>JAOXNO010000024.1:81153808-81169725 GCA_028565335.1 Limnodromus scolopaceus | reverse complement strand
ACCCCCCCCCACCTCACACACACACACACCCCCCGCTTATGCACAAATACAGCTTATTTACATTTCTCTTATTTTTAAGGAAGTCCCAAGACTCTATTCAGTATGCAAAATCCAAAGACTAATGAAATGTACCTCTGAAAGATACTTTTTAATCACTGGATACGCTCAACAGGCAGATTAACATTCCTGTCCTATAAACAGTGTGTTTATATTGAAAGCTTTTTTTAGTTCACTTTGTTACACACTTCAATAAAAGTACAGAATTAGCCACAAATTCAATTTTTTTTTTTCCTGTAGATTATATAACAGAATGTATTGAAAAACATAGAAATAATATACAGTAGGACTGGAAGGCATTTTAAAGTAATTTAATTTTACATACCCTCTTTCCTACCCAGAAATTAATATATCGGAAATTGTCTTCTTATAATATTAGAATTCTTCCTTTACCTGAGACTGCCAAAGGAATCCATTTAACAGAAATAATGACATTAAGAATGTCTGCCTTCTCAAGAGGAGAGGAGGGGGGGAAGGGAAAACAAAATTAAAAAAAAAACCTTTGAACACCTGTGAGCTGTTGGGTTTAATTGAACCAGAGTCTGGAGATTCTGTAGGAAGTAAAGTTTCACTGACTGATTGCCTGTAAATTTTATTTCATTATCTTTTTCTCTTTCTGTTATAGCTATAAAGAACTGCCAATTAGCAGGATTCTGGGTCTCAAATGCAAAAATCTAACTTCTCGTCTATGTGTGATATCATATTTGCTGGACAAAAGACATTAAGAGAAACCTATTTCTTCTATTAGAGGGTACTTTTGAGATTTTTGGAGAAAAAGACATGAAAATATAATCATGTTTTCTTTCTTCTTTGTAGAAGTTCTATGTGTGTACAGATTTTTTTTACCTATGGCAAAAAGTTCCAAAATCTATATTTATTTATCATGTAACTTGATTCAGTTTTAAAAACATAATCATTTTAACCTGATATCATATTAATTAGGGGTTTCTAAAAGTGTATAGCACAGTCTTTTGGTGTCTCTTCTACATCTTTAAAAAATTAAGAATCTTAAGAAATTTCCATGCAGAGAATGATCTTAAATTGAACTTAAGACTGAAAATTAATAATTCTGAGGTGATAAAAACAACAACCCCTGTTGTACTTTTCAACAATGCAGTAACTGCAATGTAATACTTACAGTGTTTAAAAAGACTTTTCTTTTTTCATGTAAACTTTGCCAGGGACAGAGAATTCACCACAGACCTTTATACACCTTTTTTTGTGGTTATTTGACCTAACAGTTAAGCATATACATGATCTCAGTTAATCTAACTTTACCATATTTATCCCAGCTCAAAATTGCAGTTATTGGATTATACTTGTGTGCAAGACTGGAGCTTTCTTTCATCTGATCCTCATGCAAGTATTCAAACTGTGATACAATCCTCTTCCTAGTAAATAAGGTTGAATTCTTGAGTGTCTCGATAAAATGCATGTTTGCATTAGCCCAGTGTGTTAATTATTATTCTCTGAATGCTTTCCTGTCTGCGGTAATCCTTCAGTCATGCACTAAACGGTTTAAGACAGTAAATGGTTGCTACCAGTGTGCTGATGATAAAGGTAATACCTTTCCTGATACTTCTTGATATTTCTCTGCTCATATGTCTATAGATACGTATAGATCTATAGCTGCTATACTGTATCGCATATCTGTATTCAATGAATAATCCACTATGAACATCAAACTCTCTGCAAACTCCTTTCCAGTGTTCAAGTAGACTTCCTCACTCATATTTCCTGAATTCTTTGTTCCTGCAACCAGGACCACCAAGTGGTCCAGACTTCATAGTATCAGTAGGTGATCCTTTATACTGCTTATCATTCTTCTTAAAACTCCACCATATTCCTCCTTCCTGATAATTGATAAAACTATCAAGCAGTGTCAGGTCACATGTAGAAGTACGTATACAGACAGAACCAAATTTATGTCTTATGAAGCGGTGGTGATTTTAAGCACATCAATTGCTAATGATACTACTTTGTATTTTGAAGGTTAGAGACATAGATGAAAGTGGATGCCACACAATGCATTATCAAAACAGTATTTTACTGAGAGCTTTTATTTGATTGTCAACTATCCATTTTAGAAAAGTGTCTACTCTTCTGTCTCCTCCAAGCTCCACAATCAAGCAAGAATAGTGTTAAGATGGAAGGAACATACTCATTTTTCTTGCTCTAGATTTACCCAGGGCTAAGTCTAGGACATAGAGAAAGGCTGCCTTAACTTGTTTGTTATGAATATTCATGATACAGAAGTGCTAGGATGCTTCTTTGACTCAAGTCATTGACTCAGTTATTTCTTTACCTTAAATAACTACTCACTGGTTATTCTGGGACACCACCGCTCAGAAAGCAGAGACCTGCCTGTGTGCTCTCCTGTCAGAAAGACTCAGAAGAGCATTTTCTGGATTGTGAAAGCCTGATTTTTTTTCCTCCCTTAGTTTCATGTCAATATTTCTTATCTTGTCTCATATGCTATCCTATGAGCTAGTTTGCATCTTTTTACATGTATATAAGCATAAGACTATCATTGAGGAGGTCACAAAATACATTGTTGTTCAACCTATCGCATAAATATGTGCTGAAGTCTTGCTGTCATCCCTGGGAATCAAGCATATTCTTATACTGAGTGCGTGTTTAAAAAATGGAAGCTTTAATTAAGAATGTATAACTCTTACTTTGCCAGCTCTCATCACTCTACCAAACTGCTTAGTTGTTTGAAAAATGTTAATAATTCAGGATTCAAAATCATGTGACAGAAGCAAACTCAATACAGTAAAATTACTTCATGAAATACAGTAAAAAATTGAGGCGATAAGAAAACACATCTCCAAGGGTTTGGAAATTTATAAAAACTTTAGATAACCGTCTCAGTACTTAGCTGTTTATATCGACTGCACTGAATCTTTGAACTTTCAAAAGTTTATTTTTGTGTTATTAATATTACCAGAGAAAAATAAAGTTGAAAAAAAAATTGATTTACTGGGTCAGTTCTTTTAGAAGATTATTAATGGGACATAGAATCTTTTAGCTCTAGGTCATCAGTTTTCCTCTAATCCAATTTTTATGGATTCATAGATTTCCAGGCCAGAAGAACCATTTTATTTCCTTAGCCTAAACTCCTGCACGACACAAACCATAGAATTTCAGCCAGTGTTTTTTAAATCAAGCATTTACCAGCTACGAGAATTTAAGAACAGTGTAGAAACACTATTTCATTGCTGTGCTATGACTACTGAGGTGTCTATATGGACTCACCTGGCTTTAGAATAATATTGAATAATTCAGAATTTGTGCACAAATTCCCCTCTTCACCTTCTACCACCATTGTTAATTAGATTGGGTAGCATTAGCCTCAGTGCCAAGGACACATGGAAAATAAACTGCTGTTACAACACTGTAGGTGATTCTTTTTGTTCTAAACTGAATTGTGGTAGAATCAGTTGCCTATATTGGATTTAATTCCTTATGTTGCACTGGCTTTATCATTTGCATGAATCAGATGAAACCTGTCAGTCTTCAACACTAAATTGTTCAGAATATTTCGGTTGGAATGTCTTTCATTTGGGAAATGCAAGTGTCTTAAGAATTAAAGCCTTCAGGGAAAGACTCAGACATATCTTTCAGGTCAACTTAAAGAGCCAGTGGTCCCAGCATCTACCTCAGTGTGATCCGTGATCTCAAGGGAGAGGCTTCTCTTTAGCTATACCAAAAAAACTTTGCTTGGTTCTCCAAAATGAAATTGTAGAGTTTCATTGTCTCACTATATGCAAGGGAGAAGTTTGATTGTACAGCCCTTAAAGTTAGTGATGAAATGATTGAGAGCCTCTGAGTGAGGACTAAGGGGATGGAAAACAAAGGACATGGGTTGCAATGGGTGTCTACTACCGATCACCCAGCCAGGATGTAAGCACTGATAAATTATTCTGTAGGCAATTAGGAGATATTTCTGGGTTAGTAGCCCTTGTCCTTATGGGAGATTTCAACTACCCAGTCATCAATGGGAATATCACTGCTGTGACAAGCAGGTCTTGGAAATTCTTGAAGTTTGTATGAGGTAACTTCTTGTCGCAAGTACTCAGTGAGACAACTAGGAAAGATGCCTTCCTAAATTTGCTATTTGTGAACAGAGAAGGACTTGGAGATGTGATGGTAGGTGGATGTCTTGATCACAGTGATCATGACATGGTTGAGTTTAAAATTTTCAGTGTAATAAGAAAAAAAGACAGCAGAGTTGCTACCGCGGTCTTCAGGACAGCAAACTTTAGGATATTCAGGGAGCTATTTAGCAGAGCACCCTGGGAATCTGCTGTTGAGGGCTTAGGAAACCATGACTGCTGATCAGTTAAGAACCACCTTTCAGAAGCATAGGAGCAGACAATTCCACTGTGCCCTAAATCAAGCAAATGGGGCAGAGGACCAGCTTGGCTGACGGGAACTCCTCATGGAACTCCAGAGGAAAAAGAAATTATATGATCTCTGGAAGTGAGGTCAGGCTTCACAAGAAGATTACAGACCTGTGGTTTGTATGTGAAGGGAGAAGACATGAAAGTCCAAAGCTCAATTGGAGCTGAGACTGGTCAGTCTTGCTCCAAATAACAAGAAAGGCTTTTTTAAGTATGTTGACAGAAAGAGGAGGTCTAAAGAAAACATTGGACTGATACTTGTTGAAGGTGGTCACCTAACTAATCAGGATGAAGAAAAAGTGGAGGAATTCAATCCATTTTTTTTTCTCAATCTTTAATGATACTGATAGACCTTGAGCTACCTGGCCCCCTGATGATGATGATGATGATGGCGATGATGATGATGATATAAATGGAGGTCAATGTAAAGGTTAGTGTCATAGAAGAAAAAACATGCAAAAAGATGTTGTAAGGATAGTTTAATGAAGATAGTTTACTAAATGAGGGCTGCAAGTTCTTCTCACTATGTTTAAAACACAGATTGTTTTAATTAGGAGCCCAAGGGGACATTTTTTAAAACCTCTCACGACACCCAGATACCCAACCCCCAGTGGAATTTAGTGGAGTTAGATATCCACTATGTATTATGCCTTCAACATTTCCCTGTTTATGTGGATATAAGGGATTCAGAGAGCTTCAAATTTAAGGGCTTGAGTTTGAACACAGTATAAACATTCAATTATATGTATAGATAAAGTATGATTTTTTCAGCTGGAGAATGCACAAATGCACTAAAAGACAATTAGCTTGGTTGCATGCGAAAAAAACTCAACACATGCTTTACAGACATGTCCAGTATTAAGAAAACCAAAACATTCTCTTTGTAAGTATTTTGTACCTTGAATAAAGTGAGAAAAAATATCTACATGCTTTTTCTTTCTCTGTCAGCTTTATGACATCCTGCTTCTTGCTTTACTTACAGTTTATACAACAATTGTTTGGACATGTATTTTGCAATGTAATATTGTAACTGTTTATAACTGTTTAGGAAAAAAGTTCTATAAATTTGAGCCCTACAGGGTATCAGGTCTGCAAAGCAACTTAATAAATTTTAAGGCAATGGTATCCAGACAGGAGTTTAGTTATCAAGTTATTCTTGATTATAGTGTTTTCAGAAAGGGCAATAAACCCCTGGAGGCTCTTGAAACACATGGGAAGTGATAAGTTTTCCTGTTTTGCTATAGTTTTTCCAATGCGGTCTGTGGTTCTTTTAATAATCAGGAAGCAAAGTTTATATAGATCAATTGTTTTTAATGGCAATGTATTTTTGGCTTTTCAGAAAAAAACAGTAAAGCTGCCTGAACAAATTGAAAATCTCTTTCGTTAAAAAATTCAAAATGTCATCATTTTTTTCATTTTGTGAATTCTATACTTGAATGATTTTACTTTTTTTTTAACATCTTCAGGATTTACTTCACTAGGATTGAGTTTGAAGTCCTCCACTTTCAAAGCTGACTCTATTATTAATAAATATAATAGAGAACCAGAACCAGAATCTTTTGTATTTCTACCAGCTTTTTCTCAAGGAAAGTTTATGTTGAAAAAAATTATATTTTTTTAAAATGATATCTCAATTGTGATAAAAAGCTATTTACTGACAACCGGAATTTTTAAACATTTCCAATTGTTAGATTCAGATACTACTTCTGACATAGTACCATGAATAAATTGTGTTAACCACAGAGCAGTATGATTTGATTATCACTTCTGCATATTGCTTATCTTAAGTTAGGAAGGAATCAACATTCAATATATTCAGTGCCTTGCACAGACCACCTGCTCCAAAGAGGTTGCAATAAGGATACCAACCCTGCCTAATTGTTTAAGCACAGGTATAAAGTTTCGTATCTGTCTTAGAGCAAGCAGCTCTAGTCTGTCCCAACACTTGGCACATGTTTGCAACAAGTGTGCAATCTGTGTACAGACAAAGTTTGTATGTATCACTTCGATCAACTTTTGCATGGTGTTATGTAGGTTTTTATCATTTGAGTTTCTATAGACATAAAATTGACACATGGCGGGTGTCCTAAACCAGAATTTCAAATAATTTGAAGGTTTTTGGAATATTTTGAAAAGGTGGAAAGTTTTAATGTACTACTAAAAGTACCACATGGTATTTATCACAAGATATCAGTCCACTTCAAGTATTATTTTTAATAGTTTGAAACTTAAGATTTGTTGGGTTATGGTGCAGTTTTTCCTCCATGCAGAGGGCCATTTGTTGTTTAAATGGATTTTTATTTGTGTAACCTGAAAAACTGACTCTATATGCCAGCTTTTATTCCTCCTCCACAGCGGAGGCAGAGAAAGTGAAGATTACATTCTGAGAAGTATTTTTATTTTATATTCACATATGAAATTCTACTGAAGTCAGAAACCTTGCACATGTGTAACCAAGAGCTAAACGTGATCCCTGCCCTCTGCCTATAATGGGTGCAGAGGGACCTACATGAGTAAACTTTATGCTTGACTTCTTTTAAAAGTGAATATAAAAGGTAGCAGTAAATTTAAGCCCACAGGGAACTTTCCACGTTGTATAATATGGATGTTTCATTGCATACTACTCATGAAAATTGAACTTGATATGAGCTATAATTATGACAAAGGTAAGTGAGAGTGTGATTTTCACTTTGAGCACTCTTCCCCTTTGTCCTTTATCTGTACTTTTAGTCACCTTTAATAGCTAGGGAGATGCTTTGTGCCAAAGGTTTTCACATATGCTAGAAACTAATTAATCAGTTAATAATATATGAATCTTGCCCTACATTATGAGTGCAATCACCCAGATGGGAAACCAGCAATATTGAGGATGCTAAAGGTTTAATTGAGACTTTCATCTTGGCAACGTTCAGTGACTCTGATATTTTCGTATATTTAATCAGGCTCATATCACAGTTTATAAATGACCCTGATGTTCTAGAATTCAACAACTTCCTACTCACTTATGTACAACTTAGTTGTTGTTTTGGTTAGTGAGGGCCATGTTAAAATAACAGTCAAGGTTTTATTTCGGTTTCAACATAAAAATCTTCTCGGTCCTACCTCAGTCAGATTTAATCTTTTTATCTCTCAAACTAGGAGGAACAAGTCTGGACCTTATACTTTTCAGGTGCATTTTGAAAATACAATATTTGGGTGGTACTTGAAGACTCCTTCTAATTTGAGAATTCTAAGCAGACAGTTATGATGATGAGAAGATAGTTGTTTCAAATGCCTGCTGGGATTGTAAGCT
Source organism: Limnodromus scolopaceus (assembly GCA_028565335.1). Classification (NCBI taxonomy): domain Eukaryota; kingdom Metazoa; phylum Chordata; class Aves; order Charadriiformes; family Scolopacidae; genus Limnodromus; species Limnodromus scolopaceus. The sequence continues at coordinate 81,161,970 of JAOXNO010000024.1, read as the reverse complement.
ATAATACTGAGTAATATAGACACAGACAACTTCATATTTTTACTGTTTTAATTAGAGCTTCATAACCTTGTGTGATTAAGTTGGAGTATGTGTGGGTTATGATGTGGCATGAGACCACTGTTTTCCATTGCTAGGTCCTACTGTGTGGAACTTAGGAGAAGCTAGCTAGGATTTCCAAATAAGAATAAAATTGTTGTCTAGGACTACAGACTTTGTTTGTTTTAAAATGTAAACAAATTTCACAGAATAACAGAATTGTAGGGATTGGAAGGCATCTTTGGAGATCATCTAGTCCAAAGCCCCTGCCAAAGCAGGTTCACTGAGAGCAGGCTGGACAGGAATGCACCCAGGTGCGTTTTTAATATCTCCAGAGAAGGAGACTCCACAACCTCTCTGGACAGCCTGTTCCAGGGCTCTGTCATCCTCAAAGTAAAGAAGTTTTTCCTCATGTTGAGATGGAATTTTCTGTGCCTGTTGCCCCTTGTCCTGTCACCGGACACCACTGAGAAGAGTCTGACCCCATCCTCTTGACACCCGCCCTTCAGATGTTTATAAGCATTGATCAGATCCCCTCTCAGTCTTCTTATCTCCAGGCTAAACAGACTCAGGTGTCTCAGCCTTTCCTCTTCAGAGAGGTGCTCCATTCCCTTGATTGTCTTTGTAGCCCTCCACTGGACTCTCTCTAGTAGTTCCCTGTCTTTCTTGAACTGGGGAGCCCAGACCTAGACACAGTACTCCAGATGTGGAGGGGGAGGATCACCTCCCTCGACCTGCTGGCCATGATTTTTTTAATGCACCCTGGGAGACCATTGGCCTTTTCGGCCACAAAGGCACATTGTTGCCTCATGGTTGAATATCTACCTGTCACAGCTGTGAAGAAAGCCTGAAGGTATAATTCAGGATACAATGCTGCTCCTAACTTACTGAGAAAGTGGAACAATAACTCAGGTGAGACAAATATCTTCACTTCAAAAAAATCACAACATTTCAGCCATCAGTCTGCAGTGTGGTGGAGTGTTACTCAGTCCAGGTTCGACAAGAGACACTTTGCCTGCCATAAGATGCCTAATTAAAGCAGTACTGAAATCTGGCTAGGCCAACCTGCTCAACTGACATTTGAGGTAAATTAACATGTACTGAGCTCTGTGAATTTTTACCTTAGCTGATTCTGGAACTCCAGTTAGTGTAAGATGTCTTTAAGATAAGATGTCATAAGATGTCTTTACTCCTCATATCCATCAGCAACATAGGATAACTGGATACCACTGTTGATCACCATGTTGTTGTTTCACTTTAGACTAATTGGGTGAGTAAAGAAAGAAGCTTTTGTAGTGAACCAATTCATCTGTGTATCAATGGTCCTGAATATCCTGCAGCTAGCCAGTGTATTCACGGTCTTGGCAAAATTTCTTATTTAAATTTAATCCAATCTATCTATCCATCTATATAACTTATATCATCAAGCTATCTGGATGCTGATGGTTAAGTTTCTATACAATGGTCTCCTAAAAATGTTTATATAATTGAACAAATGTAATTTTACACATTAGATACTTCCATACTCAACTGGTTACTCCCAATTCTTCCACTCTTTTTGGTGAAGGTGATGTGCTGGGTAAATGTTGTGTGCTTCCCTATGCAAAAATCAGCTTCTGCTCCACTTCTTTGTCCATATCATTACTTGAAACTGATATGAAATCTTCAGCTTCCGTTAAATCAATAAAAGCACAGAACTGCTTAAAACTCACATAGGCCCAGACCCTCAAAGATTTTTAGGTGCCTTCTGGATATAGTCTGTTTATTTCTGCACTGTATGTGAAGAACTGATGCTTGTACAACCTGACAAGAGAAGCTTCATTCTGTTCATCATTCTCTTCCTTTCCCCCATACTGAAGAATGAGAAAGTCACCATTATTGTGATTTACTAGAACTTGTAGAGATAACCTGGTCATCAAGAGAAAGCATGTTCCTCAGGGGAACATAAATTGCAAACTGATAAAGGAAAAGCAACAGCAGAAGTAATTTGTGTTTATTCACTGTTTGGCATTAGTGACATTTTCATGGAAGAAGTAGACTCAGATTAATATTAGTTTATTTCTTCAAAAAAAGTCTTCTACAACCACAGCCACAGCTTCAAAAGTCTACTGTCATCTGCAAAAGCCCAGGGTTGGAAAAGCTTAGTTCTGGACTTTTGGTTTAGCTCAATGAATCAAGCAATTTTTAATCAGATTTAATACACCCTCCAAATTCTGTGTTCCTATTCCCTGTAACTTTCATGAAAAGAACAAAGAAAGGAAATCCATTTCAATATATTTAAGGAAATTAAAATATATGTCTTTTTCAAAATATGCATAATGAAATAATGGGACTTAGCATCTTGGATTGTTGGGAAGTTAAAAATTTATATCCATAGCTGGGAAGGTTCACAACAGACAAATTCTCTGGCGGCCTCCAGACACGGTAATTCAGATAGATGTATTTCTTATCCAGGAGACGCCTTAAACTACATGCTGTGGGAGATCAGGAGATGTAGTAGGGGAATGATTATTTTATATATAATGCCATGATCTTTTTTTTCACAAAAAATCTGGTATGGGTCATTTTTGGTAAAAAGGATACTGGGCTAAGTCCTTTGTCTAATCTAGAACAAAAAAATCATACACTCACATATACATTTGTATACGTATACATATATATGATTAAATTAAATTAACTTGTGAAATTTAGCTATTAATGCCGGTTTTCAGTAAAATTCTTCTGGAGGAAATAGTTCCATAACATCTGAATTTTAAAAGTATATCATAAAGAAATACAATCTAAACACCCAACAACCAATTTCACATACTATCAAAATTAAACTGCAATAAAGTGAAAAACAAAAGGAAAAAAAAAAAAAGAATCATTCAAGTTCTGTGAAACTGACAGGGAAAACAGAAAAACAGAGAGGTGAAATGTTGAATAAATAAAAAAAAAGGAAAAAAAAGTTGTTCTGGAAAAGTAAAAAAAATTTCAAAAACAGAGCTAGTATGTAATAACTGATGAGGCAGAATGATGATCCTCCTGGTATTGAGGAGAAGCAATGATTCTGAATACAAATGCTGGACCAAACTTTTCTACAGAATAGAGCACAGCAGTGGAACTAGTACTAATAACTCATTCGCTACTCAGAGTACTTACTTCTAAAAAAAAAGAATTTTGGTGAAGAAAAACATTGTCTTGTTCAGGACTAGTCTACTAAAAAGACTGAAAAAAACCCAGACAAATGTGGAAATATTTAATTCAAAGGGTATGCAAAATACCACAAAACAAACGAACAAACAAAAAAAGGCATTACTTCACCAGACATTCAAGTTAATCCCATCCTGATCTAGGAGGCATATAGATGATTAATTACTCTATGGTTACTTTGAATTAGAGAGGTACAATACACGGCCCTGGAAATTGTAATTGTGAAGTGTGCTAAAGCCTGGTGTGTTGGCATTTCAGTAAACTGAAGCATGAGTTGAACTCAGCTTTCTAGAATGAATGAAATACCCAATAACAATATTTACTGAATAGGAGCTCTTTCAATAGTTTGTAGACAGATGTTCACTTAGGAACAGCGGCTGCAGTCTAAGGTGTTATACCACACGTACCAGCTACTTATTAGTCCCTCTCCTGGAGGTTATTGGTCTCATGGGCTCAGTCACGGAAGGAGGGCTCGGTGGTCTGGCCAAACCAGGCAAGGTTACTCAAACTACCAATTAAAGTATTTTAACTAACTGAGCCTGATTTTTTTTGAAGAAGGTTTTAGGTGGAAGTTACCTGAGAAGTGTGGTGGTGGGATGGTTGGGTGGCAGGTTCCCACAAAAAGACAGTGATTAAAAACTGGTGTCAAACTCTTAAAAGCCCATGTGGATCCAGGAAAACATCCCTCTTCATAGGATTTTACAATAAACAAAATGTTAAGAAATGGCTTAGGCTGCTTCATAAAATGAAATAGAATACCACAGAAAAACCAACAGAACAGCATTTTAATATTATATTCTCTTCTTAGATTTATTAAATTAAACTATTTCTCAAAATCTTCAAATTTGAATTACAAGAAATGATGTAAAATCTAGCAAACCCAGAGGTGTAATATTTAAAATCCACACTCTATGTACAAAGAAGATGAAGAGACTATAAGATATCTGAGCCCAGTCTGCAGTCCTTAATCATGTGAAACATATTCTGAAATCAATAAAATTAGTCAAGATGTATTGCAGTGAAGTTACTTGTCATTAATGTCAGGTGATAGCGATAAAGAATCTTATATTAATTGGCCACGTGCCCATGCAAAAAGCTGACTCTCTCATATAGTCTGAGTATTTTCACACATAATTAAGCGCACACAGATGCTTGCAAAGAACCAAAAATTGAAAAATCAGAAATTAAACTGTAATTTCATTGATGTCAGCTGTAAAATTCCTGTAGCTTCAGCTGCACTGAGACTCCAGCCCTGGATCTGCAGGTTCCCTGAAGCAGTCTATCTTTATTTTACAAACAAAACCAAATCTTTCTTTGAAACTCTCAATATAAGAGAGGATCCTTTCCCTGGACAGATCACAAATACAGATTGTACTGATCAAAATAATTTTATATCAGGCTAAATATATAATATGTCAGGAAAGAAACTCTTTTAAGGAAAATATTATGCATAAAGATCGAGAAATGGGCCCAGACAATTCCAGGAAATTAGAAAAACACTGAGCAATTAGAAATAAAAATCAAGCTCATCCTCAACAATTTAATTATTAATTTACACATGGTAGCTCTTTCCCAGGCAAATTTTATCTATTTCTAATCTATAATACTGCAAGATCTTCAAAGTTTCTAACATACTTCCTAAATTTTTGTTCAATGAGAAATCATAGTTTAACCTCTGGTATAATAGAAGCAGAATTACAAGAATAATGGGAACTAAGGTTATTATTAAAAATTATTTTTATTAATAGTAACTTCAGTAATATTTTTCTTTTTATTCAAATTATTTTCTCTTTTTTTTTCCCCTGTGCTTTCCAAATGGAAACATTGCCTGTTAATAATTTATAAAGAAGTAGATAAATGTACAAATAGTAACTTCTTGCAATAAAATATTGTCAGAGAATTCCAGTAACAAAAGTTGGAAGGAAAGAGGTTTTAAGGAAAGCTACTAAATAAAGCCATCAAGAAGCCTCAGTTTTTTATTTTTCTGAAATAACTTGCAAATGCAGGTGAAATTTGCTGAATAGTATCAGCTGAGACTGCTGGAGCAATGGTGTTCTCTTTATGCATAATAACAATACTACTACTAATAACGTGTGAATGTTCTGTCAAAGTTTAAATCCACGCAACCCATTTCAGGACACAGATTTTAATCTCCCTGTTAATTGAGAGGCCAGGCCACCCACTGCTCTGAATCAGGGCTTCTGCAGAACCTTTGATGAGGGCTATTCTGCTTTGCATTTAAATATTTCTGTCGTTGCTGAGAGAGTGCCCACAAATAAGCAGGAGTGTCTGTATTGAAGATTTCCTTTTTAAAGGGAGCCAAGAGGGAATGACTGAGTAATAGGTTTTGTTGTGTACATGTCTTGTTTTGAAAAAAAAAAATAATAAACCATGTCATACAATGAGAAGGCACATGTCTCAGGTACTTTGTAACTCAGTGGTCCTTGCAGAAGCTCTCAGTTTAAACCTATTGTGTATATATGAATGTTGAATTTTTATCTTCTCCGTGTTACCGAGTGCTCCGTTTTCTGGACATCATTAAAAAAAAAAATTATATAAATTATATAAATTATTTGGTTCCACAGAAATAAAGCAATCATTTACATGGTCCTACTCATAAGGTCTTTGAGTGTTTCAGTTTCTGAACAAAAACACAGCCCAATGCTTTTATTATAGTTTTTCTTTTTTCGGAAATGGATGGTAGATGACAAGATACTAAGGCATCATAACACAAAGTCATGAGATTTATTGATTCAGCTCAAAGCTGCTGGAGTTCCCATACATCAGAGCTTTCAAGTAGTAGTGCACTCACCCTATATCATATCCATTAAGGATTTTTTTATTATTAAAAATCCAATAAAATATTTATAACTCTGTTACAAACCCCTGATGGTTAGATGAATGCAATTCTAAACACTATGATTGTCTAACACAAAGTTTTACACATATATCTTGTTTGCAGGTTATTTCTTTCTTTTCTTTTTGCCAATCCAGTGAGTTTTAATTTCAGAGCTATGAAAATTTTCAGGCTATTGACAATAAGGGGCGTCCTGACAACTGTCTGAAACGTCCATCTTTCTCCAGCAAAGTCTGAAATTGAAATCTCCCTGAGGGCTATTTGAATATCCTTTTGTGAATTCAGAAATAATTAGATGATCTCTTATAATGAAGCAATTTATATTAATAAAAGAAAAGTCACAACCTATCTAATGAAGGTTGGAGGTGGACTCTCTGCTCCCTTGTTACCACATCTTAATGCAGCATCTTTGTGCTTCTGGGAAAGCAATTGGAAAGTATTCTCTGGAGATGTCTGTACTAGAAAGAACATGAGGAGGTACGTGTACAGGACAAATGCATGTCATTTCAAAAGAGTTATCATATTTTAGTGTACAGCCAGCAGACTTCTTTCAAACAGATAAATTTTGCTAGTTCAAGCAGAGTTTTTAAGCTATTTAAACACTGCATCTCCCCACAACAGAAAAGATTTAGCTACTGATAAAATTAGGAATATTTTCAATCATTTTCATCAGTCAATGCATGAACTATCAAAGTATTTATATTTAGTGATACCAGCAGAGATTTTTTTATAAATAGTTTTTCAAGTTATCCACAGGATCAAGAAAAAACCTCAACATTCTGGAAATATTCTAGTTTCAGCCTTTATTTCTTCTTCAATTACTGTATAAAATAAAAGTATGAATTTATGCCACTTTTAATGTATCTTATAAATTACTATTAGAGATTATTAATTACTAATAATTATTATTGCAGAGATAGGATAAATTTGAGGAGACAGAAGATTTATTCACTATTCTAAAAAGTACCTGTATATAAGTAAGTATTGGTGCAGTAGAGAAGAGTCTCTTTAGGTAGTATCTGTGTATCTTTTTGTCAGAGCATCTGTACACATGGAAGTTGCATCAATTTAACTACATAATTTTCTAAACCCATTTACCTAAACTGACATAAAGAAAGACAGGGGACACTTTTCAGCACATAAACTTGGTTTCAGTGCAGTTTTGACTTGTTAGGGCTGCAGGCAAATGACAAGACCTTTCACCTGGCCTGAGGTTAAGAGAACTGAACAGGACAGGGAAAAATACTGGACATGACGTAAGAAATTGTGTGAGAAGCTGACAAAAGTTTCCTGCTATGAAGCACGACCAGACATCACAGATGATTAAAGGGGGATTTTGATCAGAAGTGGTCAAACTTCACAGGAAACCGGAGGCAAACACTGGGAAGCTTTTGGGGATTGTAGTCTCAAAAGGCCAGCAGCACCTGGCTAATCACCACAGCAATAGCATATACGGCAGGGACTGCCGAGTTAACAGAAAGAATAAATATGGGTTTAGGTGTATCACAGATGGCAGGAGGAGGGGAAAATTAATTAGGGAAGGTTGTTTGTTTGGGCAGAGAAAGGAAAGAACAAGGGTGGTGAAAAAAAAAAAGGGCAACAAACAGGAAAGCGGGTAACAGGGTGCACAGACCTGTGCTTGATGCTGCCTGGTGGTACCATGCGTGTGCTGTTCACTGCAGCACGAGTAGGACAAGAAACTGGACCTGTCGCCAGACCATCAAAGTCAGGTCTTTGTGGTCAGGCAGACCTGCAGGCAGTGAGGTGGGTGCTCTCCATGGCCAGCAAGGGAATGCTTAACTGGGGAGGTAGAGCACCCTGGCATCACCACATCTGTGTCTGGTCCAGGCCTGACGGCATCAGCCCTACCCCCACTTTATAACAGATTATGTAATTCATAGAATCATAAAATGAATCGTAGAATGGTTAGAATTGGAAGGGACCTTAGAGTTAATTGAGTTCCAACCCCTCTGCCGTGGTCAGGGACACCTCCACCAGAGCAGGTTGCTCAAAGCCCCATCCAGCCTGGCCTTGAACACTTCCAGGGATGGGGCAGCCACGACTTCTCTGGGCAACC
>JAOXNO010000024.1:81101322-81153036 GCA_028565335.1 Limnodromus scolopaceus | reverse complement strand
TCATCTTTGTGGCCCTCCGCTGGACCCGTTCCAACAGATCCATGTCCTTCCTGTGTTGAGGACTCCAAAGCTGGACAAAGTACTCCAGGTGGGGTCTCACGAGTGCAGAGTAGAGGGGGAGAATCACCTCCTGCAACCTGCTGGCCACACTTCTCTTGATGCAGCCCAGGACACGGTTGTCTTTCTGGGCTGCCAGTGCACATTGCCGGCTCATGTTAAGCTTCTCATCCATCAACACACTCAAGGCCTTCTCCTCAGAGCTGCTCTCTAGCCGTTCTCCACCCAACCTGTATTTGTGCCTGGAATTGCCACGTCCAAGGTGCAGGACCCTGCACTTGGCTTGGTTGAACTTCATGTGATTTGCACAAGCCCCCCTCTCAAGCCTGTCCGGATCCCTCTGGATGGCATCCCTTCCCTCCAGCGTGTCGACCATGCCACCGAGCTTGGTGTCATTGACAAACTTGCTGAGGGTGCACTCCATCCCACTGTCCATGTCTCCAACAAAGATGTTGAACAGCACTGGTCCCAGTACCGACCCCTGAGGAACACCACTCATCACTGGCCACCAACTGGACATTGAACCATTGACCACAACACTTTGAGTGCGGCCATCCAGCCAGTTCCTTATCCACCGATAATTCAGTGACAATTCATCTTGTAATTCATCTTGTAATTGACAATTACAATAAGACAATTCATCTTGTAATAAGAGATACTTGTAAAGTGATGAATTTCCGCGAGCCTGAGATGTGGAGCCTTGGTAGGTAAGTTATTTTGAAGGCTACATGGGTAACACACCAAGAGGAAATTAGGACTTGAGATAGTACTGCAATGTTGATTTGTCCTTTCTTCTCTCTAATTTTTTTGTGTCTTGATATAATGAAGTTTTAGGTGTGTTTGTGGGGTTTTGTTATGAAGTAGGAAGAAAGTGGTAGCGAGAAAAACTCTATTGTGAAGTTCAGGTTTTTATTAAGTAGCTGAGGGCCAGCTAATATAGTTACACATGCTATATATCCCAATCCAGGCTTAGGAGTCTTGTTCTAGTTTTGAACTAAACATTAGACCAATTTAGCAGAGTTGCTACTGGCAGAGACCTCCCAGCTCTGTGTGAGGTTGTAAGCTGTGCTTATAATGTGGTCCAGAATCCTTCTTTAGCTTGGAAATGTGGACTAGTCATGACTGCAGTTTAGGGTTCCAGTATAATTCTCAAGCTTGACATGGCCCAGGAGGATAACCCAATTAGAAGTGCACTGTAGTGGTTAAAGTTTACTCCAGTCCTGGGAATGGTTCATTCACAAGTCTTCTTGTCTTTAAGGAAAACAGTTAAAGAGGAATACCTGTTTCTCATTAAGTTCCAAGTACAGTACTGTAAATTAAATTAAAAGGTCTTGCAGAAGATCTAAAATCAAAAATAATTTACTTTTTTAGGTTCAGAATGGATCCTGACTTTCTTTTGTTCTTTCCACCTGAGCTGCAATTCTGAGTTTGACTTATAGTTTGCATACTACAGGTAGAGTATGACAGATCTGCAATGTTAATCCTGTCAAAAAATATGCCAAAAAGAGAACAAAAACATGGCAAGAAGTAGGGACTTCCACTCTCTGTGGTATGTGCATTTGATAATTGCTTTCAAAAAAATCTTTGCTTTACAAAAACAATATTTCTGGTTTTAACATAAAATACATCATTAATTTAAAATTCACATTAGAAAGAAAACTAGTGTTCTTTATCTAACCTGAAACACAAAATGGCAGGCACTAACACATCAGAAAAAGGAATTCCTTAATATTAGCAAGGGAATAATGAAAATTGTAGAAAACACAATATCTTGTTCAGCTGCAGAGAATAATCCATTGTTACAATAATTCACTCTGTGGCTAAGTTGAGCCCATAAATTAAGGACTGCCTTAAACTCTGTAGGATAGTCACTAATACAGAGTCACATATCTGAAAAAAATACTTTAAGAATAAAAGGTCAGGTTTAAAAAAAAGTGAGTAAAATTATTTTAATAAATTTTGCATCTGCTAGCTATATGCAAATTAATTTTCTAAATGTTAAAGATTAATAGAAAATACATATTCTGTACAGATAATTGAAGAAAAGTCCGATGCAAACATTCAAATAAAAATATTCTGACTTCGGCATTTCCCTAAAATAACTCATAGGAACTGTCATTTATATGTCTTTTATCCCCCTTCTCTTTCATTGGTCACAATGTAGAAACATGTCAGACTCCTATCATGGGCTTTCTTCATGCAGGGGAGAAACAGTGGTATCTCACAGTAAATATTGTGCTATCACTAAACACAGCATGCACAATATACTGGAAGGCAAGACTTCCATATTTGCTTCCATAGCTATCACAAGCTTCAGGAATACATTTCCAAATCAAAATAATAGTTGGGGGTTTTCACAAAAAAAGGGGAAATTTCCTGAAGAAAAAAAATATTAATTTTTCAATCTCTGTTAGAGATTTGGATACCTAATTTATGTCTCATTATAGTATTAACTGAATTGCTGATCAGTTTTGCAAAATTGTTTATTCTAATACTTTTATAAGGTCAGGTAAGGTTTCCTTTCTCCATGGGAAACTGAGCCATTTGAGTCTCTGAGACTGAGCCACAAAGGATCAACAATGGGATATGATTGCCTAAATATAAATTAAATTTCTAACTTCCCCTGTTGCGTGAGAGACTTGCCCAGACCTGCCAGAGCACCTTTGAAAGAAAAGGTTATTGAGCGTGTATTACTTAAGATCCAGTGCCCCAACTAGATTAAACTCTTATATATATAAGACTGAACTCTATATAGGAGACTCCTTAACCTTGCAAAGTCAATCCTGGTAATTCTTTGCACGGAACATCATATAAGCATGGTCTTAACATCCTAGCTGGTTTAATGGTTTTTGATTTACTAATTTCCAAGAGCATGGACTTCCTTACATGCTGTCTAAGACAGAGTCTTCCACAGATAACATTTCAAGCCCTTTAAATGCCAGTTCATTTGCGTTCAAATGTCATTCTCTGAAATTATGGTGGCACTCCTGTGTGTGACATTTCAGTGTGGAGAGTCGCTTTGACGTAAGGAGAAATAACAGGGATTAGCTGGAGTGTAGAGGAAGGTAGTGGCAGACGAAGACTTTCACCTTTGGAGCGTTGGCAAGGCCTGTGACACTACATAGCATGACATGAATATCTGATACTGTTTGAAGGTGTAATTATCTTGAGATGTGTCTCTGCACCTGTTTGTGATTATTTTGGAAGGCTTCAGAAGTGACTACACCCTCATCTGAACAATAGCAGCTGATGAAGTGCACACTCCCAAGCCACTGTAATTTTGAATAAAGGACATTAATTTAAGTCAAGCTGAAGGTTAACATGGATTGAAAACAACCTGTTTTATTCAACATTTTAATGGAAAAGGAGTGTTTACCAAGAGGCAGCTAAGGTTTCACTGAGAATAACTGGGTGTTGGGCCTCATGTGGCACTGATCTCCTGATCAATGCTGAGCCACATTGGAGAGCAGTGTGGGAAGGCCTAAACAATGAAGACTGTTCTAGGCAAGGAGGTGGGTTTTTTTAGTCTCCTGTGTGTTCCAGGTGCTGAATGTGTTTGAAGCCTTTACAATCTTTGTTCACCGGAGTTTCTTGCTGCTCCCCTGTTGTACTCCTCAGCCTGTGCTGCCTTACTAGAGTGCTTCATTGAGAAACTCATCCCCACTCCATCCAAAACAGAACAAAGGAAACTTTGCTTAAAGACTGGGGCACTGTAAATGTGTGCATTTACTATGTTTTTACATAACCTGTTTGTTGTTCTGTTTTTTCGGTTTTTTTTTTTTGTTTTTTTTTTTTGCCTAGTGTACTTCACATACCTAAATCTCTTTGTAAAGATGGCACTTAATATTTTGTTTAACTCAAGCCCCCAAATGCTTTAGCATATTCTTGACCCCCGCCCCAAAATTGTAAACATATGTTTCAATACTTTTAAATTCAAAAATATTTTCTCAGTGTATATTGCCTCATTCAAAGTACACAGGTAAAAACTTCCAGGCATAACAGAAGAATATAAGATAAACTTCTGGTATTCAGTTTTCTAGCATTATGAGGCAGTAATAGCAGCAATGATAGATAATCCATATTGAAAACTACTGAAGAAAAAAAAAGATATAGTTTCATAATGTAAAGCCATGTTCACAGATTAGATCACAAACTTAAACCAAATATTTAAATTGTTTCATGAAGTTACATATTGATTCCTAAAGAATAATGCACAGCAAAGACTTAATCTATAGTGCTGACAAGGAAGAAAAAAATCAATAGTGACCAAGAAACTAGATGCAAAAAGCTGCTGAAACAACGATACCATGAAACTAACCATCAGCTAACGCTGTTCACAGTTATGGCTGAAGCAATAAGGTGTAACTACAATCTTATGCTGATATACCTATTCCCCAGTCCCTTTGCTATCACTGCTAATAATATTCAGAAATGTCCAAAGCAATATGGAAAATGTAAGTAACAGTATAAATATTTGGCATGACAGATAGGTAGTCCCCCCCTTCCCTCCCTTTTTCCCCAGTTCAAACCCATACAATACAGGATTGAATAGACTCAGGGGGAGATGATAGTTCATGAGTAATACTGTAACTTCAAGAAAACTTAGTGCAAAGACAGGTTTCAATAGCAACTTAAAGAAAACAGATTTCTCCAGGAAGTCTCTGAAGAACCACCAAATGCATCTCTTTGGGAAATTATCTGAAGGAAAAGGAAACTGAAAGAGATAGATCTTATGATTTTGCTCAATTATTTAGCTGAAATAAAGCATTACACCTAATCCAAAAGGATGGGAAGTGAAGTCTCTGAATCTAAAGTACGTAGGCAGTTATTTACTCCTGTCCACAAGAAGTGCTTTATATGAAGGGACTAAAATGTATATCAAGTATTTGTACATCTCGTGGGAAAGTGCACTGGCTTGAAGACTGCAGAGACAAGTACTGATTGAACAATGGGCACAAGTCTAAAAGAATTAGGTTCACATTTCAATTCTAGAGCTCCTTTACATGTACTTTCTCTAGATATTTATGTGTTTGATATATACTACTGTGAATGTTCATAGAAATTAGTATTCATGTGCCTGTACTTCCAATGAAGAGATTTTTCAATCTGTATTCACCTATAATATTTCTTACAGTAATCTGCATTTCACGTGTACAAATGACATAACTAACCAGCATATTGCAAGCTATTTCTGTTAAGGCATACTGCTTTTTGAAATTCAAAGTATACCAGTTACTTTCATAAAGAAATTACATATGTATGATTATATGAAATACAAATAATGACACATAATTTATTTACCTAATACCATTACATGAGAATTCTCCATTATGAATTCAAAAGTAATTTTCTTGATTAAAATAACTTCCAGCCCAAAAAATTCTCTCTGGAGAAAAATGAATTTTGAATAACAGAACCTGGTGAGTATTATGAAAGAATTAAATAGCAGAAAGTTTTAATAATTATTGCTTTAAAATTATTCACTCAGTACAAATGACCATTGAAAAAGAAAATTTAAATTATGCAAATTTACTATATATTTTCTCTTCTGACAACCTTCCCACTAACAATACTGTTTAGTGAAAAGTCTTAGGTCTGTTTTTTTCCTTTGTTTCAGTCTGAAGCAACCATAGCGATTTAAAGGAAAAAAATTCTTAAAGGCAGAAAAATCTTACGTTTAAGTAGTAAATAATCAAAGGCTTTCTCAGTAGTTGTCCTGGCCACATACTCTCAACAATGTAGAATATAGCATTTGCATATTATGCAAATGAATCTAAAAATGTCTGTGGTTTTGAAACAATTCAAATTAATTTTAACTGTCATCCCACATCATTCCTGAAAACTCTTCAAAGTGCAAGCTGCATCATCTTTCTAGGACTGAGACTTGGAACACAGTAAGGTATTAAAAAGTTTTTTTCTTTTCTTTTTTTTTTTTCCAAAATTGTTTTTAAAATAATTTTTTTTTCATCAAAATATAAATTAAAGTATAAATGCATGCCAAGTAACAGAAAATGTCTATTTCTCATTAGAATTTGAAATGTTGAAGAAAGTTTTATTAGACTTGTAAATTGCAATATGTGAATTGGTCTTGCCTTTCACAAGTAAAAATTGGTTTATGTCTAATCTCCATCATAAAGAATGAGGCACAGAATATTTTAATATTCTTATCAAAAGATGACCCTCCTTTTTACTTCTCTAGTCTGGAATTCTGCAGGATTAATATAATCACAGATAAAATGTAGGAAATTTAGAGACAAAAATCCAAAAACATGAAATACTGAGTAAAAACAGTTCATGACTTATGAATCAAAAAAAATGAGGAAAAAAAATGAGCCAAAAAATTGAGCCATGCCCATGCTTGCTAAAACATCCAGAATACTCTCTAAAAAAAACACCAAAAGATAAATAATGCCAGTGTAGTTCAAGAAACTTATTTTGTGTGATCTGGAAATGACCCTTACTATCTGGAAGCAAGACTTAAGTAATAAAAATGATCTGTGGTATAGGATAGGAACACTGGCAAAACAAAGCAGAGATCCATAAAGGTTCAGCAGCAGACTTTATGTGAATGCATATCATATTTCCATGGATTTTGTCCATCTTTATTTTACCACCTGATAAGAAGCCATGCATTTAAAAATTTTCTCAACCTGAAATATATAGGGAGGTTCACATTTTAATTGCATAGCTGCTGGAAGGTGAAAATTGCTCTAGAGCATGCAGAGACAGTTTAGTATTCACAGGTGGGTTGTTTTTTTTGTCCTTTAGCCTTAGCAAAGAGAAAGCTTTTCTGACTTTTTGAGGAGAGGGCAAAAAGTAGGGAGATGCGTGGGATGAACTTTGGACTGGGGCCAATTAAAATAGGAATTTTTAAAGTGTCCCTGGTAGAAATCATACTGGATTTTTTTTTAACAATAATTCCCACATATCTAACTTAAAGAAAACATTTTGCTGACCATGTGCTCGCACAACCAGACAGCCAGCCTCAACTGCTGTTTTTTCAGCAACAGTAAAATATACATTTTGTACTAGTGTTTGTATTTCCTTTGTACCAGATCGTACGTCTTTCTGTGCTGAACCTCCACTCCCTCCTGATAAGCCAGGCAGCCAGGATATGCAGCTGTGTGGCTGAACCATCTCCTTCCATTCATTTTGCGGTCCATTTCAATGGAATGATCTGAAGTAAAACAGTAGAAAGCTCTCACTGTTTTCTAACCTTTCCTAAGAGATGACCTTTCCATTAGATATGGTATAGTGACCTACACTGTGGGAAGCCTTTTAAAGACAGTTGGTTTGCTATTTCCCAAATGGATTTGTTTGTCTGGAAACCAAATCATTAGCTGTCTGCAAGTCAGTTCTTTGCTGCTCCTATCAAAAGCTTTGAGGCTCTTTAAGTGTTGGAAGTTAGCCAGAAAGATTTTATGTTGTGTACAAGTTCTGTTTCAGAGCTCAGACCTGAATTCTTTATAGTGAGATTACTGATATCTCAACTACTCAGTCTCCGTGGGAGTGAGACTCAGGTCCATTCCAGGAAGGGAAAGGAAGGGTGATCCTAAGAGAGATTAACCATCTCAGTTCAGAGAAACTTGAGTCTTACGATATCACGACTGTTGCTTAAAGATGTCTGTTTTAACTATTCAAGCCTAAATTCTTTACAGTCTCTTTCTTTCAAAGTATTTGATTTTACATGTGTCCAGAAAGATATAGATATTTTTAAATAAAATTTTTGGATTTGTTGTTTTATCTTCTTTTAATCTTGTTTTCCTTTTTATTCTCTTTTATAGAAGAAAAAAATATATTAAATATTCTTATTCCTTATACTGCATTCTTAATTGTACAAAACATAAATATAATTGTTCATGTAGAGAAAGGTGGGGGGAAATCCTAAAACTGACAGTTTAGCTACAAAAATACTAAATGAGCACATTTAGTCCATAGTGAAACAAAACAAGCCTCCTACAAACATATCTAATCACAGCAACTCCCAACACAAGGTGGTAACAGACCTCCTTGTTTCTCCAGAAAGAAGGAACGATAACTTACCCAGGATCTGTTTTATTTCATGGCCTCCAGACAGCCAACCTGTCTCCTGTCCTCCACACTGCTGTGGTCAGAGACTGGAAAAGAAAGTAGCTGTGTCGGGTTAAAGTTGGTAAAGACCTTAATTCTGCAGTGTCATCCTCTGACGACCATTACGTTTTGCATTTCATGTAGAGTACAAAATGGCTGGAAGAGAAAAAACAATTTGGCAAGGCGGTGATCTAGTCCCTGCAAAAGACTTCTATTTACATTTCTAAAACATAACCACATCTTTAGTGTTAATGTTCTTAGATATATTAACTTATCAGTCATTGTACACATACATGAAAATGCGAAGTCAGCAGCATTAAAAGAGAAAAAAGAGTGGCCCAGAGAACACCTAAAGTCATATAGAGCTGTGAAAAGGGATCAGTTGCTCACTGTACCTTACAAAACATGAATTAGCACCAGGTAAAGGCAGTAAGTAGGAAGTTCAGAGAGAAGAAAAGCAAGTATTTCTTGACACTCTGTAGTTAAGCCGTAAAGCTCCTTGGCTCAAGATGCTGGAAGTCTGCAGGAACTCAAGGGGCAACTGAAAAAACTGCATGGAAAGAAAAGTGGGCTGTGTAATTCAAAAATACGATCATTGTTTCAGGATGTAATTGGGACATCAGTTGTTGGAGGCTGGAAGAATATTGTGAAGAACTGTTACTGTTTACTTGGGGTTTTTAAATATGTTTATATATATTATACATCCTGTAATTTGTTCACGACATCTGTATTTCACCACTGCTGGCAAGAGAATACTCAGATAAATGAATCTTTGGCCTTATCCATTATAGACAGCTATATATTTTTATAACATTTAGCTTATCCTTAACAAAAAATAGTTTATTGTGTGCAGATGCAATGGGTGACATTCCACAATTTGCCTCATAATAAGTGTTTGTGGCCAATAGTTTACCTCCAGGGTGTAAATCAATTCATTAAATCCATGTTTTTCATGTTCTAAAGTATTTTCACTTTTAGAAAAAACCAGAATTAATTGGCCTCATTTATTCTCCATGTGACAGTGCTCAGAGTTTCAACTTTTTTTCAGTGAGGTACAGTAATTTCTTCATTGTGAGTTGGAGTTATTCCCAGCTTTATATATTCTTAAATAACAAAACCGTGAAAATAGAATTCCATAAAATGAAAGTCTAGAAGTGAAAAAAATGAACAAAAAACACCTTTTGGGTATGCTTCTATTTAATTAATTTCTACATTAAGGAAAACAGATTTAACAGATATTTTAATATTTTGTTCAAAGAAGACCATCCATCTAAGATACCTGGGAAAAAATAAACTTGGAAAAATTTTAAATCAAAGCAGATGACAGTTAAAAAAAAATAATCCTTTTCTTCTTTCATTTAAACAAAGAGATGAACTATTTTCTAATGTACCACTGTGTGATGACTCCTGATAAATTCTCGCTATATCTCACAATTATTTTTGGTGTGGTCCATTTTTACTGGAATATGAATATTAGTATGGTTTTTTTGATAAATTGTACAGATATGTGCATAGTAAAGGAGTAGATGAAAATTTTTTGGTAACAACTTTTTTGATTTATTAATTTGGGTTCAAATCTCAGTTCCCAAGCTGAAATGATTATGCCCAAGCAAGAGTTTTGTCTTTACCAAACTTTCACTCATTTTAGTATAATCCTTCTGATTAGCAATATCTACTCTAGAAAGATACAGCATTCCAGTAACTGTGAAGTTCCTAAGCCATCAAGAGTGGCATGAATCATAAGATATACAACTGTCAGCATTAATTCACCATTTGTGTAGTTATATGATTGAGGATCGTCATAATTTCCGATCTCCTTATCCTAGCCATTCGCAACTCTAAAAAACCTAGAGCAAGAACACCTGTCTCATGAACTTGAGTTTACAGAAAGATCTATTCAGGGGGTCAGTGAATTCTTTAGCATGGTCTTTCATTTATTGGTTCATACCTCAGGGTACCTCATGAAATGTCACCATAATATTAAAAAAAGGCTGGAACACCTACTTATGGATACAATTTGCTGCTTCCTTTCTGATACTAAAATCTAACAGGTAGGAACTTCAGGTCACACAAAAATGCCAAAGCACAAGTTTCACAAGCTCTGTGGGATGCCTTCAATGAGCATGGTAAGTTATACTCAAGAACAGGTCCAAACCCGATTGGTACTCAGGCATGACAATATATGTTTTCTTACATACTGTATATGCTTTAAAAAAAATCAGGTATTCTAACTGTGGAAACTTCTAGTATCACAAGTTTTTGATTTCGTATTAGGAAGTTCTGGGGGGTCTTTTCTAACAGAAAATGCTCAAAATTACTTTGGAGTCAGAACCTGCACCATCTTGTGTAAAAAAGACAGGCAATCAAATGTACTTTATCTTTTTGGAACTGTGAACTTCCCCACCTGAAAAGAAGGTGAAAAAAGGAGGTTACAGATCCAAGAATGTCATCTGTAGGTATAATGTATGTTGGTAAATTACCCACAGGTGTATGTCTGGTTTTGCCATTGCTCAGCCAGATGTAGTATGCATCAAAGCTGATGCAAAGATTAACACTAATGGATAGATTAATACTAATGGATAGAGATGTAGACTGCAAGAAGGAGAAAGCATTCAGTGTTTTTTTGCCCGAGGACTAGCTTCTCACTACATACCCTCACTATCTAGAGTTTATTTTTCCCTTATTAGGTTTTACTTTAGCCAGCTTAAAAGCTTCATTTTTAAACTTGTCTGTCTGAAATAGTTATCTCAGCTTCCTCAAAATTAAGGTAACTCAAATTAACCCACTGATGACCCTTTCCCATAAAGGTATTGTGTATGCATGATACACACTGGCAATGTGAACCCTCTTTTCAGAAGTATTCACCGTGGCTCTCACATAGGTAGGCACAAACTGTTTCTAGATTCAGCATTTTGATTTTTTGCATTCACTTTGGGATTAAAGAATAGTTTCTGAGAGTCATCTATTCATCACACTCAAAGCTCAATTGTTTGGGAAGTGTTTACGCTTTGGGAAGTTGTACGCTTTGCTATAACTGAGGCACCTGCATAGTGATTACATCTATAGTTGACCGTATACCACAACATTTATTGGTTTCAAAAAAAGGAGAGAAACGGATATCAAATTATTTGTCTAACATCAAATCTGGACAACAGTTTTAAAAAGAAATTACAAAGGTTTTGAGGCAAACTTTCGTCTTTCATAAAAGTTCATTAGAAGTGATGACACACATAAAAAACAACAGAAGAGAATGAATGATAGTGATTAAACTGAATAAAATCAGTATTTTTTGTAACAATGAGAAAGGAAACAGTAGGTGGTCTCCAGTGGTTAGTGGAACACTGAACTAGGTTTTAAGATACCTGATCGCAGTTTCCACTTTTGGAGTTTTTGTCTCTACCATGGAAACAACATACCAGCTTCTCTGTGACTCAGTTCTCTAGCTATAAGGTGAAAATAATATTAAAAATAATAATCCTTTCTTTTACAGCGAGAAGCTCAATTGTAAGAACAAATACATTAAAATTGAGGGGCTCAAATACACTATCTGTGATACATTTTCAGACAGAAAACGTTTCACAGAACTGTGTAAGTAGGAAGTACAAAACAACGTTTGATGTATTACAGGGTCTTATTTTAATCTCCAGTACTTTGAACCATATTAATGGTAAACATCCAGTAAGACTAACTTTATTATACCTTGAATTAGAATTAGTTAGATGTATAAACACAGATATATTTGGTCCTGAAAATTTAGCACTTTTTAATTTTTATTTTTTTTATTTAAGCTCCTGCTTCCTGTTATAAATCTTGAAATAGTTCTGTCCATACACATCAAAATAATCTGAAGAGTAAAGCTTCAGTTGTTTCACTTCAGCTGGGAAGTGGTTGTTGATCTTCCTAGAGTTTACCTTCAGGAAGTTTTTGCTAATATTCAACCAGTTTTTTCCCCTCTTAGTTTCAGTTCAAGATTTTTGATGATAACTTCTAAATTCCATTCTAACCAATTATTCTCCAGGCTTGATTTCTATTTGTTTCACATATTCACAGATTATTTTTTCTCTCTCTTTTTTTCCCCTCCTACTTATACTGTTACACAGATAAAACCTTCTACATAATATATTCTATATTTATTATTTTAGCTACTTTCAGTCTATCAGTATATAACCCTAGCTCTGAAAAGAAATTCTGCTATTTGTTAAATAACAATAATTAGATACTTTAAATGTAAATATGTATGATTACAATAATAAAACAGAACTGATAAAATATTGTTTTCAGAATAAATTATTTAACACATCTAACCTTTCTACCTGGCATCACAGAACATATCTTATTGCAACACTTTCACTCAAACTCCAACTTTAGTAGTATGATTTATTTCTTGCTCAGAAACCTGTCAGGTTTTTTGAAACATTGGCTCTTCTTTAAAAGTTAGCAAATTGCCTTTCTATCACATTTTGGTTACCCTCTAACATAAATAATGCATAATCCTAACTGATGGCAGTGCATTCAAAGGGCCAATCCAGAGCCATTCCTGGGGAATAATTTCAGCTATGAAGTTTTTGGTTTTTTTTTAAGTGATAGAGATATTGGCAAACAAAGAAGTGCACTGAAACCACAAAATTGTTCCATCTGTCACCTAATGGTGAAAAGATCAAAAAGTCCACTGCTTACTCAGAAGTCAGACCCCAGTTGAGACAATGTTTTAAAACCGTACAGCATTAGAGAATGCTGGAGAGTAAAATCTTTCAAATAACAATGTTGCTGATAAAGAAATCCTTTTTGAAAAAGACAAAAATATGTTTGGGGTCTCTGCTATTTTTCTTATTATCTCTTATTTTGGCACCACAAAATTCTTTAGTCTAGAAACATTATGAAACAAAAAAGAGTGGGAAGAGGCTGCAACATAAATAACACAATGTCTCTGAGAAATATGACAGTTGAAAAATGGGTAGTGTATTGACTGTAATGACCCCCCAAGAAAATTCAGTGTCTGTAACAATCAGTTTTGTAAACAGCTGAAGTTTAGAAACTGTATTTTAAAAACAAAGAAACAAACAAAACAAAAAAAGAAACCAATACCTTGACTCTTATCTGATTTCTGAGACACCCGTCTCAGTATCATATCTGAAATCTGAAGTTAGACTTTCCATTCTAGACACAGCTCTTTACTAATACATAATCTCAAATTCAGCTGAAACTTTAATAGATTTGAGGTTAAAACGAAAAAAAAAGAAAAAAAAGGTAAAAAGAAGAGACTGTGTGAAGAAAACTACAGCAAAGTTTATGATATATGGCATTCAGATTGGTTTCAACTGCAGCCTTCACCCTTGTTGTTAGTATAAGTAATTAGGGCGCTTGTCAAGCAACATATTTCATGACACTCATGTCTCATGAATCAGGTTAATTGTGGTGTTCATAGCAGGCAGGACAGGATATTACTTATGCTTTTTAAATTGTCTGTTTATCAAACTCGGGTGTTTCACAAAGAAAAAAAGGCTATATATAGGGTAACATCCGAAATATCAGACACAAGATAGAGTATATCTAGTCTAGTCCAGTACATTTGAAATAAATTTATTCACTTAATTTGCTCAATTTAAATTCAAATATAACCTTCTGTGTTAGCCAACCATGACAACGATGATTAACTAAAAAAATCTAAACATATTGGAAGTATCTGACATCAAGATGTTTCTTCTGTGCTAGAAAAAGAAATCACAGTTGTAGGTTTTTAAGTACAATACAGCAAATAAAACTTTTCATATGGAAAAAATTGTCCTAAAGGAAGTAATGAAATTCAGGAATGAATGAACATTGGCATTCCCTTATCCAAACACACTGAGGCATGAAATATCTTTAAGGAAACATTTTAACTTCTGTATATAGATGGTGGATAGCCAATAAGGGGCTTGATTTATAAAAACAATAAAAGTACCCTCCCGGGCTCCAAATGAAATGGAAATTAGTATCAAGGAGTTTGGTTATATTCATAAACACAGCATTTGATATAATTTGTGTTTTAGTCTTAGACGAGTTGATGATCAAAAGTATTATACCTGGCGTCCTTTTCTTTCACAGTGTAAGACCAACACCAGTGCTTTCTTTAGGAACTCCTGTATCACAGGAATTTACACAAGCAGACCTTAAATCATAAAACAAATGAACTTCTAGAAATATAGCACAATTTCAGTTTGAAGGGAAATTTATGAGTCATCTAGTCCAATCTCCAGCCCAAAATACTGATAATGTCAAAGTCAGATGAGGTTTCTCAGGCTTGTGTCTAGGCCAGTTTTAAGTATCTCCAAGGGTGAAGATTCTGCAGCCTCTCTGGGCAGCCTGGTACAGGCACAGTCACTCTATTTGCAATTTTTTTTTCTTCATAGTCACTTGGAATTTCTGTTGCTGAAACTTTGAGTTCTGTCCTTTTGTTATGTCTGACTAGGAGCCTTTCTTCTGCAAAACCTCTCCTTTAGATAGTACATAACTACAGTGCTATTCTCCTTGAGCGTTTTCTTTGCTAGATTAAACAAGACCACTTCCCTCAACCTCTCCACACATCCTGTGCACCACCAACCCCTTAGTTATCTTGGTGGCCTCCACTGGACTCCCTTCAGTTTGTCAATTATGTCTTTTGCTTTGGGAGGCTGCAAACTGGATGCAGCACTCCAGACTTGGCCCCAAAAAATAAGGAACAGAGGGGTTAAATCACTTTCATTGTCCTGCTGGATAGGCTTTTGCTAATTCAGTTCAGGATGAGATTAGTTGCATGTATCACTTTACATTGATATTTCTATCATTCCTCCACAGAAAAGTGAATATTGATTGCTTAAATATTGAATATGAATATTATTTGCTTAAAAAGAACTGGAAATACCATGAAGTGTGACATGTTGAAAACCTTGTGGTTTATGTATTATCATCCATTAATATATATTTGATATAATTTGATCTGTGTTTTTAAGGTTTGGGTTGGTTTTTTTGTTTTTCATTTGTTTTTATAACAAACAATTAAAATATTTTTACACTTAGTTACAGGATTTATGCTGATCAAGATGACCTGGAATGAATATCACATGCAGATTTACTTTTAACTTTAAGAAAATGAAATTTCTTATTGTGTACGACCAACATTTATGAAAGACATTCATTATAGAAGAACATCAATAACTGAAAATAACTGCTTTTAGCAGAGCAGTTGTACCTTGGAAAGAAGAAGTTTGATCATGAAACACATTAATGAGGCAGTTGCAGCACAGGGAGACCTTGCTACACTGGAAGAGTTAAAAATAAATAAATCTAAGGGTTAACAATCCAAAATACAAAGAGAACATAGCTGTTGAAAGCAGAAATCAGCCAGGAGGCATGAGTAACTTTACTAATAATTCAGAGAGTATGAACTTTAATAGTTATGAATACATTAGGAGAAAAGAAATTTAGCTACTGAATATTATCCTATGTATTTTCCTTTTCTGAATTTTCTTCTTTTTTTCACCTTTGATAGTTCTTTCTGAAGGCAGTTAATTTGCTGCTTACAGGCAGGCAAGACTGCCTTATTGAATAACACACCATTTTGTCTAATTTTGTCAGATTTCTAGATAGAGACTTTAGACATCAGGGTATTAATGATTCCTAAATTTTGAAAGCAGACATTGCTGTAAAAGTCAGTTTAGAAATACTGCACAGTTGATCCTTCTTTGGCAACAAGAAGATGTACTAAATGACTACATCGAGATTCTTCCAGAATATTTTCTTTTGCTTTTTATAAAACTTTTTCTTTTTTGCATATTTCTGTGAATGATGTGATTTCTCTGCCCCAAATATGCATTCACATGTTTCTGTGGGTATAAGTAGAGAGCAGAACTGTCTGAAAACAGAAACCGTTAGTGGTGGTGAGGTAGAGAGGTGAGCCGTTTGCTTTTGTATTATGACCCGAGATGGTTATTCTATTTTCTTAACCCCCTGTACAAAAGGTCTGTGGAGCAGTAAAAAAACAAAATATACATGAAAGATGCATACACTGACCTTACCCAGGGACTCATACATTAGTTTAATACATGCAAGCTAAAGAATTTTGTTAACAGATATTACATTTTGTTGTTACAATGTTATAAAAAAAAATAATTAATTACATCCCCTTTCTCACCTTCCCTAGATTCATTCAACACCAGCTAACTGCCTGGAAAGAATGACATTAATAACAGTCTGTTTGATCTGACTCAGGGCCGCTCTGATTAGACAAACTTACAGCGATGGAAACAGAGGACTTGACTTGTTCATTGAAGTCATAGCTGTAGTGCTGGCTTCAGGAACAACTGTCCTGGCATTCATCAGCCCAAGTCAGGGTTTAGAAATAGGCAGTTTACAAAACCAATGGATAGTTATCCCAGTAAAAGTAACTCTTCTAATGAGTTATGTTTAGTAATACCCAAACATATTAGACAGATGATTACAAATGTTATATACAGGCTATAAACATGAGGGCTTTATGGGTGGAACAGTCTGAGTGGCATATCTCACATTATCAGCTGCATGAAACAATTTACAGGAGAAACATTTTACCTTTAATTAACTCTAATTTCTTTAATCACATGGCTAATTAATGGTAAAAGAGAGCCTAGATTAACACCACAGTATTCATTCATTATCTTGAAATCATTTTCCTTCTTCAGTGTTTTCTGAAGAAATAATTTTGTTATCTGTTCCTTTTCTGTGCCACATAAACACTATAAATAAAGCTCGCTGTTTGACTGCAAATGATCACCTTTATTCCCTTGGAAGTGTATTGTTGAAAGGAAGAATTATGACCTCTTTCCCAACCTAAATGTGGCTACCCCAGACCCACCCACACTGAGCTGTACAAGGACACACTTGATGTAATACACCACCTACAGAATGAGCCCTTCCCCTCAATGCCTTAGCTGACTGCCTGTTGAAGTCTGTCTGATACCTCTCTAAACCGTGGAGGCATTAGTATTGTCAGCTGCTACTTGTGGACTTGATAACTATGCAGCCAAATTTTAGATGTTCAGCGAGACCTTATTTGAAGGTCTAGGACACTTCTAATCCTGGTGGAATAAGCAGCACAGTAGTGCAAAATGTCTGCACAACCTGTGCTGAAGGGGAGTCTGAAAACAATGTTTGCCAATTATTGAGTCCACTCTTCACTTCTTCCATTGACTTTTATAGAAAAACAGGGGTCATTTCATAGAAAATCATATCACATGTAAATTCTGTGGTATTCGCCTTTTGCTACAATTTAACGACAATCATCCCTGTACCAATTGCACCATATCTTGTTCAGCTTACTTCTCCCAGAGTAACTTAAAACTCCTGTAAATAATGCTTTAATTTTATATCAGATACTCTGCGGCAACCTCTTTCAGGGGAGCTAAAACTATGTTAACACTACCTGTTTTCTGGAAAAACATGGAACATATGATATGTGCCTATTTTAATTTTCTAGACAAATAACCTTAAATAGTTATGAATTTCTTCAGCCTTAAATTATTAAGCAAGGTTCTCAAATACGTTCAAAAATGTACTTAACATGATTACTTAGAATAAGTTTATATGCACCACAGTTTAATTCTGTTGTCCATAAAATGATAAGCTGAATTGTAAGTATGATCTGCCCGACTTTCTTTAATGACAACATGATAATTTTGTTTGTTGTTCTGGGTTTTTTTTTTTTAATTATTCTCTCAGGACTAGATCTGTAGAAATAAGCAGTCATAAAAGTCATTCTCACCTTTGTCAGTAATTATGAAAGAACTAAATTCCATAATTTCCATTCCTGTTTGAAGCTCTACTGTGCCTGTGTATTTGGAAAGTGACACAAATTTAAAAGAAACAGTAAGTCTTAATTTAAGTTCTGAATTTAAAAACAAAAAACCAACCAAACAAAAAACCTCTCAAAACATTTCCTACAGTAATATTGCTGCTGGAGCATTCTAGATAATTCCTGCCCAAATAAGATTTGAATGTTGGAAAGGAGAGAGTAAAATTTTGAGTGTTGGCATTTAGTTCTGGAAACTATAGAGGTAATTTTCATTACTTCTCTAAATGAGTTCCAGGTACACAGGGAAAATTCTGAATTCACTTTCTACTCTGCTGAGACTCATCCTTACACTTTAAAATTCCATATTTCCTAAACTGCTGCCTGGAAAAGTCACATCATTCTGTGGCAGGCAATCACTGAAGTAGCCTGAGGCCGTACCAACAGAGCTTTGAAGATTAAAAGTGTAACATTGAAGTTGATGTAAATGGAAAAGGGGAGACATTTTAGCATATGGAGTACTGTCACACTGAACCTTTGAAAAAATTGTCATATGTATGGTAGAAGTGTGGCTAATGCACTGAGAAAAGCCTGTGTATTGCTGTTCCAGGAGCACAGCAAGAATCATCCAATGTGACCTTCCAGATATCTACATCAGTACTGGAAAGTTCCTCTTTCTCCTTCCTCCTGTGTGAAGCACAATTATATATTTTGTTTGAGCTATGCCATACTATGCTTGTACATTTCTATACTCTAGTCATTGCCATGAAGAAGACATCTCATCCTGTGATCCGGAAATATGTCTGTGCAAAATAAAGTTGTAAAATTTAGAAAAAACAATTAAAATAAAATAAACATACAAACAAACAACAACAACAACAACAAAAGAAACACCAAAACCCAAACATGTGACAGACATCAGTGGCAGTTGGTAATTCATTTTGGATCTTTTTTAGTGTTTTTTTTTTTAAGTCTTACCCAGAATAGTTTAGATGCCAAAAATCACAGGATCACTTTGGCAGTAATTTGCCATAGCAGATTATCACATGCTATATAGATAAGGAGAAGGAGGTATTAACTGTGGATCCAGACACCTGCAGAGACATACTGCCAACAATAGCATGTGTGGATCCAGGTTTGATCTGGCTATTCATATTTCTTCAGTGCCTTAAAAATTCATTTTCTGTGAATGGCACATACTCTGTGAGGGAGTATCTCTCTTTTGTATCAACAACTAAATAAATGTTCTGATAAGTGATTTCAGAATTCCTTGTGGGCAGCATTGCTGGGACTGGAAGATATTTTTGTTTATGCTCTGGGGAAATACTATAGCACCTGAAGAGGATTCCAGGATGTGAAGGGTTTCCCTTTCTGGTCAACAATAGCACAAAACTGCCTTAGAAGATAATTTTATTGGTTGCTTTCTAAATGGCAGTAAAAATAATCACAAAGTAGCTGACTCACCTGTAAGGTACATCAGCAGCTCTATAGTTACACTATATAGTTACACTAACCCAAACACAGCTTACAACATATCATTTCAGTGCAAAAAGGTGCAATGAATAATGGCAAAAAGGTCATTAATATTATCATCACTTCAAATGTTTAATATACTTTTCCAGTTTCCTTTATGGAGCTATAGAAAAACATGCCTTTGTTCTGCTGAAATGCTCCAACTTTAAGGACAAGCAACCGGACTCTGTTAGACACTAAAATCATTCACCCCACCGGTTGTTATGGACGCTGAGCACCTTTCCAAGGGATGCCTGGTACTTCATAGGATCAGTTCATAGCAGCGCTGGTGCAGTAGGCTCTAGAAGTTTCTGTCATACAGGCAATAGAAAAATGTGATAAAGTGTGTTTAGATGAAATATAACAACCTAGTCAGCTGCTAATACTGGCAGTGGTGAGTCAATTTGAAGTCATAGCTGAAAGGATTCAAGCACTAAAATTGAAAAAGTTTTGGATCAATATAGGTAAATAAGAACACAGTAGACTTACAGAGGAACAGACCTTCCAGTTTTAAGTCTATGAAAAGTAAAGGAATTGGATTGTCAAGATTACTCTGTTTAGTTGGCCCTGCAAAGTCTTCCAGTGTTCTAAAAACTATTTGTCCTCTTTAGGGGAGATGTGCAAAGCAGCATGGGCTAGCATTTTTACTTTCATTATATTTGTTTTCTTTATGCTTGGCTGCTCTATACAATGCCATTCCCTATAATATTGAGCAATCTAGCTTGCAATTTTAAAAACATCATTCACAATAAATAAATGTATCTGTCAGATCTCGGAGAGAAACACAAATGTGCTGTGTTTTCTATGAGAGAAATATACAATTGAAAAACTCCCCAAAGTAATTTTCTCCTAGGTCCATCATATACCCATATTTAATAGGCTTTTTGACCCACATGGCTACAGTTAGGCCTTGAATTTTTGTAATAGAAATTCTGCATAGCATATACAGGAAATAAATTTGCTAGAATAATGGTATGAACTTTGCACGAAAAACAGCATATCTGATTTTCACATGCTATTTCTTTTCTTTCTGACTTAACTTCCAAATCTCCTTGACCTAAATATGCTGAGCATGCGCTCAAGAGTAACCAGCTGTCAGGTGCCTGATGTATACATGCCTGGGATGTATACGAATTGCAATGCACCTGAGCCTTTCTTTCTGCTGGCAAACACTTGAAAAAAGAAAAATAACCAACCATCCTAATCTTGGGTCCACATATATTAGACCCAGAATAAAGTAGAATTCAAGATGATAACAATGCTCTCTTCCTCTAAATATGAATACAAAGCAAAAACTGAGCTAAAAGCCAATGGATCACCTGGAACAGAAAACAACAAAACCAACAACAAAACATGAACACTGTGGTGCCCCCAATACTGCTGAATATAGATGGAGTTCTTTGCAGTTTTAATTGAGATGTGTTCTTTATTTCAGAACTGATGGCAATGACACATTCTTCCACATGTACTCATTCAGGAAATTTCCACCTCTCTGCTGCCCTGATCAAAGAGAATTTGGACCCATGAAGTAGTAAAGGGATTTGACAGCCTAAATCTTTTAGTCACATTGGGAACTGCAGGTTTTCTAGGAATCCATCACCAAGACCTTAATCCTTATTGAGACTCTGACAAGACCCAGTGAAAGGACTCATTGTTGTTGCACTTTTTGTACAGTTGTATCCTCTCCCATCACTGAAGCAACTGACCAGGTATCAAGAGAATTATTCTTGAAGATATGATGAGTATTGTTACTTGTCTTTTGCAGTCAAGGATCTGAAGAACAGGCAGGTATAGCTATGAGGCAGTAAAACACTTAAATATATGTTCGCCTTCACACATCTGAGAAGCTTGGTTTGCTAAATGAAAGCAAAGAATACGTTTGAGAACTTGTCCAGACCAACATGACTTTCCAAGGTTCACACAGATGCTTGTAGCAATGTTGAGTGCTGAACTCCTAGGGCTCCTGAATGCTGGTGAAATGTTTTAACCACAGGTTCCTCTTCTGCAAGCATGTAGAAAGACCTTTATAGGACCAAATCTTTACAATAAAACTGTTAAAATCCATTGAATTGCTTGTCTGACAGTTGTTTTATAACCTTAGAGACAGAATTTGATTGATAGCTGAAACCAAATCTAAAGTTATCTGGCAAAGAAAGATGAGGAAAATTCCATTATATAAAGTAATGCCCTACTGTTGGCCATTTTTCTGTTACAAGAATTATTCTCTCACTTTTCAGTTATGGGAAAAGCATATACATCTTGTTATATATGTCAGATACAAGGGTTTCCTTGATATAATTTTTTCCCTTTTTTTATAAAAGAATTAAATTCTACAGAAAAAAAAAAATCACTTTTACTTTGTATAAACACCATAGTAAAGGTAAAATGCCCAAGGAATCAAACTGACTTGAAAACCTGTTTTTAACAGTATTTGATGCAAGCAATCTAAGGAGTTTTGGATAATGAATGAATAGCATTCATTTTAATTTGGGTACAATGACTACATTTTCCCCTCCTGACCATGTTACATGCCAACAAAAATTAAATATTTTAAACACAATAATTTTTTTTCAAATCTTTGTTCAAAACTGTTTAGCTTAAGATCATTTCGCTTGCAGTAATCAATGTCTCAATCCCTTCAAGATATGCTGAAAATTACAGAAGAGTTTTTATATATTTCAGAAGATTGCAAGTCACTTGGCCATCAAAATTCAATTAGTAAGCCAAAATTTGACTATACTAATAATAAAATATATTTTTTGTACATTCAAACATGGAACTTGAACCACAGATGTTCTGCAGAACAAATCTTTTCCTTAACTGTTCTGGTTTGAGGTAAAACACAACCAATTTTCTCTTCAGTAATTTTACTTTTTAGCTAAGCCTCTTGTAATTAATGAAACTCTTTGAAATTAATAGCATATTGTAGAGGGTTTCAGGAATCTTACCCTAAACCAAAGTCCTCACATTCAGGGAGCAGTGTAGCTTTATAACTGATTGTGGTTAGAAATGTTAAGAAAGATAACAGATTCTGTGGTTTTTCATCAGAAAGAAACATTAGAGACTCAACTACAGCAGATTATTTCCTTCCAAGATTAAAAATGTGTTAACACTAAGAAAAAATAAATCAATGGGCTGTATGTATCAATGTCATCTTGTTACTTCTAGTATAGTATCTCCAATCTTTCCTATTTTCTCGCTTGTCATATTGCAGCCTTCTCTGTGTTTTCAGAGGACTACATTTCCTTAGATTTCCAGGTATGCTATGGAAAAACTTTGAGGTAGTTTGTAGTTTGGTGACCTGTTTTCCAGGTATCTTTTCCTACTCCTGATTTGTAAAGGCAATGTGAAAAATAAAGGTCAGAACTTGCAGTAAATATATTTTGTTCTTTGCTGTATAAGTTTAACCAAAGGTATCAAATTAACAGTAACTGGAATGAATAATACTTACTGAATAAAAAAAAAAGTTCAAGTGAATTTCATATGTCACTGCTACAAAATTTACAGCTTTTTTTTTAAAAAATTTGGGACATTTTTATAAAGAGAAATTACTTTAAAAAAAAAAAAAAAAAAAACCAAAAACAAAAACCTAACAACAAAAACCACAAAACCAAACCCTTAAAACTTCAGAGCATCTATTATATGTTTGCTTTTGCTGGGGAATATTACAAGTTGAATTATGAAATACAATAAACTGTGTAACTGCGTTTAAAGGGGGCCTGTTAAATGTAGTAGTTTTATGACAAAAGTGAGACCTATAGAAAGAAATTTTGCCTGTACTTACTTTTTTTCCTCTGCATTTATTGAC
This sequence comes from Limnodromus scolopaceus, assembly GCA_028565335.1. Taxonomy (NCBI): domain Eukaryota; kingdom Metazoa; phylum Chordata; class Aves; order Charadriiformes; family Scolopacidae; genus Limnodromus; species Limnodromus scolopaceus. The sequence goes on along the minus strand of JAOXNO010000024.1, from coordinate 81,129,808 downwards.
TCTGTAGAACCAGAAATTTAATAACATTACCTCGCTTCCCTGTAAATACTACTTCCCTGATGTGACATAGATATCACCTGTGATGAAGTAATCTGGGAGTCCTGTGGATTGTTAGGTATTAGTAGCACAGTCTGAGTTTCTGAAGATGATTCTGTTGGAAATCTCTAGAGAGAGTGTGTTTCTGCTGCTGTTCTCAGGCCTTGAAATAACACCTCTGTAGACATTCTACTAAATTTGAGCAGTGGTGGCCATCACTGGGATAAAAAACTTTACAGTTCTCAGTATGAAAACTGCCACAAAAGTAGAGTTCTCAGAATTAATCAGGGATCCTCCCCTGGTCATCTGGCCAACTGCCGTGGCAAAACTTCTGTCTGTACACTGAAACTCTCTCATTCTCCAAAAAAACATGGTCCCCTCTTTGCTGTTCATTGGGACTCATCCTTGGACTGAACTAATTCCTGAGTAAGGGGGGGAAAATGCTAAAATACAGAGACTAAAATTATGACATAATTTAATGATTTATGAATTTCCAATTGTGTGACTGCACTGCAGAGCTCAGTCCTTTGTCCTAGTCCTGCTTAGTCTCTCCAACACACATACAATAGTGGTTTTCTTCACGTATGTTATGCTGAACACCTTCAGGAAAAAAAAACAAACCACCAAACCCAAAATAGACCAAAAAACTCAAACAAAACCTACCGACAGTTTTGAATACGGCTAGAAAGATTCTTGGAAACATGACTTGACCTCCTTTTATAAGATGGACTAGCCGGAAGCACATGACATCCACTCTCAAGGTTTTTCTTATTTCTTGCTCTATCTTATACTGCCCTGGATCTGCAATATGAAAAAATTTTAAGTGTTTTTAAAAATCCTCTTGGGCATATTATGAAAAAAAATATTAATAATGCCAGGAAACCTGTTTATTTGTACTGGTAGGGTGAGAAAAATACAGGTACAGATATACCTGAAAGGGTGTAAAGAAGTGTGAAATGTAAGGTTTGTTGGAATGTCACTGATGCGGAGAAAAAAAAACCGAAATGGCACCATTGTGTTCCTACTACTGGCTGACCTGGTCAATAAACCGATCTAATCACCAAACCACAGCCAAACGCTACTTCAGGAGAGACCATTTTGTCTGTGCCAGGAGCAGTCTAGCATGCATGGAGTATGGACAACGGACTAACAAGATCCAGGAGCAGAACAGCAGGTGATCCAAACTGCCTGTGTAGATGTACAAACACTTATCTGTTTCCTTTTTGGGTTTTTTTGGTTTTTTGTTTGTTTGTTTTTTTAAATGCCATTTGACAGTTTCATTGAATGTCTCTAGTTCTTGTATTCTCTAATTCCTTACAATTCTTTCTGTGATGCAGCACATAGGCAGGACTATCTGTCCGGTAATCACTGCCAGTCGCCACTCAGCTTTCCTCTCTGCATCTGTGCAAACTGTATTCATTCAGCTGCAATTTGATGAGTGGACTCTGGAGGCTTATGCAGATGTAGGATATACAGAGATGATATTTCTGGCAGAGCCTAATGCTAATTCCTTTCCTTCTGTTCTCTATTGTTCCTTTCTGTCGAATGAAGCAGATGAAGTTTGTGTTCTGAGTAGGAGCTGTAGAAACTCAGCCGCTTAACTTCTTGTCAAGGTTTCAGTCTTGCATATTCAGAAACGGAAGCATTCTGGAATTCTACAGCATGAAAGCAGTCAAGTACAAAATTCTTGAAAGTGTAAAGACCTCTTTTTGGATACTGGTGTATTACAACAGTCAAAAGACAGATATATCTTTTCCAGAGATATCATCCCCCTGAAAACACTGAGAGGTTTCCACCATATAATAAAAATAGGGAGAAGAAAAAAATTTCAGTTTGCTACAGTAACGGGAAAGCATAAAATAAAAACTGGTGTGGTCTGAAACTTTTTAGAAGATGCTGTAAATAATGATGAAAACTACAAACATATACACTGATACATAAATGTTTGACAGAGCAATCTTAAGAAGTTATTTGGACTTCAAACTAACCTGCAGTTAAATGATGGCACTCGATTCAAGAAATATTGAAGAAGTTCAGATGTGAATAATTGAAGAGAATTAAATCCAGGGCAACAAAATGGTCAGCAAATACAAATGAATTAAAGATCCTTTCAATTTAGTGGAACAGAATATTAACTTTTTCCGAATAAAAACTAAGTTTGACTCTGACTTCATAGTATTTCTAAAGCATACCTTACACTGCATTCAGCCTATGTGGTGTTTCATCAGTTTAGGCTACCCTTGCACCCCGCATGATTCTCATTTACAGTAAGCCTTGTTGTCAAGTGTAAAGAGGCGTTACTGTTTAGTAAATGCAATAACAAGGTTATTTTAAATTGCCAAAATAGAATGCAAAATGAATAAGCAAGAACAACTTAAAATTGCTTCATTTATAAGTGGGAGCAACCCCTTTATCAAGAAATAATCCAAAAGATAGAGCTAATAATCTTCTGTCATCATAATTTATATGAAGCATCTGTTAGTACCCAGAACAGGGTATTAGGTAACAGAGATACACCTTTCCTTATAATATTGCAAAGATACAGTTAAAAACATGAGTAACTGATAACAAAACTGTAGCCAAATATTTCTTCAGGGGGAAAAAGGGCCTTACTTTCACACTGTTCTTGTGATAGGATCAAGGGTATCCAGAAAGGAAAAAAGGTTGGCTTTAAGCCACTTTGGAGCTTCCTGGGGCTTTCCAAGAATCTGTTGCCTACACAGATGTCAGCAGCTTTGGAGTATTTCTATACTCTGCTTTCTACAGCTTTGTGAGAAAAATAAGAACAATCTAGATTCTGATGTCCTTGACGTACACTGGTTTGTTACCTGCACTGAAATTCAACCCTAGAGATTTTGTGGTAGCTGACAGCCACTGGGGATACTCTGAGTGATCTGCATGGCTAAAACGTACCTCAGTATAACTAAGTATTAAAAATTCAATACAAAAATTATTTCATGTGGCAGACTTGAGGTTTGAAAACCTAAGGTTGTTTAGTTTCTGCTTATAACATGCAGATTTATTTGTCAAGATTATCTCCTGACTACTAATGTTCCTCTCTGGACAGTTTCTGTTTTCTGATGAATTTTCTCATCATGCTTTTCCTCTATGAACAGCTGTAAATTTGGCAAAGACATATATTTACAGCCCTGAAGAGTTTATTTGGCAGCTGGCTTTTGTTTTTTACAGCTTGCTCTCTCTTAGAGAGTAAATATTCTTCTGTCTTCTTTCCCTCTGTTATTCTGAATGTGACACAAATATCTATTTTGTAAATTCAGATTAATATTATATCCAGTTTGTTCTCTGTGGTTGCTTACTGAAATTACTGAATATTAATAGTATTATCCTTTAAAGTCTGCATTTTTTTTTTTCCTAAGGAAACTCGCATGCCTTGCTCTAAATGTTAAAACTAGAAATGTTGGACTATCTGATTCAGAGGAGTCTGGCAGACTGCGGCCTCAAAGTCAAGTTTCAGACAAATTCCTTTCTACACCCTTCTCTTGCCTTGTAATAAAACAGTACTGAAATGGAAGGTCCAAATACATCCCAACACACCTCAGTGGAACCATGGAAGAAGCCTTCTGAGGGAGACACCCACCCAAGATTTCCTATCACATAACCTCAGAGAATATCTCAGCCTTCTTCACCAAATTATATTTACTGCTGATGCCAAAAACCAATTCAGCAAACCTGACACCATGTTTATGGCCTTATACTAGCATCAGACAAACATTTTCTAATCCATGCTTTTGGAGATACCTGCCATTATACACAATATGATAGGTATCCTCATATTGACAGTTCTTTGGCTATATCTTTTTTCATCTCTCCCAAAGACTACACAAAGAGATAATATGAATGAAATAATCTCATTTTGATCCAAGAGTGACGATTAAAAAGAAAGAAAAAAATCTTAGATACTATTAAATACCACTGTGAATACAACTTCAAAATGACCATATGTCCTTGAAGTTGCACAGTGGAAACCGATTTCTACACCATAAAAATTGGATTTGTATAATTGGATACTCATTATCATGGCATATTCTGGACAGTACATTTTCTTGAATTAGTCTCCAGTAATCCTCTTTACTTACAAAACTGATGCCATTTGCATCTGGCATGATAACTACTCTATACTGTGGCATATAAAGACAGTTATTATTCAGTATTCATACTGATTTCAGAAAGGTAGAGTTGTGCTGTTGTATCTTGAGGCAAAAATGTGTGTCTCTTGAATTGGTTTTGTAAAAATTTTCACTAAAACTGAAATGACAACATAAACATTAGTGCTCTGAAACATGATTTTTCATGTCATAATTCATCTATGTTTCTAGTAAAATAGAGAAATATTTAGATTCATGTAGTGAAACAGGTTTATATATCCATATTTGAGCTTGGGAGTTTCAATAAAAAACAGTTTGGGTCTTGAACATCCAATCTTCATGAGTCTTTTGGGACAATTTCAGTGTCAGAGATTTATTTTCTACAGGCTTTTACTAAATCAGCTAAAGAAGAGGCAAAGCGGCTCATATCACAAACACAGTTACAGAGCTCCAGGTAGGAAAAGACTTGCTCCTTAGAATCCTAGTCACCTGTGATTACCGAAATATTCCAAGGGGGAGCAAAGCACCTGGTCCATTTATGTGGTTTGAATTCACATTAATGTATTTCCATCTCTGTTCATGTTTTACATTTTTTAGATTTTAATTAAATCAATTTTCACCTATTTCTAAATAATTTTTGAAGGGTGTTGCAATGACAGGTTAAATCCAATGCATAATAAGACTGAGAAATATTCTCTAGTACAATAGTATGTCCCTGATAGAGTTTAATATCCATCACTTTCACTGCTTTATACACAGTGGTGATTGAATTTCACTCTTAATTCAGTTAGCTCCAGGTTACCCAATGTAGTTCATGTAGAATAAGTTGAAACATATCCATAAAAATCCAGAAATCATAATATAAATCCCAAGAGTTACGTAAATATGAGAAAGCCCATTCATAGTCCCACAGGAACTGGCATGAGGAAAGTCACTGTGAATGAGGTCAGTAGTGAATTTGTATCAGTCTAGCTGTTACTGCAAAGTCACCACTTATCCGGTGCATTTTCTCATGGCAAATGTAAGGTACAGCAATTTACTCCCTTTGGCTGATGGATATTCTACTGCATCTTTACCACTGAGTAAAATAATGCATATAGATATTATCACAGACTAGCTTGCATGATGTAAATCCACACTTATCGCACTGTAATCCTGCGACAGACCTTAAAGTTAATAGAAGTGGTCCTGCTTTACTAGGTATAATTTTGGCACCCAGGTAAATATTATTTTTCAGGCAATTAGATCCTGGTACCAGCTTTGGTGAGCTTCTGCCATAATATACAATTTCAGCAAAGTAGAACTGGCACAAGATCCTAAGTTATTCACATAATACTTTTAACTGCCTCTTCCTGCCTGCCTCCCTCCGCCCCAACGAGGTTCTCAAGTGTGGTCACTGACACAGGAATGGCAATGAGAAAGGGATCATGGCTGCTCTAGAAGCCAACTCTCTGATGTTCCAATGGAGACAGCTGCAGGAAGTCAAACTGGCTGAGCATCGGTGTCTTTTTTGATACCAAGTTCTTTGAATCTATCTTCCAGGTTTACCAGAAATACAGTACCATTTTTCTTATATAAAATTGTATTGCATTCTTTAGGATTGTGTTGGTTTCTGACACAAATTAGTTAGTCACACCTGAGGGAAAATCTATCCAAACTTAGCTGAACTTCCACTTCAATGGTAGATATAATTAAAATTTCATTCCACAATTTCCTTTAAACCATGACTGAGAGATATAATCCTGATCTTAATGAAGCCAGTAACAACATACCACTTGCCTTCCAGGTGAAGTCTGTTTTTCACACATGGTAGTAGTTTTGAAGCGAATGTGTGAATTAAAACTTAAAATTACTTTTATCTCCTGTTTGTGTTTTTGGTACTTCTTCCTCCTGGCTTTGTATTTTAGTGTCATTAGGGGATGACTTTGGGAACTTGTTCTCTTGTGTGCTTTAGGAAAGTCTTTCAGGGTTTGTGCACATACCATAGCAGTATCAGTTAACATATCATCCTTCCCCAGCCATAGGAAGAAGCAGGGGTTTGGCTCTGCATTGGAATTCAGTCAAACCTTTTTTAACTAACAAGTCTTCCAGTTCCACCTACTCCCCTGTCTCCTGGCAGAGATGATAAAACTGCTGAGATCCAAACACACAGAAAAATATTAGCAGAACTAGAGGGATCTCAGAGGGAAAAGGAATCCTAACATATTTAGTCTAGGATTGATATCTTGTTATATTTGAAAAGAGATCAGAAAATATAGGAATGAAAATATAAAAACAAAGCACTGTACACATATTGTAAAAATTGAAAAAGATTCAGCAATAGAACTGAGAAAATAGAACTTTTTCCCTTATATAGTCTTACATTGACTCAAGTATGATACGAAGTTAACCTCACTATAACAGACTATAAATGCCTCAGATAATAAAAAATATAATTTTTTACTGTGATACCTTTATGACTGACAAAGAATTTGAACTTCTTTTCTTCTTTTTCTGTTAGAATATTTCTAAATTTTATCCCTCATAAAACCTGCATCTTGCCAAGAGATTTCTTTGGAGTTGGGAGTTGTCAATTTATTTGTAAGTTTGTTTTTTTCTTTTCCCTTTTTTTTTTGTTCCCCATGTATTGTTAATGTAGAGATTTCTTGTGTATTGTCAGTTCCAGGCTACTTAAACTTATTTCCACCTTTATACAAGAATTCAATATATAGCTGGAGAAGAAATTACTAAAACTTATAACCTCCCAGAAAGAGAAAACATATTAAATAAATCTGAAAAAGCTACTATTTTACATTTAATTTTTTTTCAATAAGTATTCAGAAAACTGGAATAGACTGCACCAGAAGAAATTAATGGCAGGTAATTTGTTTCTTTTCCAATTGGTTCCTGAGCTTTATTATGCATTAAGGATATTCCATGGTAATTACTAAAACAGCATCTTTCTGTGTGATTACACATTGTCTGCGTCTGGGCAAGTATACATAACACGTTCTGAATATTGTGAGAGCTGCCTGTTCTTATGACTCATCTGAATATGGCAGTCTGAATTCCCACAAAGTTGTTCACTGATCCGTGCTTAGCCCATGCAAATCACAGGAAGTCACAACAACACTGATGTTGCTTCATCTTCATGCCAGAATGCTCTGTTGAGCCTTGGCTTGTTTACCACTGAATTCCCTTCAAAGAGCAGACTTGAGTATATAAACAATGAAGACCTTAATATATAATTAATGTGCTTTCTAATTAAATAGTAACCAAGTATGTTGCAACATTTCAATTAACAGTATAGAAAATAATTAATTATCATCTTAAATACTTAATGTGATCATATCAATTAACAAAATGCCACTTCTATAATTTAAAAATTGTACTTGGCCCAATTTCAAACTAACTATAAATTTCTAGTGGTAAATTTTATTTTATTTTTCAAGGCAGGGCTTATTTTTTTCAAGACAGGGCTTTCATTTTTCAAGATAGGGACCTGTTAAGTTTATCAGTATAGGTAGTCTTTTGAGTCTAATTTCATACACAGTAAACCAGTATAATTTAAACCAGTATAATAATTTTACTTTAAAAAAAAACCACCAACAACTATTATTTTTATCATAAAACTTATTTGGAAGTGAATGGTGTAAAATTCCCTTGTTAATTATAATTTCAAAGATATTTACTGTTTGTAATAAGTGGTATGCTTTAGGTATATGATCAATGAATTTCATTTCCTCTGGCTAACAAGAGGTAAAATGGTATTAAATCCCTGGAACTAAACTATCGGTTCCAGATGGATTTTAGCCTTTGAAGGAATCTTTTGAGTCTCAGCTCTAAACGCTGTATGGCACTGGGGACATCTCAGAGCCACGACAATTTAGCAGAAGTGGGGTGGAAGACACATCACAATATTTTGATTTCTTCAAGAGGTGTAACTTGAAATTCATTGCTGGCTTTTTTCCTCTTTTTTAGTGTTAGTAATGAGGTATTACAATACCCAAGAATGAGTAATAATAGTAGCTCAAGTCACACTCTGCATAAAGACCTACATGGAAAGGTAGGACTGATGGCAGTATTTGCAGTCACCATCTGTCTCTATGAAAATAAGCCTAGCATTTTCCACTCGTATTCAAAGGTAGTAAGAGTTTCCTGCAATGCAATATAAAATTGGTAAAGTTTAGAAATAGATTCTTTGGATCACTGTGGTGATAAAGTTGGTTCAAAAACAGAGACTAGGACTACATTTTAGGGATCACCACAACACTGCTGAAAAAGGAGAGAAAAAAATCAAAATTGGTGTCTAAAATAAGAACAGAGTGGCATATTTAGGCATTCCACCCCAAGTCAGCTTGACTATTACGTGTCACATTTCCTTATATTTAGAGAAAGTCAATGAAAGCTCAAGTTTTGTGAGCTCTGCATTGTTTAAAAAACATGTGTTTGAAGCTTCTATGCAAGATTTCTCCATAAGAGTCCAGCCTGATGTTTTTAATCCTGAATGGAAAGAATGCAACAGAAAAGAGTAAAAAATAGTTGGGTGCTCATCTTGTGAACCTCTGAAATGACAAAGTTTAAAGAATTGTGTGATCATCCACTACTTAATGCAATGCAAATGTAATGCAAAAAACTTCTTGAAAGCAAAACATAGGTTAGCCCTTCATTTATTCTGTAAAACAGTTTATAACTTGCTTATTTCTGTAAATACAATATAGGCAGATCGTTTATCTAAGGGGTGTCATGCATTATTTCAAGGCGTAAAGTCTAACACTATTAATTATAAATGTCACCTTAAATTAATAATAGGCCTAACAATAATGGTAAACAAACCAAGTATTTAATATACTTTTGTATTTTAATGGAGCATAATGCGTCAGTACATAGGTTACTGCCTTTCATAGTTATTTAACATTGACCAAGGTTATATACGTTATACCTGCTATGAAACTAATGTAATTATATCATAGTTTTAGTGCAACCACAGTACCTATGTTTAGAGGATAATTTAAATGACAGTTTGTTTGCACATTATGAATACTCTATCCCTCCTCTTATGTCATTCTAATTTACTACAGAAAAAGCCTTCATGTGTAAGAATTCAAATGCACATGGGATTTCTTTTCATATCATATAAGTCTTATTTTCCATTGTTTAATACTGAACAGTGTAGCACGAAACATAACCCATTATGCTTGATTTCCTGTACAAGGTTCCCTTTAACTTTTCACTGCATGACTGGTTGGAATGTGCAAATTATAACTTGCAGCAGAGTATTCTGAGGGAATAATATTTGCCTTAGGAGCAGTGTGGTCACATTGTATTTTCAAGGCAGAATGCAACATTGAACCACCTGCCCTGACAGAGTTCATTCATCACCAGGAGCTATGCTATGGTAGAGGTCAGAGCAGTAGAAGTAGATGCAGCGGTACAGCTTTTTAACTACGCTTAAACAAAGTGCTGAAATTCTATTCTCATGGTTTATGTTCTTTATCTTCAGGGAAAATTAATATGTTTAACATTTAAAGATAGGAATTCATATTCATCTAGTTACTTGAAGACATAAACCAAGGTCTAATTAATCAACTTGAAAAGTTCCATCAGAAAAATTTTTCTTTAGTTGTCCATTGTTTGATTTCTGTGTCTTCCTGTCAAGTATCTCTTGTATACCTCTGTCAGAGATCAGTTATTGAGTCAAGTAGATTGATCAGTGGCCCTTCACACTGTAATGTTTGTCATAATTTAAGGGTATGATTCCTTTCATATAACGTTAGTGATTAGAGTTAGGTGTCAAGCTGATCGTCTAGGTTCCTTCTGTAGTCCCTGAAGCTAAGACCCTCTGAAGGCAAATTACAAACTCCCAGAAGACAATTCATTACAACTGCCTTTGATATCTGTTCTGGTATAGACAGGAACACCCTCTGGAAGAATGTGTCTCTTCTTTGTCTACACAGAAAGCTAAGACAAGACATTTCATTTTTGTTGACCAAATTTACATAAAAGCAATCTCAGGTTTAATCAATTACTTAATATAAATCTATCACTTGAAGAAGAAAGTACTTCGCAGTAATGAATGCAACAAGTTTTCATAAGGACATTGAGTACAAACAAGACCCAGCAGGTCTGAAATCCTTCTCAGTTCTCACATATATGAAATCTGTGCTGCATAGAAATCAGTAATATCTCTTGTCCAGATTTTTAAATTACATTGCGTATCTGCAGTGCAGACAGGTACATTGCGAGATTTTTAAAAAGCAGATTTAGTCATATTAATAACTCAATGAAAACATAATTACGTCTTCAGGCTCATAAATATCTGTATATAGTGATCCTCAGATGAATAAAAATATTAAAAAAAAACCCAGCATCTACACTATTGACGAAAAAGGTTTTTTTAAAATGGTCTGAAAGAATACTAATCCATCCTCATGTGTGTCCATGGGTCTTTGGATTCCCTACAATAAAGGGAACAGTGAACATCTGGAAGCCGTTTACTAAGAGAATTTGAGGACTTTATCATTATCAATTCATTCAGCGTTCATTGTAAAGTCATTAATAAATCTCTTTAGTGTTCTTAGGGATCTCACTTAGCATTCAATTGTTCTTATGGATCTAGGTTGCCTTTCAATTGCAGTACATTTGTTCAAATGGCACCAGTTTGTGCTCAGATTTTTCTCTAGACAAATGAATTTGCCACTTCTTGGTTGCTCTTTTGCTTGGGGACTTCCTTGGATTTTAGAGGTGTCCTTGTGCTGCTGCTTTTTAAACTGAGCAGTTCCCATAGAGACTCTAGTCTTTACACCAAAAACATTGTTAATAAACATTTAACATAATCTTTTAAAGGATGCCATGTAGATTTCTGTCTTCTTTGCCACTTTTTCATAAAATTGGAAAAGAATATGAAGGCAGGAGGTTAATTTCCAACTCAAGAGAAGCAGCATTCTTTTTTTTTTTTAAACACTACTGCCAGAAGTAATTATAAGTATGTTTAATTTTTAGGAGTTTAGCACTTTCAACTGTTAGTCTCGCTGCAAGGTTTAAACTCACAGAAGAAAAAAATCAATGAGTAACATTTTACAGGCTCCCTAAAACTTGGCATATACTACACATTTTATGCTGTCAGGAAGGTCCTCTAAAATATTTAATTTCAGAATTTTCCTTCACAGGAAATGGAACACTGTTGAAGAAAAAAAAAAAGAAGAAATAACTATTTATTTTTTTCACTTTCTGTGTGCTGAGAACACAGAAGATTTAAGGACCTGTTTCAAAATTGTTACAGTTCATCTTTTTTTATTTGTGTACTGCATTTCATACACGTAGTTCACACTCTGCAAATTCTTTTGCATATGAACAATGTACTTGTCTTATCTTAGCACTCTTGCTGGGAGTTATATAATGTGACCAGTTAAGTTATATTGCCGCATGGAAAAGAATTGGGGAAAGGATAATGTAGGCAGAGAGGACAAGTGAGGTTCTTTTGTCCCCTTCAGCCTCTGAACCCACTTCCTAGTCTGCTCTCACTACAAAATATTAAGTTCTTAGACTAAGCTAGTTTTTGTCTCATTTCGTTACGTGAATTGGGGTCCACCTGGCACACTAACCACTAAGCATCTAAACGTGTAAGTCACTTACTTTTGTGACTACCCTTATGCCCACTCATGCCACACCTCCTGCATTAGCATTTGGCCACTCTCCTACCTATTCCAGTGGACATTCCAGATAACCTTACAGTTCCATCAAAACCTTTTTTTAATAGACCATGATTTTAAAGCATAATCTAGTGTCCAGTTTATTTTTAATTCCAAGCTACTTAAAAATAAAACTTTATCCAGTATGGTGAAGTAACTTGGGTGTCATAAATTGAAAAGCTTGACATTCTGCAGAATATTAAGTACCTCATTATTCAGCAGTGCATATCCTACCTTTGCAAAACACATCCAGCATCATGAAGTCTTATATGTTCCTATGGAGAATCTGCAGCAGACTGCCACTGAAATGATAAGACAGTTTAGCAGCAGTAACAAAGGCTTTAAAAGTAAGCTTTTTAAAAATGTAATCAGGAAATATTTCAGAAAAGATGTTTATTTTTACTCCACTTTAGAATGAGTCAATGTACTTAAATGTTTGTGATGTGACTAATTATTGCTTTACATACACTAACAATTTGTGTATAGTATGTGTGAACATACACTAACAAATACTGAAAGTGAAAATGGTGTTTTGTTTGTCTTTACAACTGCCAGACAAAATACTGGCGTAACCATTGTCTCAAGTGAAAATAAAAACAACAGAACAGCTTAAAAAAACCCAATGCAGTGTCTGTAAATCATGACAATGATTGTGACTTATTGCCACAAGAGGGAGTGAATCCCAAAGACAGTGATCCTGTGATCCTCCTTCAATAGTCCAGCTTCCAGGAAATCAGCTGGAGGGACAGAGAACCAAAGTATTCAAGCCAGTCATAATAGCATGTTAGATAAGATAAATGACAGCTGACATAGTCTGGTCAATGCCACTGAGGGGTTTTATATGGTCATCAACACCTATAGTTGCATTATAAATGAAATTAGAGGATAGCTTTTTAGTTACCAGCTGCCTCTGTTTAAAGGGCTCTGAGAAGTTATTACAAGGTCTGAAGATGATTCTCTATAGTGAATTATTCAACCACTAAATCCAAAAAATAAGTGGACTGTCAGATTTGTAAAAGACCCTCTACAGTGAAGAGCGGACTGCAACTATCCAATTATCTGCTCCCTTGGTTGCCTAACTGATCTATGAAATCAAATTAAACACCAATCTGCAGACTTAATATTAATGTTTCAGTGCTAAGGGATCTGGACTGACTTTACTGAAACAATGAGGAATACCTAAGTTCTCTTGTGGTTTTTAAATGGAAGCTAGGAAATCTTGAGTGCTTAAAATCTAAAATTAGTTATTCTGTTTTCTACAATTGAGTGTTATTAACCTGTATTCTCACTTTCTCTACTAAAATCACAACCCTATTCACTCTATCCCATCTGCAGCAATAAGCAAGCAATGGAGCATACCAAAGAGGATAGTTAACAGTCCCTTTTATTTTTGTGCAAGCTGTTTTGGGTTTCTTTTTCTTATTGTTGTTTGTTTTGCTTTTGGTTTTGGTTTTTCCTTACCGTAAATTAGTCAGACATCTGCAGGGACAAGATACTGTGGTGATGAGGAAATGGAGAACTATTCTGTCCTCTCATCACCGTGTCTCTTCCTTTCAAAACTTTTGAACTAGAAACAGAAAATTTAGCTATTTTTGGGTACTGGCAGCACAGTTCTGGGTCTTTGGACTTTTGTGTCTCAAACCCAAAAATAATATATACCAGACATCTTAAGTACTTAGTCTGCTTCTGATTTAGTTCAGTTCCATCATTGAATTGTGGAAGGTGACTGCTTAATGTTTTTGTGTGGTGCTGGAATCCTTGCAATTGGGATTTGGTCCTACTAATAAATAAGAAACCATGAGGTTTTTTTCAGCCCCCCATACTATCTTCTTCTGAGATCTAGCTTCTATCTGAGATCTGCTACCAAACACACACAACTGAAGCTTAACCATCTGAATTCTTCCTTTAGAAAATATTGTTCAGTCTTACAGCTTGTTAGTCACACAGATTAATGACAGTACTTGTCGAGATCATTTGTCACTAAAATTTAAATTTCAATCAAAATAATCCTTTGCACAAGACCTAGTATCTGTTGGCAGATAATGCCTATCTGCTGAGAGCAAAATTGTTTATGAGATTATTTTTAACAGATCTATTTCTTTGGATTTTTTGTTTGCAAAAATGTCTCACTGGTTTGAAAGATAAAATCATACTTGTTTTCTGTTTGAATATGTTTTTTCCAAGATGTCAACTAATTAAATTGATTTTTTAAAATGAAAGGCTTAATTAAAAAAAAAAGAAAAAGAAAAGAGAAAGGAAGTTTTTTAACATGTTGGAAGACCAAATGGCATTACTTTGTGTGGACAGTTGTTGAACATTTATTTTCTTAAAGATTTGGATGTTTGGCCTCATTTAGGGTTAGGAAAAAAAAGTAGTTTTTGAGTATTTTTCCAAAATGGCATAGACATTTTGCCCAAATCTAATAATGGCATTTATGAAAAAGTTTTCCAAGGGCGTAATAATGACATAATGACTGTCATTGTTCAGACAGGTAGAGGTAGAGAGGAGGTAAAAATGGATGACAACTCCGTATGGATTCCACTGCTCTGTTATCCCAGCAACTGTGGTATCTTAAATATATAGCTCAATTTACTGGGATGCTGATCTCCATCAAAACATTCTCTGAGAAGTAAAATAGGCAAATAAACATGACCTGAACTGTTTACAGAAATAACCTTTCACAAGCTCTTTGTTGAAGGTAGATTTGTGTTCTGTGCTGCACAGGTGTTGCCAGGAAGAAGGTGCTTTCAATTGTGATACTAAAATACAATTTATTTTATTTTAAACCTTAAAAGTTCTAATCTATAAAACAATCATACCTACAAATGAAAGAGCTACAATGAGTTTTTGGTTTGATTTGCTTTGTTTTGCTTTTTTGGAAATGCCCATTTTGCTGTGGTGTTTATTTAGAAATGAATATATAAAGCACTGCATGAGTGAAATAGCCAATGGCACAAAGACATAGTCATTACTCAGTTCAATTATCACTTTCACTGTGCATGCCCATATAATATGAAGAATATACATATTTAATCACAGTTTCATTCCCCTGTTGCTTACCTGTTCTATGTGTTGTCCTTAATAGCCACATTTGTCTGAGATAAGGCCATGGATTGTATATCTCTGTTTAGGGAACATATTTTTGTGTGTGACTTCATAATATATAGCAGAAATGTAACAGGACTGTTGAAATAATTTTACTGTGGATAAATCTGCCTTTCCTCTGCCCCAAATAATATTCTATGAAGGAAGTAGGTTTTCTCTATCATTTTAAGAAAAAAATTCCTGTCGTTTTCTGCTGTTATATTATATTCTTTTGAATATTTAAATTGATGTCAAGATAGTTGGTTATCAAACCCTTTAACACAGAACCTCCAGACCAATAGGCTATGTCTTTTCTTCCTTTTTCAATATACTTGTTTACTGCAAATTAGCTACTCTACATTACCTCCTCTATTTGTAGTTCTAATTGATAGGTTATTCTGGAATGATCTCCTCTGATTTTTATTATGAGTCTTCTCATACCTCATGACCAATAAATTGTTAACAGAATCATATAACTTTGAATGTGTGCTGTTATAGTATTTACCATCAGTGGGAAGCCGTCTGTGGCAAATCTCCACACGTAGCTCTTACACACAGAGCTTCTGTCAAAGAAAAGTGAAGTGCCTACAGCAGCACAGTACTAAAGTGTGCCCCACAATTCTCTGACTTGTTTATTTTTTCTGGTTTTGTATGGTTTGTTTGTATGTATTTTTTTCTGTATTACTCTTAAACACACACACAGTTGAAAAAAACTTATAGTATATTTACATATATAACATTATATAACAAGATGAAAAATGCATTATTTCTTAAATATCTAACTTATGATGATTCTGGGTTTGGGTGGTTTTTGTTTTTGTTTTTGTTTTTCCCCAGATGAAAGCTTTTTTATATGGTTCATAATTACAGCCAGATGCAAATCTCTGAAAATAATTCCATATATTTAAAAGCTATCTTCATAATACTTTGTAATCTAGCAATAAAAAGAAAATTACCTAATGCTTCAAATCAGGATTTTAAAACAAAACCAAAACAATTTCTTTAGTTATACATAGATTTAGTAACTTTCAACACAATTGCTCTGGGTTTAGGCTAATGCCATAGCAAAAATGACTTTGCTTAATGTTAAGTGGACCACCAAGGTGCCTGTTCCCCTTCTTAATCAGAGACTGAGTAATCACAAAAGATTGTAGCACAGACTTGAGAGTTCTTCATGTGGAATACTTCTCTTTTAATTGTACAGCATAAATCAGGGTAATATTTTCTGACGCTATTTTTCATTTGAAAAACAACAAAAAAATTCCTGAGAATTTATATTTTATGTCAATTTCTAGAATCTTAGATTCTATTATAAGAAAAAGAAAAATATCTATATCTATTTAAAGATAGGCTGCAAAAGATTCAAATAAATTTGGAACATTAAATTTAATTATTAATCAATTAGGACAGAAGAACATTTTCAGATTCTACCAGATGACTTGGATAAGTGTATATGAAGTTTAAAGTTAAATTTAAGTAGTACCTTCTGAAGTTAATGGAAAAACTGCCAATTGATTTCAGAGGGGCTTAAGCTGCATTCTTGATGACCATTTGGACATGACACAGGTCTTATTTGGATAGTTCTATTAAGATCAACGAGAGAGATTTTTCAGAACTGAGCTTTGACATAATAACAATATATCGCATTTTTACATTTGCATAACGTGGTATGTGTACTGTGTGTATATACGTATCTATACATACACTGAGTAAAATTCTTATGTTAATGAAATGATGTGGTAAAAATATGTTATTACCATACATTTGGGATAAGAAAATTACTGATAAATCTGCATCACTCACCAATTCATAAATATAAGCTTTTTCAGAACAGGAAGGATTCATGATCATTTAGTATGACCCTCCATTTAAGTCAGGCCATAGATTTCGTATATGTCAAACAAGATTTTTCAGCAATTTGTTCAAGGTGGGAATGGAGAATTCAGTATGTATCTGGATAAGGTTATTTAGTTTCATGATAAGAAAATCTGCATCCTCTACATTAAAAAAAAAAAAACCCAAAAAAATAAATAAAAACCAAACCAAAAACAACCAAAGCCAAAGCCAAAACGTTTCATCAGTTTCCCACCACAAGTTTTTATTTTCCTTTCCAGCAAAACTGGTAATCAAAAAGAGTAAGTGTGAAAGGGAACCTGCTCTCCCCATAGACATGTGTTGAACATGTTGAATTACCTCATGGACTTATCCATGATAAGTAAAGTAGGTAGTTTGTCTCACTGTAATGTGTTTTTTTCACATTTCGAATTGCACTTATATATGATTCCGGTGAGCTCTTTCCAGCTTGTCAGGAACATATTTAAAATAGAGTTTATCTCAAGCGGTTATCAATAAAACCTTCCTGACATTTGCAGAGGCAATTTTTTTTCATGTTGATGTTTTATTTTTATTTCCCACAGCTGAAAAAGCCATCTACTTCAGTATAATGAGTACCATTTTCCAGCTTTTGAAAGGAGAGGGAAAATT
The DNA here is from genome assembly GCA_028565335.1 of Limnodromus scolopaceus. NCBI lineage: Eukaryota > Metazoa > Chordata > Aves > Charadriiformes > Scolopacidae > Limnodromus > Limnodromus scolopaceus. The sequence goes on along the minus strand of JAOXNO010000024.1, from coordinate 81,112,428 downwards.
CTAAACAATATAAAAATATTTCTTCTTTTTAATAAGAATGTTGAATGTCAAAGGCAGAAACATTTTAGAATACACATACAGTAAGAAATACCTTATTCCACTGTAGAAGAAGCTTTAAAATTGAAATCAAATGTCTCCTATTTTAACCTGTCATGACATATTGTACCTTTTCCTAAAATCCAGAGTTCAAGCCTTAGATTTCAGGCAACTCCACATTTCTTTGTTGAGACTTCTGACATTCCACTCCAGTGAGCAGCTGCAATCATCCGTCACAAAAATAATAAAACAAAGACAGGGTAGGGCGCTAAAACATATGAGGGGATCAAAGGTACATGATATATGAAATTTACCACAAAAGACTTAAGTGTGCACCATGCATGTCAGCACTGTACATATGTTAAGCATCACAATAGTCGCATTCAGATGCATATGTCATCTTTCAGATTTAGATTCCTTTCTAAACACAAAGTTTTATGTTTATCGCCTAATTGTCCTATTCATTTTTAACCCAGATTTTATAACAAAAGTATGACTAATTTTCTCCAGCTTTATACAAACAAAGAAGCAACTTGTAAAAGCTGTGGGCGAAAGGTTTCTTTTGATGCAGTGAGAAGCTGGCATGCCTGATATGAAGCATCTGAATCTGCCATTCAGACTGCTGTTTGGGAACCTGAGCAGAGTGGATTTGGAGAACAGATAAGAAATGGAAAATTATGAATTATTTTGATTTATTTGTCATTTTCAGAATGCAAGATTACAGACCATCTTCTAGAAGCACACATAGGGCTTCATGTCACAAAGCACTCCCTGAATAAGTTTTCCAACTCAGCGGTAATGATTCCAGTGAATTGCAAGTCCTAAGTAAATTAATGCCTACAATTCATTCTTGTTGAATTCTGATGTCTCATTATATATCATTCCTCAAAAAAAAGAAAAAAGCGCTAATGTGTAACTCAGAAATGGGAGTGCTAACTTTTTAATCAGTTCCATTTCCTTCTCTCTTATAAACTCCCAAAAATTTTTATTTAAAATAAAATACTATTTATGGACAGATATACATGACATTTTTCACGAATCCCATTTCATTCTCAGTCTTCTAAATCGCATATAGGGCTTTATGGAAAAGAAGAGATAATATGAGAATATTAAGGTTTAATTCAGACAGAACACAAAAGGAAGATTATATGGCAGACTGATGAAATCAACATTATCTGATTTCTCCATATATATTTTTTTATATTTTGTTTTTAAAATGTTAGTTATTTAAAGAACATGAATTACATGGAATTAGTAGCTCATACGTTAACTAGCTGATTGGTGCCTAAAGAGTATTGTTAGTGATGGGATATCAGCAGGAGCCACCAAGGTTTAGTAAGAGAATAACCATGCCTGCAAGTGATAGACCCATCAAGAGAGGTGGTAAAGACATAAAAACATTGGATTGTTAAAAATAGAAATTAGACAAAACTTAGAAGTGAAATTAAGAAATTTAAGTAAGACATTAAATACAAGAACAACCTTCTAGCAAAGCAGTGGATCAACCATGACCTAGGGTGAATAACAACTGATGTAATCCACATAAAAGTTTGGCCATCACAGTAGTCTTCTCAGGCTTTAAAATCTATGTAATAGATATAAATCCCAGGTTCATAATTTATGAAGATAGAAGTATGTTCTTCAGTGTCCTCCATATACCACTAATGCAATTCTGCATAAAAATAATTGTCATTCAGTGTTCTTCAGGAGTTATTTGCCTTCAAGAATCAGAAAATTTGGGAGTAGGGATAAATTTTTGTCCACATCCAGATGACAGAAAGGTTGAATCTTTTTTGTTGTTGTTGTTTTTTGAAGCGTGGTACAGAAATCACCTTGTAAATTCCTCAACTATTTTTCATCAACTTTGTTGGCGAGTGCCAGTCTGTGACACGTACCACTTCAGACACCCGAGCACAAAATGCTTGGTTTAGCTCATTACATGGCCCCAAAGAGGAGTATGTGGGTGAAAGTTAACAACTTGTGACATGCCATAGATTAATATAGAAGATTTATTGGGTTCCAGTGGCCTTAAATACTCTGAAGTATAAAATATAAACTTGTACTTGTTGCCTCGTGCAGTTGCCCATATGAGTAAACTGACTTATGAGTTAAGTGCTGACATAACTGGGGGACTCCAGAGACTCACTAGATAAAATCACTAGCCCACCTGAAACCACTCTCAAAGTCCCTACTGAACTCAGTAAGCTCAGTTTATTATTTAAGTAAGAAGGTCTCTGAGAGCCACCCAGCTGGGTACTGAGTCCTCACAGCCCAGCTGCAGTCTCTTCCTCGCAGGAGCGCTCAGAGCTCTTCAGGACCAAGCCTTTCACGTAGCATTCAATGAACAAACACCCTCGTTCACAGGAGAAGTTTGAGAGCTGTGTGAAAAACCTCTTCATGTAAATTGAAACCAATGTCATTTATTTTTTTACTTCCAAAGAATGGAGAAAGTAAAAATGAAAAGAAATTCCCTTGTGTCTTTCCATGACTTACCTGCGATCAAAAGCGGTTTTTGACGGTAAACACTGTCTCTCATTGGCAATCTCAGTAGGGAGCAGAGGCAGAAGATAATGGTCAGAGATCAAACTTCACCATAACATTCTGTTTCAATGTCTCCCACATGATCGTTAACAGTAGCCTGACTATTATCAGTATGATTAGCATAATTCCTTCAAAATCAGCCAACCTTTAATAAGTAGGAGAGTGTTTTAAGGTTAAAAGAAAGCTCAGATCCAAGAAGCATCCCTATCACTCTGTTGTCATCCTTCACATAACATACATGCATAGAGTCCTTTTTTCCCTCAGTGAAGCAGTTGCTGAGACCCCCTGTGTCTTTCCACTGGATAATCTCGGTTTACTTTCACCAGGGACAAGCATCTAACAAGCAGCAGCTTCTGGAAACAGGTAAAGAAAGACCCAACTGGAGAAGGTAACAACCTTCAGGCCATATCCTCAGCCAAGGCAGAGTTACACCAACTAACAGACTGCTAAAAACTCTGACTTCCAGTGTCTGCTTACATTAAATCATTCAGCACAACAGACGGAGAGATTTGGAGAGGACTTTTCAAGCCACCAGTGCAACATATGTTTTTTAATAATTCCTGATATGATTTATTTTAAGCAGTGCCCATTCAGAGCTATGGGCTGCCTGTAGCCCAACCCAGAATTTGTAATTAAGAGCACTTCTCATTCCGGTTCTTCTTTGTATCACACTACCTCGTTATAATCTTGTATCACTTCAGGGTGTAACCCTGCAGTACCAGCCCCTTTCCAAATTCAGCCACCTGCCTCAAAATAAAGTAGAGAATACAGAAAAAAGGATCTCCACTGTGAATCAGAAAGGATAACAAACCAAAGATTGGAAGAATCGGTGAGGCAAGACACCATATTTAGCATCTGGTGCTTTTTTACGAGGAATATTGTACTGTCAGCTTCGTCCACTGATCCCAGAGAGCTGCAGCTCTTGACACAAGGTGAATGGAATCCAAGTGACTTACTTTCAATTAACAGGGCTACGGGAGGTCATTACATTGAACTCCGCTGAGGAGTGAACCACACTAAGGCTTGAAAAAAGCTGGGCTTCTGACCCTCACATTCCAGTCTTTAAGCCGGAAAGGTAAATCATCTGGGCAACTAACTTTTTAATAGTGCATAGAGTGGATTGCACATATTCTTTTTCAGTTTTACAGGTAACAGGATTTGATGTAATTGAAAATATTATAAGATATGTGTAAGGAAAAGTATGGAGAATAACCCTGAATAGGAACAGCTTAAAGCTCTTTTGAGACAGAAACATTTAAAAAAGGGGGACATATTCTGACTCATTGCAAACTTAAAGTCAGTGCACTCAGCTTGGGCTGATCCGCATTTGCGCTGGAGAGAACAAAGGGGATCAAAACCTGGAACCGGGGATCTCTGCAGTAACCTCCTGCAGACACAGTGACAGGCTGACTTCCCTCGTTACTGGGGGCACAACCTTGTCATCTTGTGAAATCAATCATCTGCTCTGTAAGAACCTCATCTGAGTTCTTTGGCCTCTCTCCTTACCTTCGGTGAGGAGTTGTTTCTACAGAGGAAAATCCTAAAAAGAAGAAAGATAGCAAAGCCACCAACTTAAAGAGTACTGAGATCACAAATATACACTATCAAAATACAGAGCGCATTTGTCTTGTACATGCCTTTAATTGCATGATAACTGTATTTAGTAGGTTTATATGTGTGTGTAGCTAACAAAAATCCAATTCTCACTGGTAAAAAATGTGAAAAGAAAGAAAACAAACACCGTAAACAAAAAAACCCAACTACTGTTATTTCCTGAGAAACTCTGCAGAATCTGAACCATCAGTTTTCCATTTTAGTGACTTGCACAGGTAAAGGCTTCTGGTCTATTCATTTTAACATGGAATTTTTTTTAATCTTCGCTTTTAGGATTGGTGTAGAGTGGAACAACATATTTCACTGGCATTTTGTCTTAATGAAGGTGTGTTTCAGTTCTCTTCTGGCTGCCTCCTCCTTCCAAAACACCTACACACGTATTCACACACTCCTTCTGAAAGAGGAAATCCTGCCTGAATACTCGAGTCGTAATTCATCTCAACAAAGGAGTGAGTGGGACTGAGAGTATTATTTCACAAGAGGAAGAAAAACCTGATGAACATTTTAGAGAAATTATTATTCTTTTATGTGTTGCAAGTTCAGGCAAAAGGTTGTGAGCATCATGTGGCATTCAGGACATTGAGAGTCTAGAGTAGCCTTCCTGTGGAAATAACACACACAGTTCACAGCAGTGAAGGCTTGGCTGAGTTGTCTACACACAGTTGCTTACTGTAATTTGAGGTACCTGCATGTGGACACCTAAATTTAGATGGCTTGATCATGAATTAAATTTAGCCCCTGTAGATGTCAGAGGTTTATTGTAGACGCTTAGGCCATGATTCGGTTTTCTGTGTTGACCACACACAAGTATAGTGTCATTTGAGATTTCTCAGGGTATCTGAGACATCTGCACAGAAGGGACAGATATCACACGAAACCTGTGGGAGACTAGAGACCTTCTGGAAGAATAGCTGCAGGCATCCCAAATGGCATTGGATGCTCGTGTGTGGGCAACTGGACAACCTCCAACTCAGCTGCTCCCCCGAGTCTCACTGATGAAAAAGCTGATGACTGAAGATCAGCTTTACCTCAGTGTGCAAAGCATTTAATGTCTGAGTCAGTCACTTAATCTGATTTAGCCAATTCAGTACTCAAGAATTAAAATTTTACTAGGCCTGTGAATTCCATGAATGGTGTCACCAATCACAAAAATTATTAAGGTCTAGATTCAGATCCAAACGTTTATGGCGTCTGCATGTATCCAGTCCAAGGTTTTGCTTTGGTAACAAAGCAAAGAGCAAGCTGAGTCAGACACAAATACTGGATCTGAACTGAGACTTTCCAAAGGGTAGGTGAACTTCAGGCTTTGTTTCAGGTTTATTGTCAGTTTGATATCTTTTGTTTGAAAATCAGTGGGTGGAGGCATTTGCACAGAGAGGCATGAACCAAAGGAGAATAACCCAGCAAACACAGGGCATGTCTGCACTGGGTACCGTACCGATGACATAGCACCCGGGGCAAGCTCCAAGCTGTTCGACGCTGGGTGGATGTAGCAGCTTGCTCAAAGGCAGCACAGAGGTCCTTGCACAATGCTCCGCTGTGTGAGGTAGACATGCCTCTTGGGGGAAAATTTTGAGCAGATATAAATAGCTTTTGTGTATGGATGATGAAATTTGTATCCAAGGGATTTGGAGCTCTAATGTGTAAAGTATTAAAAGAAAGAAAAGGTAGGACACACATTCCGTCTCTGCCTTTTGCTCCTTTTTTTTCTGCATTGTGAGGTGAATATAAAGGCCGTATATACCCAGACAATTCGAGAGGAGTTTATGAGCAGAAATTCACGTATTAATATAGAAATATTTCCCTGCAAATCAACTTTACATTTGGAAATCTGGGAGTTTGATGGGTCATTACCTTGCCATATAACCTGAAATTTCTCTGCTATTGTTTTAAATCTTATATGTGTTATTTAAGGAAAGCTCTTCCACTGTGGTTCACTAAATGCATTGAAACGTTTAACCCTTTGTAAATATATGCACATTCTTTAAATGGAAAACTCTGGATTTTCACACTTAAAAACTGAATATTCAGCATCTAAATAAAAGGAAATGGTCTGTTTCAAATGCATTAATTACCATAAGAACGTTATATAGTAGCTTGAAATTTAATTTATATTTGACATATTAGGCTTGGAATGTTATTTACTTTTTAACAGATTCAATTTTTATACACACTTACATTGAAAATACATGGAAATGAATTTATTTAAAATAAAAATTTACAATCAGAATGTATCAGTGTGTTAAAACCAAGACAGGCCATATAAATTTTTAGGCTATTGATGACAATTTTTTTGTGCAAAGACTGATGTTGGTGATGGAAATTATTTATTCATTAGACATAACATTTTCTTACCCACAATGTTAATTATGGTTCTGCCACTAATGGTACACATGTAGAACTTAAGACTGAGGAACTACCCATTGAAATATGTAGATGGAGTTATTTCCGTTGAATTTCTGCTACTCTATTAATTTGGATGATACTACTTCGGGAAAACAAACAGCATGGTGACAGAAATCCACTTACCTTTTGTGTTAAGGAGTAGGATTTTTCCTACATGCCTGGTAATAGCTGATTTTGACAAGGAAAGTCAGCAAGACAGCTCATGTTACAAAATAATTACTAGTCACTTCTTGTGGGAGAAATGTAGGAGACGTGTTCCTTGGGAAATAAGTCTTAAAAAACCCCACTATTCCCCTCAATAAATGAAAAATTTTGGTAAGAAAAAGAGTATCCAGGTGCATTCCATGTGCATAATTTATAACATCACTTGGAATTACAGAATAGAATCACAGAATTGTCTACGTTGGAACAGACCTTTAAGATCATTGAGTCCAACCATTAGTCTAACGCTGCCAAAAACACCATTAAACCGTGTCCCTTGGGCACCACATCTACCCATCTTTTAGATATCTGCAGGGATGGTGATTCCAGCACTTTCCTGGACAGCCTGTTCCAATGTTTGATTACCATTTCAGTGAAGGAATTTTTCCTAATATTCAATCTAAGCCTCCCCTGGCGCAACTTGATGCTGTTTCCTCTTGTCCTATCGCCTGTTGCTTGGGAGAAGAGACCATCTCCCGCCTCTCTGCAACCTCCTTTCAGGTAGTTGCAGAGAGTGATAAGGTCTCCCCTCAGCTTCCTTTTCTCCAGGCTAAACAACCCCAGCTCCCTCAGCCACTTCTCGTAAGACTTGTGGTCTAGGCTCCTCACCAGCTTTGTTGCCCTTCTCTGGACATGCTTGATTGGCCTTTATTTTTCTTTCCTTTTCTACTAGGAGATGTAGTTTCCTAAAAGTATTAAGTCTCCTTTTAGTAACATTTGCAGGAGCACCACAGGAGCAGCCTGTACCGTGACCATCTTTGTGGCCCTTTTCTGGACCTTCTCCAGCTTGTCCACATCTTTTTCGTGTAGCAGGGACCAAAACTGAACACAGTATTCCAGGTGTGGCCTGACAGGCGTTCAGTAGAGTGAGCTAATGACTTCTTTATCTGTGCCGGTGGTGCTTTTGTTGATGTAACCCAGCATCCTGCTGGCTTTTTTTTGCGGTGGCAGCACACTGTTCACTCATATTGAGCTTGCTGTCCACCAGGACTCCCAGGTCCCTGTCTACGGAGCTGTTCCCCAGCCTGGTAGATCCCTGTCTGTGCTGCACTCCTGGAATATGTTTTCCCACATGCAAGACCTTACACTTGTCTTTGTTGAACTTCATAAGGTTCTTCCTAGCCCTCTCTTCCAGCCTATCCAGGTTTTCCTGCAGGGTGGCTCTCCCTTCTGGGGTGCCCACTTCCCCACTCAGTTTGGTGTCATCATCAAACTTTATCAGGGTAAACTCGATCCCATTATCCAGATCATTTGTGATCACAAATTATTTTAAGATAGAAGATACCCACAGGTCAGTCTTATTTGTTGTTGCATTTTGTTTCCCAAGATGATGTGACCTTTCTCTTCTTCTGAATGTTATGAATCTATTGGTTTAATAACACTAAATGCCTGCTACATTGCATTACAGAAGCTTGAAGAATTAACCTTGTTCACGTTTCCCCGGTTGACACCAAAAAGCTAAAAGCTATGAAAGTATGTAAATTACCTAACCTTATATGGTCTGATTATTAAAATTACTGCAATATCATATCTTTTGCACTTATGGGCATCCCAAAAATCCAAAGAAAAACTTGTTCCAGTGTAGAGTCCTCTGTTTGCTTCTTTATAAATTCATTGTTCTATCCCATTTTTCCCATCTGTAAAAAAAGAATCATAAAACTCAGTTCCATTTTAAAGAATTATCTATGTGGTCCAGGAATTACATTAAAATCTAAATACTAACCTTAATAATTTTAGCAAGTCATAACACCTTCCATGCTTTTCTAACTTACTATTGTCAATTTTTCTTCGCAGTTATACCAGCATTTTTATAATACTCTCCAGATGCTCTAAATTGCAGCCCTGATATAATAAACTGAGTAAGGTGCTCCCAAACAGCGAAGGCTGTTTAAAAAATCTTGAAAAATCAGACAGCTACAAGTAAGATGAGCAAAATCTTTATTATTCCCATTTTATGGTCCAAAAGCTGAGGTCAAAAGGATTAAATTATTTGCTCAACATTCACAATGTTTTGCAAAAAAAAATCTGAAAAAAGGGATGCTTGCAGCCACTTTTAAAGAACTAGACATCTCTGTTGTCCTACTGACATGCCAAAGATATTATCCAAAAATAGCTGAAACTTTCTCATTTCAGTAATTATGTCTTAAAAAATAGAGGGAAGATTCTTCTTTTCATAAAGCACATCTTATATGAAACAGAGGACAATTTTATTACTATTATTATTTTAAATAGCACACTGAGGAAAAATAAAAGAATAAAGAAACTGAGGCTACAGCCTGCTAAATAGGCAGTGTATTAACTGTATGTAATCTCCCATTCAGTAGAGGATTTATACTGATTACACTGACAGAGATGCTGAATGAACATCGTGTATAGTAGAGGACAAAAAGAAGATGCCAGAAGAACGTAGTAGAAACCTGAAGGAGACTTCATATGTCCTGATCATGAGTTTACCACTCCCTCACTGCTTTCAACCTGGCTAAATCTTGTTAGTAAATTAAATTGTACCAGAAATCATTCTCTGGCTTTCTTGGAATCATCATTTAGCCAGTTACTTTTCTGAAGTGATCCCTAGTGTGCTTTCATCCTGAGAGAACCAGATCTATCAAACTATTTCCAGGCACCTTTCAAAAATTAGCATGGAGTGGGGACAATTTCCAACAGACAATTTGCACGCAGACATTGACTTATCAAGCTTAAGTGTATGAATATGATAAGGTTGTGCCACTGGATTTCAGGGCTACATTTCTGATTTGAGGATTTATCACTTTCTGTGAAAACAGTTTTGGTGGTTCTTGACTCTTTTTCTCTATTCATCAACATTTTTCTTGCATGGAGCAACGATTTCAGGAAATCAGGAGGATTTATTGTTATTTTTGTCTCTCTTGTGATGTTTACCTTCCTAACATCCGTGTCTAACTTTCTTAATATTACACTGTGTTAAGGAAATTGTATTCTTTCATGTCCAATCGTATGTATCCATCACTCAGTTATCTCTCTGACCATGGCAACTAAAAGGTGTTGCAAATATTTTGTTTATGTTTGAAGTATACCATTTCAAAAAAATGTAGTAAGAGTTTTGATTAAGGAATTAAAATAATCTAGTGGTTGAATAATAGTGTGAAAATCCAATATTTGACAATTTGTCTTGATTAAAGCAAATAGGGAGTTTCACTGGGAACTCGTTGGGAGTTTCAAGACTCCACATGTTAATAGATTTGAAATATTAAGAGTCGAAATCTAGACATTAAGTATTTAGTATTTTAGATAGATATATTTATTTTTATTTACAATATGCTATAAATATTTGCCTCAGGTTGACAATTATATGTTCCAGGGAGAAAAACAGACTGCTTGTTCTATTACATTTCCTAGAAAATTTTTGGTTTTGTTGGATTTTCTCCTCTATTGATTTTGATTTTGCAATGTAATAAGACAGTATTTAAGATATTGTTCTTAGGTTTGCCTCACCTTAGCTAAAAGGAAATAGCAGTTTGACCATGAGGTGTTAGAGTGGGTGGTCAATGTGAGCTCATGATCAATCATTGTCAATGAAACACCTATGAGCACTACAACTGGTGTCTATAATATGGTGTCTATATGTACTTAACTGTTGAGTATTTTGGAGTACAGCTGAAAGAGAGGGAAAGGAAAAACATCTGACCTTCTGAAAATCTTAGTAGACCAAGCAGCTTCTTTTGGGGTCTAAAAACAATCACCTCTCTGGGCTTTACTGCTACTATCCTTGAACTGTAATTTTCAGCTGTTCTCTGGGTTAAGCCTAAAACTATTTTCCCATTAAGTCAGGACTGTTTAGTTTAGTCATTCCCTGGCCTCTACAAGTAGCTACGAATAAATTGAATAGCCATTTCCATGGAATCTCATGAATTCAGTTCTCTATCCCTGTGGAGAGGAAAAGATAATACAGTAGTTCTGCATAAATGGCCCAAGACATTACTTTAAAGACTTATTTCCTATATTGGTACTTTGGGACTCCTTTATACTTATATACAATAATACAAGCCTGCAACTGTTATCAAATTCTATTTGTCCCACTTTTCTGCATGCTTAAGCTTCATCATTTCTCCTTCTGAAAAGAAAATACCTTCTTGGTTACCTTTTCATTCACAAGCTTCTTAGTTTTTAATCTCATTTGGAAACAGGTCCTTAATCCAGTAGTGGCAAGGGTCCTAAGGATTTAACTGAAAGATTATAGAGAGTGGAAAGGAAGAAAGGAAGAAAGGAAGAAAGGAAGAAAGGAAGAAAGGAAGAAAGAAAGAAAGAAAGAAAGAAAGAAAGAAAGAAAGA
>JAOXNO010000024.1:81067365-81094930 GCA_028565335.1 Limnodromus scolopaceus | reverse complement strand
CATATAGATGAAGACTGTTTGGCTGACCTCTCCCTACACTTGTGGAGCGCTATGGGGCAGGAAGTTCCCTCACTTGGGATCTGCAGATCACACACTTATTGTCAACATTGAGGCTATGCTGGAACAGGAATTTTTGGTCAGTAAAATCATAAATTAATCCTGATGGGGCAGCTAAGAATGGCTGTCTGGCCCTTCATCACTTCCTGTCTTCCTCCCTCACAGGAGTTGTATCACCTATGTGCAACTTACATACACACACACATGTACACATGTACATATGCCATCTCTCTCTCACACTCCCCATGTAGACTCCAGAGGCTCCCCAACCATAGGCTGAATTTCTTGTCGATGGTTTGGCACCACAGGCTGGGTCAATGTAACAGCTATGTGAATAAGTGGTATCAAAGCCCGTTCTCTTGTAAGAGTTTGCTCCTTGGTATAGACACTGTATCCATGGAGAATTTGTCATATTGCACATATTTTCCAATTATTTCTGGTGTCTGAAGTAAGATAATAACATATAATATTGTGGGATTTTCAGAGATCAACATATTACAGACAGGTTCAGATCTATATAATGGCAAAGTCTGGAAAATCCCTATCTACCCATCTATCTGTCCACCTATCTATCTATCCATCTCTGCAAGACAAATTTCATTTTCTAAAGAACAAAAAATCAGGTATAATGTCTGTAATTTTGACTTAAAGGGATGGTTTTTTCTATATTTCTTCTAATATTTTTAAGCTGAACTCATGATCTCTTAAATAAATCATAAAAGATAGGAAGTAAAAAGTCAGGGTTTTTTCATAGGCTAATGAATATGATGCAAATGGCAGTTAATAGGTTCTTATCAAGTAATTATACAGGATTTTGAAATTCCTCACAAAATTCATCAGTATCAGCAGTAGGCAGCTATTTTAACATGAGAAAAATGGCCTTTTCCTGGTGAACAATTAATCCTAAAATAAAATGAAAAGTTTGTGAAGTCTGTAACAGCTTTTCATAATGCTGTTTAAAAGTTTAAAAGTCCTTGTCACTTGATACCTACAAGGTTTAAATTTGCTGCGTGCTCTTATAAGTCATTAAGATGCAGTCTTGCTGACATTTACATATTGTTGTTTTTTAATTCTCATGTAGCCCTTGGAGTGGGAAAAGAAATTTTAAAGGAGAAATAACCTATGCGTTTGTTCGAGACTGACAGTAGACCATGTGAGAATTATGTTTGGGACAATGCAAGCAGCTACATGGAAACTGTAAGTTACCTGTCGTCTCCATGCATAAAAGGTACTTTCAGGGCAATGTATGATTCCATCTGGCCTCATTCCACTTACTGCATTTTGCATTTGAGGCAGGGTAAGAGCAGAGAATTTGGGACATGGAAGAGAGAAGTAATCCAGTTCATCTGGGTTTCACTTCCTTGCAGCAACTTCCACAGTCAGTTAAAACCATGAGTTGAAAGCAAATAAATGAAGAAACTAAAATTTCCAGGGAAATCAGATTATTTTTTTTACTTCAAGATGTTCATAGAATCATGGAATGGTTAGAGTCGGAAGGGACCGTACATATCATCTAGTTCCAAGCCCCAGCCGTGGGCAGGGATACCTGCCACTAGACCAGGATGGTCAAAGCCTCATCCAGCCTGGCCTTGAACACCTCCAGGGATGGGGCATCCACAGCTTCTCCAGGCAACCGGTTCCAGGGTCTCACCACCCTCACTGTAAAAAGTTTCTTCCTAATATCTAGTATAAATCTATCCTCTTTCAGTTTAAAACCATTACCCTTTACCGTATTGCTACATTCCCTTTTAAAAGTCCCTTCCCATCTCTCCTGTAGGCCACCTTCAGATGCTGCAAAGCCACTATAAGTTCTCCCCAAAGCCTTCTGTTCTCCAGGCTGAACAACCCCAACTCTCTCAGCCTGTACTCACAGGAGAGGTGCTCCAGCCTCTGATCATCTTTGTGACCTCCTCTGGACTCTAATGTTTTTCAGTCAAAAACCACATTTTCATTATAGACAAGCTTAAAGGAATAAAATAATAATAAAAAAGATCATCCTAACCAGGCATATTGGATTTATTCAACATAATAAACATTTTTACTTTTCCTTTAACCCAGCTATCACAATATAAAAAATGGAAAAAATGGAAATCTCTTTGCATCATTTGAGTAGACAGCTGTTGCACAGATTTGGAAGTCAAAGAATTTCAAAGGTTTAATTTGCATGCTAAATTTTCCTTTTTCCTAGAAAGTCTGTGAACCTGAAAAGATGGGAAAATTATTTTAAAAGAGCCATTGAAGAAAAAAATCTTTCATAAAAACAAATCAACATTAGTCATATTACCACACCTTTAAGTTAAAATGACTGTCTATGAATCTTTCCTACAAACTGTTCCGAGGGAAAAAAAAAAAAAGTTATTTGGATCATTCTTATTACCATCATCTAAACCATAGTAACACCTTGAATAGCATCAAACCATTCTTCCTAACTGCATTCAAATAAATAAGAAGGAAATTCTCCCCGCCGCAAAGAACTTGCAATCTCATTATAAGACGATAGACAACAGATGGATTCAACAAACAGATGGAGGAAGAATAAGGTAGCAATGAGATGATTATAATCAGCATGATAAGCAGTGATGCATACCAGCAAACCGGCTGCCTAGCTATTATCAATGTGTGTGTGCATGCATGGAAAATTAACATAACTACCTTTTGTGTGATATTAACTAATTCAGAGTGTGTGATACTGTCAGTTTAGAACAACAAGGAATGCAGACTCAGGCAGTGAGACCTTGATGGTCCTCCAGTAACATGAGGCAAAAAGTATTAGAGATGCCTGGTGATACTAACTGGTGAAAGGGCTGAAAGAACTTTCTGTCAGTAACTGGTGTGCTGAGCTTTTGCAAAGTGGTCATTTCCACGTTACTGTGAATTATAAGGTGAAGAAGGGAGCTCAGGTCAGGCAGACTCATCCTTCTAGGGTTTGTGTTTTTATTCCTTCTAAATCAAAGTAAAGAAAATGAATACTAGAGACAGATGAATGCGTCTTGGATAGGAGATATGCTATGTGAGGAGGCACACTCTGAAAGGCTTTATTGCTAAACATCTGAGGCCATTTTGCTCACTGTTAAAACAGAATTTCAAACAGATTACTCTACTCATAACAGCAGAATTATCTTGGAAGAAACTGGAATAGCCTTGGGAAGTATTTGATCCATGTTCTGTCTCACTCTCAAAAAAAAAAAAAAATTTAAAAAAAATTCCTCTAATATTTAAGACCTGAGCTTCCACAAATATTCAGAGGACAAACACTAGTGGAGAAACATGGTTGGTTTTGTTGTTGAGAAATATGGTTGTTTTGTTATTGAAAAGACACATGTTTAAAGGTGGAAATATAAAATTTAAATGTAAATTTATATTTAAATTTATATTTCTATTTCTATGAAGCAGATAATTCTGCATACTCATTTGATTTCTGTGTGTCACCCAAGTTATTGTCAGGAACAGTGAGCTGCAGCCACCTCTGATCTCATGACAGCTTTACTATCAGGAGATGGTTGAGCTTCAAGAAATATTATGAAAATAGCAAAGTTCTGCAAACTGCAGCACATATTTTTGTAATTAATTAAACAGTGAAAACCTACATCAAAAGTGCATTACAGAAATTATTTCTGAAAGACGTTCCATGCTGAAGTAGACTATATTCTTCCCAGTGTGGCATTCAAGGAATGACTTGAAGGGTGTTACTGTTTCGTTTTTTTTTTTTTTTTAATTCCTATACCAACATTAACAATATGCAATAATATGGATTTCAAACAGATCTTCTGGTAATGAAAATATTGCATTTGTGTTTCCAAGAGGAATAGCAATGAATAGAAGAGCTACTTTTAATTTTTCACACAATTTTAATTCTGACTGCTTAAACGAGTAAATATATTTCTCATGGTTACTTTGGGACTCTGAGTGTTAATGTTAAAATTCATTCCTTTGCTTAAATTAAGCCAGATTTTTCATTAAAAAAAAAAAAAAAGACTATAGGGAAATTGTTTTCTAATCCATTACAGAAATATTAAAACTAAACTTTTCAAATGGACTGTTATTAATATTCTGTTATTAATGTAATTTGTTGCCAGCAATATCGTATTTTTAATCAAGATTCTTTATTCACAAATTATCTTTTTTTCTACAGTGTATTTCATTTTACCTGTACATATAGGTATAACCATGATTTTAATAGCCATAGCTGCAAAGAAATAATTACTTTCAAACAAAGGGATTCTTTAAAGACGTGTCACTTTAATAAAGTCTTCACAGATTAACATGATGGGGACATGTGAACACCTACTAAAAGCACAAAGGTATTAAGAAAGCTTTCTGTAAAAAAAAAAGTACGTAGTTTCTTCCTTTACACATGCAAATGAAAGTAACTCAGTCATCCTGCCACTGTTACTTGACTTCAGTGAATTAAATAGATAATTATGCATACCCTAGCAGCCACTGATGTGAAGGAGGACAAACTGGAAATTGCAAAACATGGCCCAGACCTACCTGAACACAGTGAAAGGTTCTTTGCTTATGACAGAATTGTATCCACTGGAGTCTTCTGAAAATGTCCATAGCACTTCTGTAGACATGGAGGTTAATTAAGCAGGTTCTTTAATGAAGCTCTCGGTTTCTTGCCTGATACATTTGCTAGATTATTATGCTTGATGGCTTTGAGATCCAGATGTCAGTCATTATTCAGGTGAAGTGAAAAGATCATTAAAATATTAAAAGTTAAGAAGATATTAACGTCAAAATTTTGTAATGCTCATGCATTTTCACTAAAATAAAAATTACCTTATTTTTTGATGTAGTGGTATCCAAAGTAATAGGCTATATTAGAAAACAGCACCTTGTCTTTTATTTGAAAAATTAAAACACTTTTTCTACTTCATTGCTTTCAAATTTTGCTTTCCATGTTTTCAATATTTGTGTCCTTTTAGAACAGTAAATATTAATGAGTTGTGCAAATGCCTCTGCAAGTGCTCTAAACCCAGAGAAAATAATATAAGAACAAATACCAAAAAAAAAAATGGAAGGAAAGAAAAACTATGAACAGGTAAAGAAAATAGATAAATGAGTAACTGTAAGAATGAAAAAATATGATAGAAAAGCAAGGGCAGGAACATTCCTGAATATTCAGTTTTATGGAAATACTGTACAAGAGACTACTATAATATGCTGGTTTTTAATTCCAGCTGCTGCTATGGTTTGAGTATGCATTGCTGAAATGGATGATTGCCTTCTCTATGAACGAGGTACAACGCTATAAAGCATTTCACCATTTCCAGATTATGTTGAAGGAGGAAGAGTATTTTTAGTTGAAGCCATATACCTTTCTACTGTTCAGGGATGTTGTAAGAAGTAGTGGGGTTTTCACCCTCCTCTACATATATAGTTCATGCCATCCAGATGAAATAAATCCCAAGTCATTCCATATGAAGGAACTGAAGTGGAATGGAACAGTGTCTTTGCTCACAATGTCTCTGTCACATCTTTATGGATGAAGACCTTAGATTAATTTCCTTGTGACTCTGCTGAGTAGAATGGTGAATGCCCTTTAGTAAGCATATTATATCCTTTTTGAAGCTATTCATAGTTATAGATCCTTCATAACTTTGCTTGCAGGTATTTCTTAAGGTAAATTTTATATATTAAACAAAATATTTCATTGACTATTTTCATTATTCACAAAAGTCTAACATCAGTTCCAGTTAATTCAAACTTGATTTTCTGTTTCAAATTTCTTGAAGAATTCTCATCTTTTGTATATCTGAAGAAAGAGAAAAGATAGAAGGTCATGAAAAAGTTATTAAGATTTTCTCATGTTTTCTCTCTCACATTGTAAAAATTATTTTACAGATTATTGACATTTGAAAAATTCATCAGTTTTAACAAGCACATTAACTCAATTGGAAATATTTGGTAGCTTATGGTTTTGCTGACTACATTGCTTATTTGTCATGTTTCTGACTGATTGATATAAATCTGATAAAATCTGATCACCTAAAGAGTCTATTATTTACCATGGCTAACATATTGCAAAGAATAATAGGTATCAAATGAAAAACAGAAATTGCAGATATTTAAACATCAATGAAAAATGTTTTGCAATATTCAGCCAGGGACACAGGGGTTTGTTTTGCTTTTCCTTTCTCAAGACAGCACTAAAACTGATGTAAAAATATTAATCTGATGAACACTTGGTTTTGTGACGTAAACCACAGCAACCGTAGACTTGGGACATTAAGATGATAAACCATTTTACGGACACTTAGAATGGAAGCTAAAACAGTTTTGAGTGCTGTATATTCAATTATGTTTTCTCTCTCTATTGGTATTCCACAGTGATATCAGAGAAATTCTTTTCCTTTCTCTCTATTTGTTAACTTTGAGAGTATTTTACTTATTCCAGACTAATTTGGAATATAAATCTAATTTCCGTATTCTAAGAAAGTAGCATCATGTGGGGATTTTTTGTTATTTTCTGTCAACAGTAAGCATATGGTTATAATAAAAAATATAAGAAAAGGTACACAAACAGTAAAACATATCCCATCTGTTGTCAGGTCTGAATATTGACAGATTAAAAGGATACTTGGACAGTGCTCAGTGTCATGACACTTAACAGTTAAAAGTTTCAAACTCTTAGCACCAACTTAGGTTCTCAAGGTGCCTATATATTGTAGGATTGTTGCGGCTACCTAGGAATGAAACATACGTCTGATGATACATCAAGGAGAGAAATGATCAGGTGAGACAATAAAGCCATGTCTATAATTCCATCTTTGCTGGACTCTTCTGTAGCCTTCAGTAAGACACCCAGGGGAAAGTGAAAATCCCTTCTGAAAATGCACATATTTTCTCAACTTTGACACTTAAATCATGCCACTGAGCAGAACTGACCGACACTTGCTTTATATGGAAAAATAATATGAGAAAAGAAGGCAATGGTTGCATGAGGTGAGCATAGAGAAAACCTGCTGTGAGAGCAGGGAGTGGGAATATTACACACTACTTGGCCCAAGGATGTGCAACCAGCTGCGAAAGGATGAATTAGCGTACACTAACTGTGGTGGGCTTCCTGGCTCTCCATACCCCGTGCTAAAGCTCGGGAGCCACTGAAGAAAGGGTGACGGGAAAAGGAAGAAGGACATAGCTCTACACCACCGTAATCAGGACTTTCGTTTCAGAGATGGGAGACATCTCAGTTTTGTCAGAAATGTTCCTTCACCAAAGGAACCTGAGCTTAAAAAGCCGTGCCTTACTCATGCATGCATTGTGCTGCAGATACCGCAAGACAAGGGCACTAATGGGCCTGGCTGTCCCTGCCCAGCCCCTCCCAAAGGCTCTCCGACCCTGTCCATGACTCAGGACCCCAATTCAGCCCCCGCCTTAGGCCATCAGCCCCCGCCCCAGTGTTGCCACAGCTGGGCCCGTCTCCAGTTCCCCACAGCCCTGCCCTGCCCAGCCACGGGCCTTGTCGAGTCGGGCCCACCTGCAGGCCCACACGCCAGCCAGGCCTTGGCCCATCCCCGTCCCCAAGGAGGTGCCCATTGACCATGGCTGTGGCTGCTCCAGTGCCCCAGCTGCTCTGCTCCTGGCTGGGGTAGTGGGACAGACCCTGGCTGGTGTCCCCTGAGGAGACCCCAGCCCCCATGAGGCCCTGATGGAGAGAACATTTGGACTAGGTTATACTTCAAGTGAAACAGCTATCAAACACCAGCTGGCCTTGGGACATCTATAAAACTGGATATTGGTAAGTATTTTCAATGTCAGTTTTGCATTGTTTTGAAAGTGGAAGTTGAGAAATAACCCCATGTGCCAAGAAGGGAACTGCCCCAGCCCTCCTTCCCAGAAGAGCTTGCCAGACAGATACACGGAGCTCCTACACTGACACTAGGCTTCCTCCTCTGGACTTCTCCTTTCAGTGAATTTGACCATGGCTGCTGCATTTTGTACTGCTGGAGTGCATTAGTCCAGGTAGCCTGGGGAGTGCGCTGGGCACAAGGCTGAAGAGCTTGTAGATCTCAGGCAGCTTAAGCAGCTGGTGAGCACCTAGATATTCATATCCGATAAGAGGCAAATGCTTCAGGGCCTGATTTGTAGCAGAATCTTAAGTGCCTAAGCAATTTGTGAGGTAAAAATATGCTCCCTGAACAGGATAAGTGGTGGTTTTACCGACTTAGAGATCTAAATCTTGTTTTGAATCTTGCCCTCAATTCATACCTTTAAAACGCTAAATGGTCTGTATCCAGGATAGCTGTTCTTCAAGAGGCACATCACTGCTGACAACTCTAATCCTCATGTCCAGACAAAAATCTCCAAAGAGAAAACTCTCCTCTCCTAC
This sequence comes from Limnodromus scolopaceus, assembly GCA_028565335.1. Lineage (NCBI taxonomy): Eukaryota > Metazoa > Chordata > Aves > Charadriiformes > Scolopacidae > Limnodromus > Limnodromus scolopaceus. The sequence continues at coordinate 81,086,538 of JAOXNO010000024.1, read as the reverse complement.
AGAGACATAACTTGAACAGAGCTGATCATGTTAATTACTGTAATTATTCTTCAAAAAGAGTTTACTAGAACAACTTCCCATGGGAAAGAAAACTCACTTCTTCAACCTTTTCCATCTTAACATAAATACGCATAGTGATAATGTACCTAATAAGTGTTCCCACATAGTTTTGTTCTTGAGAGGCAGATGCTGAAACAAAGGTGATTTCTAATTTAGAGCACTTATAGAAGTTTCTTAGATATTGTACTAAGTCTGTGTAACTGCCTAGGCAGGATGCAACAGCTCTAATGATTTATCTGTACTGGAGTGATCTAAACCAAGTGTATCTGGTTAAATGTATTTGTATACAGCCAGGTGTAAGGATAGAATATAATAGAACAGACTATTTCAGTTGAAATGAACCTAAACCGATCATCTAGTCCAACTGCCAGACCAGTTCAGGGCTGACCAAAAGTTAAAGCATGTTGTTAAGGGCATCGTCCCAATGCCTCTTGAATACTGATAGGCATGGGGCATTGACCACCTCTCAAGGAAGCCTGTTCCAGTGTCTGACCACTCAGTAAAGAAATGTCTCCTAATATTTGGTCTAAACCTCCCTTGGCACAGTTTTGAATCATTCCCACACATCCTATCACTGGATACCAGGGAAAAGAGCCCAGCACCTCCTTCTCCACTTCTCAGGAAGCAGTAGAGGACAATGGGGTTGCTCCTCAGCCTTCTTTTCTCCAAACTAGACAAGCCTGAAGTCCTTGGCCACTCCTAATAGGACATTCCTTCCTGCCTTTTCATTAGCTTTGTTGCCCTAAGAGGTATGTATAAGAATAACTCCCTGGATGAGACTGGCAGACTGGTGGAGTTAGGATCACAGAGAAGGTTGGGTAACCTTTCAAAAAGTTAATTGTTTCAACAACTCCTGAATCCTGTGGTTGCCTTTGGATAGTTGGTAGGTGCTCAGTTCATTTCAGGTGTGAATAAGAGGACAGGACTTAGTCAAATCCAGGTGACAGTCACACAGAAACCTGTCAAAATAGTGGTATAAGGCATAGAAACATAGGAATGGAGTACAGGGAGGAAAGAAGCCTCTGCATTGTTTATTCCTTGGAATATGATCCAAACCGTTATAGGAAATGAAACTTCAAGCCTTTCAGTACTTGTTTATTGCTGTTACTGGTGACAGGATAGACGCTGCAAGCAGAAGGATCTGTAAAGGAAAACATTACTAGCTGAGATACTTGTTTAATTTAAAGATGCAAAGATATATCTAAAAAGCATTCTCTTTCATGTACGCTCCAGGTAGTTTATATCTTTCCTAAAGAAGAAAGCTTTTCTTCAAGCAATCTTTCCTTGACATAACCATACCATCTTGGTCACCCTTTCAGAGACAGCCTCAGCAACAGAAAAATTTGCTTTTGAACCTCCTAACATATTCTTCACCCTTATTAAAAAACAAAACAAAACAAACAAAAATCAGAAGCTGAAATTCTTAAACAACACAAAAGGTTTTTTATAGTAATAACAGCATGTGTAAATGCAGACCAGTGTGCAAAAGGCCCATTAAGATGCTGAGTGCTAAGAAGATTTGTGATCAACTCCATTTACCCCTGAAGGACAGATGATTCTCCACAGAATACATTGACCCCTTCCAGGCTCCAGAAGCTCATTCAGCGGTCTTAAACATGTCTGTTGGGAAGTTCCTTCCCACCAATATAGCCTAGGAGCTGAGGGGGAAAAGGCAAGGCATCTTTGTCTAAGGCTTCGATGCACTTAGACTTACCACAATTATTTTCCTATTTAGTTTGTTCAGTTGTTGGATAGCTCAGTAGGTAAAGCCAAGGATTAAAAAGCAAGAAAGAAAATAAGAGGTGGTCTGAGATAGGCTGAGCTGCAGTCTAAACAAGGAGAGAGTGACTATGCATTATCTTCATGTGAATGGAGATTCCTGGGATAATGCTTATGGCTCTTAACTGCAAAAAAAAGACTTTACCAATAGCCACCCATTGTCCTGCTTTTGTCAAGACTGAAATAAGAGAAGACGGGCTTTTCAGGTCCAGTCTGTGAGGATGGCAGGGTGGAATGCAGTTGGATTCCAGCTGAGTGTTTGATGTCTTCATTTTTGAGTCCTCTTCTGAAAAAGAGCTGGCAGGAAAGTGTGGCCTTACATAGAAAAAGGGCAAGTCCTGGAGCAAGTCTCTTCCCTAGTAATGAGTAGACATCCAATTCTATTATAATAATGTGCTTTCATTGCCACAGTGGAGCTAATAGAGTTGTGGTGACTTCACACCTGCTGCAGCTTGGCAAAAAAAAAAAAGAAAAAGTCACCATGAAATCTCCCAGAAGGCTACTGCTGTCTGCGGGCGAGAGTGCAAGTGACAGATAAAGTGTCTGACAATGACATATTGCTTTAGGACTGCAGTGAAATGACTAGAATGCTGTAGTATAATCTCCGACTTCCCTGCCTCTGAAAAATAAGAAAAAGGCAAAGAAATGATACATACAATTAAACATTGCCATTTCTTTTCCTGATTATCTGTGGAAGCACTAGTACTCCATCTGAGAAGTTTAATTGAGATTTAAACTCCTCAAGACCGTGTATCCCTATTTAATTCCATACCTGCTTTTATTACTATTAGAAAAAAAACCTGTTACAGTCTTATAGTTTAGATTCACTTTCAAATTACAATTTGTTTTAAAAAAATGTCAAGATCAATGGAAATGTTTCCAATGGCACAGAACCGCATTATTGCTTTTCTCCAGATTCCACTGATAAACACGAGCTTGGTTTTCTTAAACAGCAAGATGCCATCTTTTTGACAGATACAATATGTAGTTATGTCACAGTATTATGATAAACCTTATAGGGAAGACACAGCAGGGTCAGAGAGTTTCTACATTCCCAGCACAGTTTCCATGAAAGGAATGTTTACATGACCCGCAGCACAAAGTTTAAATATATGCAGCAGTTTTGCTGTTAACTCCCTGAACTTGCTTGCTGAGCAGCCTGCGACCAGCAAAATTCTGCTCGACTTGTTGTTACGGTGTTAGTGTTAACATTTTCCTGTCTTGTCAGCTGTTTTGGACATCTGCTGTGCTCTATAAAATGTCTGCACAGGGGTGGTTGGGGGGTTTTGTTTGGTCTGTTTGAGCGGCTGAGGAACATAAATATTAGTCTGTCCTTTTGTTTGTGTTGGTTGAGGGCAGATGACAGAAGAGAAGGAAATCTTGGATATCAAGCCAATGAAAATGAGTAAGATTCTTGCTTGACAAGTGCTGTATTTGCCTTTTGCAACTCCTTTTCAAATCTGTAACATATATGTACACAAAGCACAGGGTAGATATGACCTAATGTTTTGTTAACATGTGGTTTTACAGGACAGATTCAGAACTCATTTTAGTCATACAGGTTTTTCATAATCACATTTAATATCTTTAGGCTTAGATGGGATTGCTTTATGCATCAGGAGCCTGCTATACACTGGAGAAATTAAACTGGCTGAAACGCCTTGAACGCTTACAGAGCACTTTATGGTATTCTCAATGAGGCCTAATTAAAGCAAGAAGGCAGACTAGATAGGATACTAACCAGTGACTCCCTGAAATTTATCCACAGAACATAGGTCAGACCCTATGTTTGGTCCTCATGCTAGAAAATCTTACTTTCCCTTCAGTTGTTCTGAGAATATTCTGTCATAGTTTATATCCAGAGCCTTTAAAGCAATTTTACAATGGATATTATTGTTCCTAGTCTACAAATGGCAAAACTGAGGCACAGAGAAAAGCAATTATTTCTCAAGTCTGAATGGTAGACCTAAGAGAGCAATTCAAGATTAAGTCTGAAGTGTTAGCCACAGTAGGATCACGTCCACATTCACTGACTGGTTTAAAATTGGTTAAACCATTAGAAGCCGCAACAACAGAGAGATGAGTGTGGGCTTCAAAACTGCCAATAAATCATGGCTGTAAGCTCACAATAGCTTCTTTATTGCTGTGGTTAAACTATTAGAGGTGCCTGCGCTACCCTGTTTAAAGCTAACTTGATTATGCTTATAACATATTACACTTGCTTTTGTGACTGATATTCCAATTACTATCCGCAGAAGAATGCTGCTTCCCTAGGAACTCTAATTAGATTGCAAGTTTTGAAGGACTTTCTGAACAAAACTCAAAACTCTGGGGAACTGCTCATCACAGCCCTGACTTTGTGTCATTGTTCAAAACTTTCAAAAGTTTTTTAAAAGAAAGACTGATTAAGATTGCAAATAACTAATAGAGGGTACTTGAAGATTAACACATTATGGCTCTGATTTATTAGAAATTTCTCAGTTGAAGCATTTGACCTTACTTAGAGGCTCTTTTTTTATTTTTTTACCTTGTTGGCCTGCAGTTAAATTCAAGCATGTTTCATGCATTTGCAAAGACTGATATAATTAAGGTTGCATTCATAGAGTGATGCCTAGTGTCTTGGATGTCCCTATTAAATAAGGGTTGCTTTCTAAAATGTGATCTCTGTTACCTCTTTAAAATAATTTGTTTACAAATATGAAGTAAATTCTTCCTAATTCTTTTTCCTTTGCATGAGCGTATATGGCAATTATCTCAAACGAGACAGGCTACGTGTATTTTTTTCTGCTTTTTGCATTGAATGCATTTAAAATATGTTCAGTGGTTATAGAGAAACTGCAACTTGGCTAATCAAACACATTGTGTTGATCCTTCTCTTCAAAAATAAATTTCACTAGGATTGTCTCTTTAATTATTAGGAACTCTCTCTATATGCCTATTATTACGTCCTTGCAGACTTAAGGCCTTCACCAACTTAAAATAAACTTAAAAAATACGCTCTATGACTCACCTTTTTAAACATTCTGCACTAAATCAGCTGTATTTGAAGCCATGAAAATTAAATAAACATTTGTTCATCTGAATGCAAATTCTGAGTGAATGTCAAAGTGTACCTTCTTCCCCACAGTAAAAAATGTAAGGTAACAACTCAGCCACTCAGCGAAGTCGAGATATTGACAAGATAGGATGGAAACTCAGCAGTCAGATATGAGGGAAATGAGGCAGAGGATAAATCTCAGTCTTAACCGTGCTGCATGAATTAGCTTAGCAACAGAAGGGAGGGACTGGGTATTCTTTATGACAAAAATGTCAGAGACGGTCAAAGGAATGCTGCCAAGGAGCATTCCTACGGACGGCGCAGCGCAACAGTAGCGACACCAGGACAACTGCCTGCCCAGTTGCTAAAGGTGAACAGACAGCACAACGGGAAAATGAACATTTTTCACAATCACTTCTGAGAGAAAAGCATAAATATTATTCATGCCCTGCAATATTTCCTGCCTTACGCCTGTCTCAGACCTGCCAAATTACCTGGATTCACCCTGTGCTCACTTAGATTTGTTCATTTAGATCTCTGGTACTTCAGGGACTGTTAATCCTGGAAACTCACAGGGAATCTGGGGTTTTGATCTCTCCACCCTTTCAGCATGTCCTACAGATGGATATGACAGCTGTTTGCATCTGACAGATTAAATCTGGTAACTGAACTTGCTGTGTGTGCACTCAGCCAGTCCTTGAACCAGAACCCTGGGGGTGTATAGAGAACAGGTTTACCAAGTGAGTCATAAGGAAGCCTTGCACTAATAGCTGTGCTAAGCTTCTCTCAGTTTGAAGTCAGTTATTTGCAAGTTTTACAGCAGTTCTTTGACAAGGGAGATTTTTTTCCTGTGATGAAACAAGAAATAGAGCTGATGTTAATAAGAAGAGAGATGCTACGCTTTGCCACACTGAAATTCTGTGTTTTATTGCAGCAGGCTCATGGCTGTGAATGATGTCATTACTGCCTCACTACAGAAATGTGACTTGTAACAGGACTTGAGAGAGAGAGGAGGTTGAGGGGTTGCTTTTTTTCCCTCCACTAAATGAAATTCAGTCATAGAATTTTAAAACAAGACAAAGAGCTTCTGTCTTTCTTACCTGGTAAAATCCGGTCAAGGCTGGTAGGAACCCAAACCGTTCACCATAGAGGTGCAGCTATCTACCTTAATTGCAGCAATACCAGGGTCGAGAAGAAACTAATAATTTTAAAAAGTAGACCCTACTGCTAATTGGCCTCTCAGGCAGGTTTCAGCATCTCTGTCAGAGCTTTAAAGAAAAATGTTTCCTCTGACCTAGGAATAAATGCCAATGTTTTGACCTAACACCTTCAGTGATGAAAGCTGTTGCATTATCCACCCTCTTCTCACATTTTACATACATTGAAAAGCACCTAAAATATGATGGTGTTGCTTAAATTACTCCAAGAAAAATACATACTCAACTCCAGTCAAAGCTAACTTCCCTTTTTCAGTCTGTGGCCTCACCTGCCTGACAAGGAAGGTACATATTAGCGAAGAGCAGGAAACTTAACCGGAATGATTTCTCTCTGTGCATTCTTCTAGTAGCTAATGTAAACTCAGGGTAAGCGTATCTGAACAATGCCTCTGTAGCAGCCATGTAGTTTGTGTAGTTCTCCTTAAAGGACTTGCTCCGCCTCACAAAATCTGCAGGAATTGACTTACGCTTCTTAACATATTTCTGGCAACTAATAAGGTAGACTTTTGTGACTTCTGATTTTTCCACCTGCCCACTTAGGAATGTTTCTTAGGGGTTCGAGTTTTATGTTGTATAATGCCTAGACACTAAATTGGTGAATGGACTGATGAATTTTGGTTTTGTTTGGTTTTTTACTGGTATAAAAAAAAAAAGAAGAAATCGAAAATACAGCTCTCTAAGAGTATCTAACCACATACAGCATTGGTAAGGCTGATAGTAAAAGACTGTGTGCAATTCTAGTATTCACAACTTTGAAAGGAGGTTAAGAGTTGGAGAAGAAGTAGACTAAATCCATAGAAATTATTTGCAGTCTAGAGAAAATAACTTACAGGGAGAAATGTACAGGGAGAGATGTGCTGAATTTTTATTTTTTTTAAAGGGCTTTTTTAACTTACAGATATCATCATAGATGAGAAATATAGAGCACTGAGGACTTTCAAATCTAGTAAAAAAAGCCATAACAAGATTTATGTCTGCAAGAAGAAGCCAGACAAATTAAAATTAGGAATAAAGCTTTTTTTTTTTTTTAAATGACCATGACTAATGAGTGGAACAACCCTGCAGAGAAATGAATTCTGTGTCTCTCAACATCTTCAAATCAAGAGAGGATACCTTTTGGAAGCTATGCTTTTACTAAATACAGGGCAAGTTTTAGTCAAGCAAGGACTGTTGGCTTCAGTACAGGGGTAAAGGGTGAAATTTAATGTCCTATAATAAATGAGTAAGGCTACATGATCCAATGTTCCCTCTGGCCTAGTTTTTATTAATCTCTTATTCTCTTGGATATGTGTTTAAGAAAAAAAAGATACATCAAAATATGCTTCTAAAAGTCATTCTGGTTTTTTTTATTACAAGCATCTTCTTGAACTACATGTACATCTTTTTCTCTTTTTTCCCTTATTTTATATGTATACAGTGTATTTCAGTATATGTAACAGAACAAAACTGAGTTTTGATTTCTCCAAACCAAAAACAGATTCGAAAATCCTCCTTCTCACATAGCTTTGCTCACATACATCTTTTACTCTGCAATCTACAGACAATTATTATCTGTAACAATAGAGACAGTCATAATACATACAAGTTGTTGGGGTTTTTTTGTGGGGTTTTTTTTGTTCGGTTGTGGGGTTTGTTTTTAATCTGTGAAATGTTGGATGCTTACTCTCCTCATTATTACATTAAGTCTTCCAGTGTAGATGTACATTCAACATCAGGTCACAGTTAGAGCTACAGCTGACTTGTCACATCATTAAGTTTGCTAAACCTCTGCTATGTTTGTAAGCACAGTCACTCTGCAGAGGATTCAGAAAGACGAAGACAAAGCATGATGGCCAGAATTTTCTAAATTACATTGCAGCATTGACCTATCTGTGGTTTGTTTGAAATCAATTGAAGTTGTGCTATTGATATCATAGGCAGTATCTTCAGGCTGATGCGTAACACTTTTAATAATCTTAAGCAGGAGTTCTGCAGCATCTCTCATATTTTTTGAACTGTATAGTATTAAATGACAATAACGTATTAGAGGGAAACTATGACTAACTGTAAATGAGAAAATTTATTGAATTAAAAGGAACTAGAGAGTAATGGTATGATGGCAAGCACAAATGTAAACCTGTAATTCCACACTGACTCTCTGAGATTAAAACCACTATTACTGTAAGCACCAGAACAGTGTCTTATTTTCCCCTGAGTTTTAAGTGGAGGGAGACTGAGAAGTCATCACCTCTAATTTAAAAAACACCTTACCTTCCTGTCTATTGTTCTCTTATACAGTCAGCAGGAGAGATAATAACATGGAAGTTTGTCACTATGACAAGAAATCCAAATGCTTTTAAAGACAGTTAATAACTGAAGTTACCAATCAAGAGATAAACATTGCCCCGTTCCTCTCAACTTTGGGTTATAGATAACTCTTATTAGATACTTACTATCCCACACAGCTCTGACTTTCACCTATTTCTCAGGCCAGGCATTTCTTCCTGTGATCCTCTACTAATTTTCTGATGTCACAGTAAAATTCCTGGAGCATTGAATTCATCATTCTTGCTATTTTTAATAAGAAGCAATTACTGCCAATGGGTAGAAATTGTTCTGTGTTCATGAACATGCTTTTTGCTGCTCTCATCTTGTTAAATGAATGTGTGCCTTTTATGTCAGTTCTGGTCCCAGGTCATCCTGACAAAGATTGTGATATGAAAATGAGAAATTTCAGAATAAAATGTATACAGACTCCTTACCAGCAACAACAAAAATACAATATCAACAAGAAAAAAAATGGAGCTACTTGTATCTATTTTTAAGGTGTAATGAAGGGCGATATTTTAATGCTTTACAGTTCACTTACACAGGTAAAGATGTTCTGATCAGATGTGGCTCGATAGGGCATAAAGGCATAAAAAGAAATTACTCTGCAGAGAAATAGATAATGTGCAATCTATTTAGGAATACCAATCAGTTGGGTAAGGCCTTGATCATTGATTATAATTCAGCTACAATCTAATTCAAATATTCCATTTGAGGGGCAAAGGTATTCTCTCAAGATTTTTCTGTGATATTAATTTTTGGAAGTGCCAAAATCACCTACAAGCCTAAATCTCTTGGTTTATGTTACCAAAAAATCTATGTGCCTCTGAAATAATCAGCCACAGATATTAAGTAAGAACTTCCTTTTCTGTAATATGCCCATACAGAGAGCCAAGTACTGAATTCTATAAGCCTTTTGTTATTGCCAGGGCAAATATAATAGAGATTTAATAACACTTGGAAACCAATTTTTATGTATGTGGCAGCATAAAAGAACAGATTTTTACATGAAAGGCAGCATGTTTAAAATAAAATACAAATAATAAGAGTACATTATAACAAAATGTCTGGAGGGAATGATGCTTCCTTTTGATCAGTTTTTAGATGGGGATGTCCTCTGAATCACAAATAAAACTATCTGAATTGTTGTTCTGCGGTTCTCTTTCACTAGCCTCATGGTCAGTCAGATTTAAATATTCCAACCTCTTGTCAGCACTTCAGCTGAACTCTTCTGTTGCATCTGGAAACAGCAAGGATGATAATAATTTGCTTACATATCCTATCAAGAGAAAAAATGTCAGACATTTCCCTGCATCTGGGATAAGGGGCACAAGGGAGCTATGCATACTACTTTCTGCTGATGATATTGGGTGTGGGATTAATGATAAATGATTAATGAAGAGATTAGTCAAGCATCTATTGGGAGTGGCGTAAATACATTTGGAGCTGAAAGATAGTATAGGTGATTCCTCAAGGTTCTTTCCAGATCTACCTTCTATTATTCTGTGATAACATGTTAAGTCCTTCCGCTCTTGTTGTTTTGGACTTTTCTCTTAGGGAACTTTTCTCTAAGGGGACTTTTCTCAAGGTCACTTCTCTAGAATGATATGCCCCATGATTAATTGACCTTAAATAGTACTAAGCTGGCTAAAAGTGGAAGTATATACACCAAAAGACTCAGCTACAAAGTAGAGTGCTTCTGCTCACTTCCCTGGAGCTGCTGCATTTCAGAGCAGCTGAGGATATGGCTCCCATACTTCAACTTTCACCTCTGAAATGTAGTGAGCTCATTCTCAACATTTCAAGTGCCAGTGTGGATGAATTCCAACACTGGAAGCACATTTGAACTGGCAAACAGTAAATGGCTGCCATCAGGCATAAGCACTTGTTATATCAAAGCTTTGGCACATTATTTATGGAAGACTTACTCTAATGAATTCCATCCACAGCTACCAGATGTGCAATCCAGGATTATGCCAGCTGTTTACCAGAATACTTGATGTCCAATAACATCATGAGTATAACATGACATTCAATTTTAAAGGAAACTTTGTCCTAATATCTTTGCAGAAAATGAAAAAACAATGTTCTCTCATATCCTGATTCAAAATGTTAGTAAGCTGGTCCACCCCTTAAGCAAACACATGCTTTTCTGTGCGTATAGCCAACCCCGATTGAATCTGCAGAAGGCTCTCTGGTACTCAGAACAAATAAACCTCATACATAAAATTTGTGGAACAATAAACCACCAAACAAATGATAAAGGAATCTGATTAGTCAAACAGCATTCACCATTATCTATTTATTTGAAGGTATTTGCAGGAACAAAAGGCCAATTTCTATTTATTTGTAATGATTTTGATTCACATTGAGAAGACTTCCTCTCCATCAGTGATCCCATTAAAATTAGTGGTATCTGTCAAATTCTGGTTTTACCGAACATCTGTGAAGACAACAGAAACTAGTTCTGCCTTTTTTATAGTGTTATACTTTCAGAAATAGGATTTTCCTTATTTTTATCCTTTTTGAGTTTTGGAGGGTTTTTTTGTTTGTTTGTATTGTGTGGAACTATGCCCTACCTAAAATGTTATTCCATCATAAAACACTGAAATAATTCAGTATTAATCATTCAACGTCTTGGGCAGGAGCATTTCATTTTCAGGTTCATAGCTTGTAATGCATTGGCTTCATGGTCATTGTATTTACAAATACAATAATTTACTGATGAGAAGAATAATTCATTCTTTTAAGATGTATTTGAAATTGGGAAGGCAACAAAGGCTTCTCGACACTGTTATGCTTTCTGGGATGATAACTATTTGTGATAACCTGTTTGGCTTTATAACTTCATAAACCATGGACATAACAAATTAGGAAGAAATACTATGTGCTGATAACAACCCAAAGGTACACATATGTTAAAACTTCACAACTTTTTTTTTTTTTTTTAAATTTTGTTTATATTTCTTTATTTAGATAATGAAAAATACAAACAATTCACACAATAACTGCTCTCAGGAAAAAAATCAAAGTGCGGTGGCAGTTTACTGTACTGCTTTTGTAAAAGAGAATTTACTTTTAATTAGCTACGAGGTAGGACTTTCAAAAGTTTCTTTTCCTTCAAACTGCTCATCAAACTAGGACTTAGTAAGTCTTGATCTCAAAAAACAGAGTCACACAATTAATCTTTTTGTGGTTCAAACATCGCTAAATGTGCTAATATTTCCTGCCCAGGTCTTTGATTTGTTAAATTATCTACTGCTCTGAACATGTATTGTTAATGAGAAAGACTGACTCTGCTGCTGCTGAAAATTCTAGTTTCTAACATCCCAGCTTGCTATTCCTAGAAGTAAAGCATCACACAATGATGTAATCATGCATCCATATCCTGGGTATATGTGTATTGTGGTTGTTCAAAGACAGGGCATGAAGACAGTTATAAAATATTACTTTGTTTATCTTTTCTTGTAGAATAGTAGTAATACTTGTAATCTATTTTTCAAGTCTTCTTTATTTCCCCTGTGGGTCTGATCCTACAGCAGACCTGTAGGCTGGTATCTTGAAAATAGCTTCAGATTAACATTTCTGTGTTGAAGTACACCATTCTTAGGCTTTCATCGGTAAAAGCATTGTTAGAATTCCTGCATTTCAATGGTGTTTGATAGATGGACAATACTTGGCAATGCATATCAACTTCTTCTTTTATTCTGCTTCTGGTTGCAAATATACATGTGGAAAAAAGTGAGAGATCTTGGCATGAAAAATATCTTTCATTGTCAAAACAGAATTTCCTCACCCCACTCTGAATGAGTTTTATTCATCAGTCTTTTCCATTGTTTCACTGGCAGCTCTGGTCCAAAACTTTCTGAAGTCAGTAGGTTTTGAACTGGTCCCTAATGTTCCAAGGTCATGAACATCTTTTCTATTTTTGAATCTCATTTTAAAAAAACTATTGTATATTAAAAAATATCTTAAAAAAAAAAAAAAGACATGATTGAAGGTAAATGTAAATCCACTCATCTGAAAAATTAGTTAAACCATACATTATACTTTATTCTCCAGCGTTACCAACTTAGAATAAGTACGTACTTCTACCACATACATACCTGCTTTTCAGCAATGATTAAATAGTTATGTATGTTCAACTTCTGCAAAGCACTTTGAAATATGACATCAATGCTTTCAGGCTTATTGGAGAATGTTTTCCCTACTTTTTGAATAAGAAACACTGTGCATTTCCTGAGGAAACATCCAAAAATGTGGACGGGTATATGATCTTAGTAGAATAACATTTGCGTTTAACAGTGAATACATCTTTATTGCTTGAATTTTGGTTAACATAATTAGTCTTTAAAGGGCAAGATGAGGCCCATGATAATACACGCTGAATAAAAAAGTATGAGTAGGTTGAATAACATCTTGCTGGTAGATTTTGAATATAGAAACTGAGAGAATGAAGATTTTGGGGAGGGAGGGTAGAGGAAGGGAATGTGGTTTACAAGGTATTTCCTATTGCTATTATTAGTGCACCCATGTAATGAGCTCCTGACTGTCTCTATCCATTTCAGCAGGTTGCCTGGAGACAACTTAACCCATCCTAAAGACCTATATATGATCTGTGTCCAAACACAAAACCCTCAAGCTCACTTCAAACTCTCCAGGAATACTGGCAGACAGTCCTTATTTGCTAATCATACCATATGCAGGTAAAAAGTTGCCAAGAGCTAGACAAGACCAGAAGTATCTCCCAGTCAATTATGTGCTTGCACAGCACTCATTTTTAGAAGCCAAATTTTAATATACAAATTGTTTTGTCATTTGTCCCCTTCAACTTTGCTCAGTCTTAAGAAAGCAAAAACTATCCCTTTCCTGAAACTTCTCTCTTTGGACACTTCTCCAAACCTCTGACATGTAATAGCAACTCATTATTCATTCTTGTTTCATTGGCAAGTACATCTGCTGACAGTGGCCAGGGAGAACTGGAGCTTCCTATCCTTGTGAACTTTCCAAGCATCTGCTGAAAGACAGCATACTCTCCCATATTTAGATATTACCAATCGTATCCAAGAATATAATATAAAAATAATGAGTGTAACAGCAAACAGGAGGAAATGTTGTACCTTATGTGACCTTAGTTAAAAAGTTGATCTGTCTTTTTCTTGAAGGGGTTACAAAAGGTAATGCAATTTAATAAGCTTGGAAATGTTTTTGCCACTTCACAGTGGAGACAAAGTTGACTAAATAGGTTGGGTGTATCACTGCGCATTTTAATGAGGCACAAAACTGTTGTGAACAGTAGAAAAACCCCTGGCCTTTCGACAGTAAGATATATAGTGTGGACATAAATTCAGTGCACTTGAAACCTTAAAGCAAGCTCACAGCTTTATGGTGTATCTATATAGATACAACCAGTGCTTCTAGGAATTGTCACCAGGGCACTGCTTATATGTGCTTTTATCTAGCTTTTATCTGCTATTTATAGTGCCTTTATCTTTGTATACGCGTGTATGTGTGTGGTATGTGTATAGAGAGGAAGAGAGAGAGAAAGAATATGCTCTAAGCTTACACATTTTCAGTGAAGTCTCATAATCTTTTATTAATATCTCATCAGTTACATCTTTCCCAAAGGTAGTTGTATAAAAAAAATAAAGGAAAGCAGCAAGAAAGCAAGCAAGCACACTATGAGAATTCTTATAAAAACTTAGAGGAGGCTCTATCTTCCATAAAAATGAAACAATAATTTGATAAAAAACACATGCCTGTTGACACTTAACATTTCCAAGGAAGTATTTATTGTATAGTCACTGTGAAACCTTCATTTGTATATTCATTTGCTCTGTCATGAGACTGAGCTGCAGCTTACTGTAGAAAAGAAACATTCTCTGGCCATTTATTTAGATTATATTACACCTCCTTTGTATGCAACCCAGTCATATAAATGTAATGATTCTACAGTTAAAGTATTGCCAATAAGTACGAATTGTGTCACCTCTAACGAAGAAGGTTAATCTTTTTTAGAAGAAGGAATGTATTAAGCCTTCCATAAACCCAGTGTTAAACACTAAAAGCAAAGTAGTACACCTGAAAGTAACCTCCTAAACATGGGGCTGGATCAGGGCTAAGTTAACAGGTTAAGATGCTGTTTCCAGACTTAAGCAACACCCAATGACGAGCAGGATATGTGTGGTCATTCACAAATTAACACAGATTCTTCTTCACTATCTTTTCCTTTTTCACACACACAGGGGGAAAGAGGTTTACAGATTTGTAGAGGTTTACAAGTTTACAGGTGAAGAGGACGGCAGATTTTTACTGCTGTCTTACCTCTCAGTAACATTCTCACCTCTTTCATTAAATGTGCAGCTGTTTGGAGAAATGTTTAATTGGTTTAGGAATGGACCAGTGAGGAAGTACTTATTTATTTAATTAATTGCTGGCTGACGCAAAATTAAAAAAAAAAAAAAGAGTCTGAAAGTGATTCAAAAGGAAAAATATTTCTCCTGAGGTGAAATTTAAAGCTTAAAAATTGTTCCTTATCATGCAGGTTGACACTCAGACTGCCTAATTCCCTCTAAACTGATACTCAGATAGAATTTAAAGCGTTCATGTCTAAGACTGATCCATTCCACCTGAGCTGGTGACATGAAAATCTGGACACCTTTGTTTTGGAAGATAAAGCTCATAATGTGCTTAAAACTAAGCTCTAACATATGTTTGAAAGTAGCACCTGGTTCCCACCTAACCCCCTTTATGATTCACAGATGGGCTGGGAAACAGCTACTCATTTGGAATTCCCAGTATGTAAGATATGATCTTAGCAAGACAATACACTCAGACAGTCTAGAGTTTTAATTAAAAGCTACAGCCAGATGAAGAATCTTACTGCAATTAATTCTGATAATTCAAATGCTTACCCAGAAAGATATGGATGCTCATACTAGAACTTTAGAGCTGTGAGAGGTGTCACAGCTACAGCTGCTGCAACCAGGAGAGGGACTTAAAGACCAAAGGACAGGCTAGGCAAGACCAGCTTCATCTGCATCCTTGTGATGAGCCTGAGCTACTCTGGGGGAATGATTGCAAGAATTAGTGATTTAGAGAGAGAGACAAAAACTGTGGTTCGTAGTCTAATCCATAAGGCGCTTACTCCAGGTTAGCGACACCTGGGCTCAAATACATTTCCAAAGAACATTTATATATTTTAAAGAACGATTCTGTAATGTCAGAAAAGCATGTTTCCTTAAATAGATGTTAAAATTTAAGTCACTAGTTTCCATCCTTACTCCACTAAAGTGGACTCTTTAATATTTTCACAGTTGTGTTCAGATTTATGCCTTGGCTACTGTGCAGAAGAAAGTTATTGTAATAGGATTATCTCCTTAGTTTTCTCCTTCTGCATCTGGGTTTTAAAAGAAAATGGTAGCCACTTCTGCATTCTCTGAAGTGCAGGTTTCCTAATGTAGCTGTACAGTGGACTCAAGCAGAGAAAAAAAATTGCTTTCTAGATTTTTGATTGGGTTTAAGACATAAAGCTACTCCGGCACATAAAAATAGAAACTATGCTGGGAATGCAGAGGCACCTGAGGAATGTTCATTTCAAGCGCTAACGTGTCTATATGCTTTGGCACTCCTACGATCAGGTATCAGTTGAATGGGCTTTTCAGGATCATAAATTTAAACCTAGACACACCATCCCCAGCTTATAGCCTTTTTCACGTCTTACCTTGTGAAAATGTTGCCCACAGCTGTAAGGGAAAAAATATATCTTTCCCTGACATTTATATCACAGTATTATTAGGAAAGTTGATTAAAGTGATTCTGTCGTTTGATTTTTTTTAAAACCTTTCTTTTAATTAATTAAACACATTTACCCTTTTTGTTCCAAGTCATATAAAGTTTATCTCTTAGATAAATAACACATCATCTTATATGTTTGTTTACAAGAAGATATTGCTGACCATCCCCAGTTTTGCCATTTAACATTATTATGAAATCAAATCTGAAAGTAGCTGAAGTACTCGAAACAAAGAGTTGAATTTAGTGTTGAATATACTACTGTGCAAATGTCTTTGATGAAAAGTGTATTGCTTTCTCTGAAAGAAAAATGCATAATCCCAAATCTGCCGTCACTGAAAATTACAATTCCTCTTAATGGAAAATTACAATTCCACTTAGTTTCAAAGACAAAAAAATGAGATTCCTTTCGACAGGTTCTATTCTAAGCTGAAAGACTTATTCCAATTTAGAAATCATGAGCATTCCTTCAGAAGGAAAGGAAGAGCTCAGAGAAAAAGCCTGACATATCATGCTGTAATGCACCATTGTCTTAATACCATCAAAATAACACCAGAAGCCACTCAAGGATCCTCTGCTGAACTGCAGAGGCTTGTTCACCCATCACTAAACATTCAAATGGAGGAAAGAAATCCCCTGTAAGACCGGCTAAAAGGCTGTGAATTATCCTTCCTTTCATCTGACAGACTTGTCCTGGACAGAGAATGCTGAAATGGATCTGAAAAATAACAGAAAGCTGCACCTTTTACTTTTGAAAGTTACATATGCGTATATAATATGTGTGCATGTATATATATACGGAAGTTGGGTCAGGTATTGCACCGAGCTGCCTCTCTGCCTGCCTTACCTTTGCTACTGAGCTAGATTTTGTGAACTCCAGCACTACTATGTGCTTTCTTGAAGGTCTTGTGTGTGCAAATACAGAAGGAACAGATTTATCAAATACATGAACTGAATGCACACTAAGCCGCTGGGCTGGTACTCTCATTTCAGACAAAACTTGCTTTTTGCTGTGAACCAAGTGAGATGATGTTGAAGCCAATGTTTCAAGGAAATCAGTCAGTAGACAGTGGTCTGCACTGGTCCACAGCTTCCTAGCGATGGCTCCCTCATCAGGCCATGTGCCATCACTCTGCCCTTGGCTTGGCTAGTTCTTTTACTACATTGTGGGGGTCAGGGAAGTTCTGCACAGAAGTACAGCTCTGGTTTCCAGCCTGGAAGCAATCAAACATGGGGAGAGTCTGTGGGGAAAAGGACTACGGTTGCCAATTTCAGTGTGAGCCATGATACAGATATGCACTTTGGACATTAAATGATAAGTGTGTCATACACATTTGTAAACGTGCCTTCACAGCTTGCTTGAGGAGTTAAAAGCTGCTTGATGCCTGTATGTGGAATAGCCTTTTTTCATTATTTGTACCATTGGCCTTAATCCAGTTCCCTGCTGTTAACTCTCTTTTCCTTTCCTGACTGTCGGACAGATATATTCAGATAATGTCTTCTGATGGCATACTAGCTCTTGCAGTTGATTTTAATGTTGATGTTAGGAACCCCTGACTGTACAAGCAGTTAAAAGTCTGATAAGGGCAGAGAATGGGGGCAGAAAATAGGAATACTCCCACAATGCTACCTGCTCGCTTTGATGTTATGAAATTGCTTTACACAAGTTTTTTCCAAATAATGCTGTGGTAAACTTATAATAGAATCATATTCTCTAACTCCCTTCAGACTTGGAAATAATTGTCATTTGTGAGGTTTTTTAATGAAATTTAACCAGTCTAAAAGTCTATGTTCTTCCTTTTTTTTTTTCCTTTTTGTTTTTTTTTCCCCAGTCACATTTTTATAAGACTAAGACTTAGGAGTGGTGATAGAGAAAGCTTTTATTTTTTATGAGAAAGAGAAGAAAATAATAAATTGAATGAATTACCTTTGCAAACAGATCTCTGATTACAGTTGATGCTCTGGGACTATCACTAGTGTTAAGACTAATAAACAATTTGCTAATACTACATCAAGTTCTAACTCTCTAGCTGCTCATTTTAGGTAGGAAAATTGTTTTCATTCTTAATATACTTTTCTTTCACTTATGTGCTTTTGATATCCTATGCTGAGTGAAAAGGTAAAAATGTGCTCCTTTTAAGACTAAATAGGCAATTTTACTGTATTTTTCATCCTTTGCTCAGTATTTATTGCCTAATTTTCACTTTAATTATCTTTTTTCATATTTGAATAAAAGAAGAAGTAAAATAAATTCCAACATTAAGACTAGAGTTATCTTATGTGATACTAAAGGAAAAAAGCTTTATTTAGATCTCACATTTTTTTAAACATGTGACTGGAGCTACGCTTTTTTTTAAAATATATTTTCAGTTAGCTATATTTGTACTATGGGGAAAAATACTAAAAGAAACACATTAACAACAGTCTTCAGATTTAGGTTCGTCAATTTTTTAATATCTCTCATGAAATCTAAGCTATTTTTCAGATATGCCAAGTTCCCAGTAAATCAGTGACAGGGCAACCTGTAAACACACAAAAAAAAAAAAAAACCCAAACAAACAAAAACCAAAAAAAGCCAAACCAATACATAAAAACAGCCAAAAAAAAAAAAAAAAGGAAAATATTTACTTGCAGTTACTAGAAGGTGCTCTTTATATTTAGAATAAGAAATACTCTTGTTCATAGGTTGCACACTTTTTATTTTATCTTCAGAAGGGTGTAAGGAACATTAGTTAGCTGATGTTTGTAAAGCTCCATAAAATTGCTAGGTGTTGTTTAATCTGATAATTCCTGGTAGCAGAGACCCTGATAAATTTCTAGTTTTAAAAAAAAATCTGAAAGATTTATTAATGAATCAGATATCTATCCTAGAAGAGCAAGGCAAGGTAGACCTACAGAACTACAGATGGCCAAGAAGGCCAACAGCATCCTGGCCTGTATCAGGAACAGCGTGGCAAGTAGGACCCGAGAGGTGATCGT
>JAOXNO010000024.1:81018789-81048811 GCA_028565335.1 Limnodromus scolopaceus | reverse complement strand
TGTCAATCATTATTTAAAAAAAAAAACCAAAAAAAAAAAAAAAAAAAAAGAGTTCCAGAACTTCTGTACTGTTTTATCCCTTGAGAATACTTCAGTATAAAATGCATGTGAGGGCAGCCTGGAGGGAAGGAAGCATAGAAAATAGTGCCCCCTATTTTCAAGGGTGACAGAGGGACTATTTCATTACCTTAGAGTACACATTAATATACAATTTTGAGGTTTTTTTCCTGGGTTCCTTGGGGGAATGCAGTTAATCAGTGATTCTGGTAGTTTTCTCCAAAAGCACGGGAGTGAGGGGGGTGGAAAGTAAAGATGTTCTCAAAATGAAAGCAAAAGATGGACACACAGATAGGGAAGCAAGAATGCATATTACACCTCTGAGTGCTTGATTTTGTTGGATTTCATAAAATTACAGCTTTATGCACATGAAGGTTTCTGTGTGATTTCAATTCAAGTATCATGCAAAAGCAAGTTTTTCCTTAAAACGTTGTTTATTTCTGAACACGCCTCCAGTTCCTGAGTAGAAGAAACAAGGATAGGACATTTTGTCTGGCTGCTGTACATCTATTTGTACATATGTTCTTGAATATCTGTGTGCACCTATGAGTAGGTAGGGAAAATTTCTGGTAAACTTAGAGCCAGATTTTTTTAGCTTTTTGCTCAAGAATGTGGTCAAGATCGATTTATACAAAGCTTTGGTGATAATTAGGATATGATGACACAAGTATCTAAATCCTTTATTTTCTTTTTTCTATTCAGCCATCAAATGGATGTGCATTTGTTGGTCACTCTACAGATAAAATATTATACTGAATGGACTAGTATGATAATGCCTTATTTGGCAGAGAGGGATACTGTTAATGTGTTGTACTAGCTTTAGACTTAATTTGATTCGTCTAGAAAAGTCTGCTCTTTTCTTTTGCTGTAAACCTTGCCTGTTGTTTCTATAAGTTATGCTTAAACTGTGTTTTCAACAGATGTTAGAAAGCACTACAGCATGAAGTTTTCAGGAAGTATTTATTTTTACAGATTAGTTGGAAAATTCTTGACAACATAAATACTTTACAGTAAGAAAACTGTAGATCTCAGGTTGCCTAGAGAAATTTCTGCTGGATCTAGTTATTGAGATACAATTTTGAAACAGTGTTATTATTCTGGGGGTAGTTATTTCAACATTGAACCACAGCAGGGTTTGGAATATTCTTGTTCAAATTAGTATTAATTATGGTTGACAACACTGCATCTTCTTTTAAATTTCACTTAGCTGAAACATTTAATGAAGCATATAACCAACTCCTTGTATTTATTAGAAAACCTGCCTCTACACTGACCATCTCAATTTGTTTTCCTTGATACTTCAGCTTTGATAAGAATTTCTGTCCACTGGTTAAAGGTTTGCTTGTAATATTAAAGTAGAGTCTGCCCTGGCTACTCAGGAAAGTGCAGACAGATGTGTATTCATTTATGAGAAAGACAAAGCTTGAACATAAAATAAATCAATGCCCTAAATTTCAATGAAAAGGCACTGACTTAGGTGGTTTCTTTTATTTTAAATAATTTTAAAAAATATTTCTACAATTTGTAATAAACTAAGAATTCCTGCATTTCAGAGCTTTGGAAATCAGTACTTAAAAAAAAGTTGGATTCCCTTCAAGGTTTTCAAGTTAAGTTCCAAACTTTTGGAATCCTTGGTGCAAAGTTAAGTTATAGGAAAAGTTTTTACTTTACAGAACTAGAGAAGATGATCCTTTTATTTTTCCTTTGAAGAATCAGTTTCTCGCTTCTTAAATCCTAGGGGTTTGGATTAGAACAAAAGATTGAACAATGTCTGTTATCTCAATAATGTAAGTGTAGTCTGCATTCAAAATGCAACCAAAAGACAGAACAATATTAAATAAACCTGAGGCAAACAACCAAGGAATTGATGCAAGAACAATTCCAAGTGAAGGTAAAAGAAGGGCTAGAGACTGTACTGAATAAGGGTATGAATGACCCAGTCTACATAGAAAGAGCTAGAAAGGGCTGGTGAGATGGGCTGTGAGCAAGAAGTGATGATTCCTAAAGGACGTGGTGTGAACACGCAATTGCAGAACTAGCAAAAAATTTCATCAACTTGAAGTTAGTTCATAGACTCTTTTGACCAATTTAAAAGCCACAGCCTTTCTACCTGTTTCTTCCTTTGTGTCACTGAGTAACTTAGATCTCCTAGAGATACCTTTACTGTTATTTGGCATCAGTGCATAAAAATCCACTCTCTTTGCCATTTTGGCATCATATGTACAAAGATCTGAATCTGTCCAGTGCATACCAGTAAAGACTGGATAAGCTGTGATTTGTTATGAATTTTCCTCTAATTCCAGTTTTCTGTTCACTTTTCATTTTATTGCTGCCTGCCACTGTTACTCAATATCAGTCCACTAAAAAGCAGAACCCATTAAAGTGAATGTCACCAATAAAAAGAAAAAGCTGAAGCGGTGGAGACCCTGGGATGGCATGTATGTTTAACAAACCGAGAAAGTAAGAAATTAATTATAAATATAGGGACAAGCCTATATCAACATCGATACTTAGATATAGGTGATAGAGAGAGCAGTTATTCAGGGCTTACTCATTTTTAAAATGTTGCATGGCAGTTTTATTGGGTAGTTTGAGGGGTCTCTTAATTTTTGGCTTATTAGTTCCCAAAGTCCTACTGATTCAGAGAAAGATTTACAGGCGTCTACACTGTAAAGGAACAGATGGAAATTCATAACGCTTTCACTAGGTACATCACAATCTCCTCTGACAGCTAGTTCTCTTTTGTCACTGACCAGTCAAGTATAGTTATACCCTCTGAAAGAATTACTTTTATAATTATATAAAAAAAACCACAGTACTACATATTTCTGTATTTTCATTTTAATATAGACAAGTGGAGATGTTTCTAAAAAAGCAAATAAATAAATACAAAAGCTCTTCATTCCTCCTCTCAAATATCCAAGACGTAACTCAGCTTGCGAAACACTAAATGTCAGTCATCGCCCACTTTTATCCCCCACTATGTAAGATTTCTGGTATGTTATGAATACTAATAGCTCATAGGGTCTACTCACCTGTCTACAATTACACACTCCCAGTATTCACATGAGGTAACATGGGTTACGGCATGATCCTTGAGTAGACAGATAATAGGTTTTGGAGAATTACTAAAATGCATTTCAGTGAAGTTAAGATATGGGACAAACAGAAGTGATTTCTTTTTACACTAGCAAGTTTAGCAGATTTGCTAAGTTAGTGTTATTCTCACTACTTTCACTGGTATCAAAAACAGACCCTAGTTTAGACCTGCAATGAAACAGAAGTGGCTAAATGCAGCTTTGGGTCCTCACACTGACAGGGTAGTTCCCCAAAGTCCACTCAGTTGTTGCCTAACCCTGTAAGTTCAATATTTGCTGGGACAGAGAGAAAGAGGGGGATTGGAACCTCAGCATTGTGGTTTGATGCTAGAGCTCACTGTGGGGAAGAGTGGGATGTGCAAGAAGAACAGCTATTATGGGAGAGATGCTGAGAGTGCCACCTCGCAACGCCCTCTAGTCCCATGAGTGTTGCAGTGTTGAAAAATATACCAATATCAGTGCACCATTCACTTGGTTTATTTCCCCCATCTGGCTGTTTCTCCAGTTACCTCAGACTATTCCCTATTCGGTGTGTCAGAGTTGTAGAAGCTGTTGCTAAATACCCAGCTGTCCTCTTTCAGTGTAGAGGGATGTGCCTAATCTGGGTTTATAAATGCACTTTATGGATCTAACCCTTTGCAATTTTTCACTCTGAAGGCTGTATAACCACTCTGTCAGAACCAGTAGGCAATAAGAAGGTCGAAATTCTACTTTTAAGGTTTCCAATTAATAAAACGTAAATGACAACAGCTTGAAGGTCTCCCTCCCCCCATCTTGAAAAATGCAGAAATGAATTATGGCCACTGGGCACTTAAGTGTGTGCAAAGCTTTCTGGACTGAGGCATGAATTAAAACAAAGAATTTAAGCAAAAGTACTTTTATTAGTAGTAAAGGGAAATGTGATGTCTAAGAACTGTCAGATGAGAAAGTTTGATACAAAATGATTTTTAGAAGTTAAATCAGAAGCTGCCTGTAAGGAACTGCAAAATGATTTCACAATTTTGAATGCCATTGGCAACAAAGTGGTGATGAAATTTGAAAAAACAGAAAGAAATGTACAAGAGAAAAATAAGTCTAACTATACATACACAGGCAGGGACTACAAATTACCTATTGCTTGAGAAGAAAAAAATAATGAATTAATATTAGACAGCTCTCTGAAAACATCAAGTCAAGCACTCAGTATCAAGTAAAAATGTGAAACAGGATATTTGGATGTTTAAGAAAGAAACCGTAAACAAAATAGAAAACATATATATATATATCACTGTATAAATACACTGTATCGCTATATCACTGTATAAATACGTCATACACTCTTATGTTGAATAATTCATGCAGCCCTGGTCATTCTATTTCAGAAGAAAGAAGGGCAAGACAGAGAGAGAAAGACAGAAAGAGAAGGTAAATTCACAGGATCTAGGACAAATTCAAACTATCAAACATAGTGCACCCCCTGATTTAGGAAGCATTTGAACTGTACATATTGGATACAGAGCCCTGAAGATGTCTGGAAGTCAACAGCTGAAGGTGCTCCTAATCTGTAGGGGACAGTGGAGGCCTTATAACAACCTGACTGTACCCGTATCACGGCAGGGCACCTGCCAGGTACACAGGGCTACCTGGACTTGTGGTTCGAGTCAATGCAGCTATTCTTACTTTATGCACAATCAAGTGTCTTCTTGGAAAAACTGATAGATAACAATAGGAAAGGACTGGCAGGAAAAGTATAGACAAAGTTTAAATAAAAAATTAGGCAAAATAACCATGCTGTCCTTTACTCTCAGGATACTTTATAATACTCTTTTTTTTTTTTTTCCCCCCACCTTTTCCATTATCACCACGTGACTACTGAGGTAGTGGTATTAAATCCCTTCCCAAATCATGCATCCAGTTCAGTGTCTGAACTCAGAAGGTAGGTCAAACTGAAGTTTTCAGAGGTTATGCCATCTCTCCCAATTGAAATTATCTTTTTTTTTTCCTTTTGGTAGCAGAGGGTGGGAAGGTGCCACACAGCGGAGTCCTCTCTCAGGGCTAAGAGCTAGGTACACACATCTTCCATATCTGCTATCATGCCAGAAGCAGGGGCAAAATTATTCAGAATCTGGAGCTTGACTAATTTCTACTAATATAATTAGTAGATATCTTTACTGTGTTTTGATATTGCTTTATGCTGAGTCTATTATTGCAAAAAGTTGTATGTAACTGAGTTAACGGGCTTCTTTCAAATATGTAAAAACTATATGAAAAAAATTCTTTGTTATGGGGAGACACCATGACAGTGTTTTGCAATCTCTTTTTTTTTTTTATAATGATACGTGGACTGTTATAAAACTTTGAATTACATTTGATTGTAAGAGGAATGTAAGCTGGGTAGATTTTGTAAGTTGACCCCATGGCTGTATGATGTAAATCCAGTATTATTTCAGTAATGAGGGAGAGAAATTACTGAGGTTGGTCTGATTCTTCAAGCACTGTTAGGCATTGTGTTAACTCTCTATACCCAGTATGTTCTTTAGTGGCTGAAGTTTCTACATTGACAGAGTAGGTCCTGTAAAACTCATTGCTAGAACGGTGTCACCCTCAGGTGACAAGGGTTTAATTAACTTAAGCAAAGTTTAAACTGAAACCAATGAAAAGAATTGTACTTGTTGGTGCTGCCATTTGAGAATCCAGTAAGCCACTGTTTACCAAAATATTCAAGCAAATGATGGGCAAACCCAAACAGTTAAGGATTGAGGGGAATATTTCAGGTATGACTTTCAATTGTGTCCTCCTCACCTGAATAAATTATTTTAATCCTATCCAGAGTCAGCAAGATGTTCATAAACGAGGCCGTTGTCTCCACTAGACAATACTTAAATCATTACACTGCTAGGATACTAAAAATGAGCATCATATTGATAAGGCATCACAACAACTAACTTGATGTCAGGATGATGTACATTCAAGATGAATGACTCATGCAAAGCTGTGTTATCCTGAAGGAGAAGAATAATATCCTGTGCTGTCCTCTAAAACTTATAAGAAAAAAATACAATGTGTAAGTACCTATAGTAGCCTAGACATAAATACTTTGCAGTCAGAAGTACCAAGCAAAAAGTGTCTATGTGTGCCAGAGTAATAGAATACTCCATTACCAGCAGTAGTCTCTCAGCTGTCATACCAGTACATCTGCCACTCTATAACTATGTCTAAAAACAGTTTCACTACAGGCAGAAAGATGTAAACCTTTCCAGTATACTTTCTGATAAACTTTCCCAGGCAAAATGGAAGAGCTGTGAGGAGGATTTAAATGGAGACATAGTCTGCAGCAAAAAAAAAAAGTTACTTCCTGTGAGCAGATCTAGTTAATAATTTTTAAAGAATTTGGCAAAATGCCTTTTCTCAGGGAGACATGGAAACTGGTTTTGCTCTTTGCAACCTAATCATTAGACATGTCTGATCACTGAAGCAGAGGAGAAGGAAGTGAGGAAGAGATTAGACTGGCCATTTTGCCGCTTTTTCACTCCTGAAGAATTCTGACCTTGGAAATCAGGGTAGTTTAAAATGTCTGACAGACTGAAAATGGCAATTTTCCAGTTTCCTTCTAAAAACAACAGTGATTTTCTAGGGGTGGGGGAGGGGAAGCCAATCCAACATAATTAAATAATTCCCAATTTTATCAGAAATTTTAATGAAAAGTTATAAAATGTGTTTTTTTAAATGAGCAAAATTCCCCTTATATTTTTCTGTAATATTTAAATTATTATTTTCAGCTTGAAAAGAAACTGCTCAAATATTTTGCTTCCCTGTTTCCATTTCATTGTGAATGTTATAATTTCTGCTTCTTTCTGATCTAGAATAAAAGAACATTTTAAAATGTTCTGGATTTGCTGCATGAGCATAATTTTGCTGAGCGTTTTTCAGCAAGGCCTGTTTGCAAGTAGTGGCAATGATTCCCATTAATTTGGCTGTATGAGAAAGGCTAACAAGATGCTCTCTGCCACTTGCTGCCAGCAGCAGCATCAGTAGGAGTAAATCTGTATCATCCCAGCTTAAACTTCTTCCCCAGCAGGACCTTTGCAAATGTTTGATTTAGCTGCTTCTCCTTCTCCTTTGCTCTTCTATATACAGATTTTGTGTATAAGAGGGGAGCTAGAAAGAAGATGGGGAAGCAGGGTTGTATTAGTGTGAGGAGCTTCCAGGGCAGGCTTCCAGGGCAGCTTTGCTGGCTCTTCTCTCCCTAGCAGCATCGCCATGTCCTGCTTCGCCATCCTCCTGAAATCATCATGCTCTTCAGGTGTGGTCTTTCATTCTTGGCATTAGTCATAATCCTCAGTTTGTCAGGTGTGTGTTCTGGCCTCTCCCATACACCTCTGTTTACTCTTCCTCCTGTTGCCAGTCTGTTCCTCCCTTCTTCTCCATTCCTTTCCATGCTTCTTTTCTACATTTCCATTCTCTAATCCCAACTACAGTCCTTATGCGCTTTAAAAAAATGCCTCATAGCGTTCACTGTGCCTCCAAACCAATCTCATGATCTTATGGTTATAACTCTTGTTTTGCTTCCCCTTTCTGCTTCCTTTGTTTCCTGCCATTATGCCATTTCTATTCAGGCTGTCATCTCTTCTGGAAAGGGATTTTTCTTGTTCTCTGTTTTGCAAAGCACCTGGCATGTTTTTGATTCTGTCAAACAAATAATAACAACAGATATGAAATTGGCAGTGCAGCAGATTCCTGATATCAGGAAGTAATAGAGGCAAATTACACTATCATTGTCATTGCCATGTATACACCACTTCTTGACAAAAATTCTCATCAACTAGCTAGGTAAACATCAACAAACCCAAAGACTCCCAAGCAAACACCTCTAACATAAAGGAAATGTGTTTCACATCGGATCTTAATGAGCCACAGGGTTATCCCTGACAATTTCAGTATTTGAAATAAAGGAAATGAATGAGGTGCAGTTTTTCGGATGGGTGTTTGGGTATAAAATTAAGGACTGGGAGAAGATGTAGATAACTCTTTAAAACAGAGAAGCAGGAAAAGGGTGGAATGGGTGTGTTCAATTTAAACTCTGCTTAATTAAATAAGCATACAAATTAAATGGTAGTTAGCTTCTAGCATGTGAACTAATAAAGCAGACTCTCCTTTAGCCTAACTGATATTATCAGAAGCTCTCAGTATTGTGAAGGAGTTTATAAAACATTTCAACTGATTTGTTTCAGTCATTACATGATATTAGGCTCCCCAATACAGTGTTTACGTTACTTGTGTTGCCAAAAAAACCCCCAAAGCTTACCAAAATAAAAAGAAAAAAAGGAAAGAAAAAAAGGGGATTTTACTGTACATTTAGTGATATGCTGGCCATATGAAATCTCTAAAACAATATAGCTACAGGACTAATGGATATAGGCCAGGACTGAACAGAAATTATTTTACATATGGTTAGCAATATCTTAATTAAATTATTTGGAAATTCCTAAGAGAAAAGCGATTTATTACAGACCTTGAGACAAGCCAATATAGCACTAATATTAAAGAAAAATAAACCAGCAAAAGAATGTGCCCCTGCCATAACAACCAATATTCTTAAAGTTGATTCCAAAGTAGCATCTGTCATTTCAGCACATGGATTAGATTATTTAACAGTGTGAACCAAAGGGAAGATACTCATTCAAGAGAAGAGCATTATTAATACCTTGTAGCATGCCATACATCTCTGTCACCAAACTGGACAAAATGGGAGCAGATGTTTTATGACAAACTGAGAAGAGGATCTGACAATATTAATAGCAATAATATCTGAGGTTTAGCAAAAAAAAAAAAAAAGAAAAGAAAAAAAGGAAAAAGAACATTTGGAGGAAGCAATCTGATGGAGGGACAGAATGTTTTTTTCTGTCTGTAGTGTATTGTCCTAGGGACTAATTTTACATGAAGGGAAGATATTAACTAAGCTAAATCTTGCTTCTGTGAGGTTTTTTTGCACCTGCCCTTTGAAACCCTAGTAATGCAAGGAATGCGTGAGAAAAGAATGCAGAAAAAAAGAACTCTGAGGAGAAATCCTTTCCAAAAGGAAGACTTCTTTGACTCTGATGGGTTTTTTTACTGTTTTGAAGGCAAGTAAATCTTTGAATTAGCAAAAATGATTGACATGTGAATTTATTCAAAGCTAAAGGCAAATGGTAGTCACAAATAGCACTTAGATACATAGGTATTTAAAACCTCAGGTTACATTTTTATTGGTTATGCATCTGCTGACATTTTTTGGTCATCACCCAGATGACGGTCTCCAGATCAAGAGACTCCTGAGAGATATATGTATTCTCTGGACTGTGGCATGGCTTTACTCTGGGTTGCAGCTGGTTCTCATTGCCAAGTACTTGGTTCACCAGAGCAATGACCGGGTGCAATCTAACAAGTATGAAATATCAACAAATGGGAGATGAGGATCCCTGTGTGACACATGGTAAATTGATTCGATAATTTTCTTGCATCTGCATGACCTAGCTTTTCATTATCATAATGCTTCATTTCTAACTGCCCTGCTGTCCATTGTCATTCCAGGCCTGAATTAGATATTCTGTCTTCCTGGGAAGAGATAGAAACCTAAAATGGTTATGAGAAACTGAAGGCCAGTCAAAGACAGTGGATATGCCAGCTGACAAGACCTGCTGAGGTGAGGACAGGGCTTCAGTTTCTGGTTGGGATATCTGTATGGTTGGATTTAGTACTCATTTATCCAGCCTCTGATGCATGCCAAGGCCACACCTGTGGTCAATAATGGGACAAAACCAGCACACGCACGAGTTAGCACCCACACCCTAACTTCCACAAGCAAGGAAACTCAATTAGAACTAATAATACTCAGCACATTTAGGAGGGTCCTCGGTATGCCATCCTATATCTCAGCAGTAAATCTGGATATGTGCTGAAGAAACTGTTTTCAGGGATTCACAGCCCCAAATATTCTCTGAAGGTAGATGCCTAAATTCATCTTTTCAACAGGAAACACACATAAAAGAAGGATTAAAGAGATCACGTACATTTCACCTAATAGTGCAGCAATGGCAGAATGATATGAGAAAGTGTGGTGCCTGCAGATCAAGATATTAGCTCTTCTGGAACATTACAGGCCACTCAACCTCTTTCATGAAAAAAAAATCCATTTTACTCAGAACAGTGTCTTCTTGTTCCCAAAGAAGTGGACTAAACACCAATTTCAGAATAAGAGAGGAGATCGCTGGAAGGGGAAGGTGCTTGAGGAAGGGAATGGACTATACAGTGCAGGTGGGAATTATGGAGGTAATTTTGAATTAGGTTTAGCCTAACCAACCTTTTTCCCAGGCAAACAGCTACAGCTCAAAATGTTTGGCAATATATGAATACTTACAGAGTTTCTCCCTTCCCACACAGAGGCTCAAAGTATCATGTTGGCCTTCTTGTGCTACCTTCCCCCAGTCAAAGCTGTAAAGTCAGTCTTACTCTGTCTATGCCTTTCTCACCCAAGAGATACGTAAAATTTCCATGTGTTCTCGGAAAAATAGTGGGCTCCATTCATCAAATGGCAAAACAAATAAGGTGAGCCTTCTTGAAAACAGAGGTAAAAGGATGCCAGATGGGTGTTACATTTCCATCAGCTAAGTATCCTGAACTATGGGTAGCCACGATTCGGCTGTCAATAAACATGAGGGTTGTCAGTCTGTCCGGTTGCTCTGGCCATTACACTAGACAAGGAGAGAGAGTGAGTTCAGTAACAGCTGGACATCAGCTCTCTGTGAGATATCCACACACTTTCAGCAAATGACTTCTATCAATTTACATCATACTCATCTGCTTACTAATGCTCACTGACATTAGCTAACAAGGGCTTCCATCACTGAAAGGCCTTAAATACAAGAACAATAACAACGACACAGTAGAACTTATGATCTAAGTGCTGTCAAATAAAATACTCTGTTTTGGAAAAGTATGCTGTGATGGCTGAATGACAGACATGCAGATGCATAACTGTACACTAAGATATGCGATTTCTGTTTCTCTGGTATCTAAAGTAAGGCATTGCTAATTTAGACCTGAAGATTCAACCTTAAATATAATGCAACCAGTTGTAAAAGCATTATGAAATATGTAATATCCATTCCTCTAGGATTTTAAATTTAAATAACTTGACTGCATCTGATGTTAGAAAAACCCAAAACATAAATTCAGCTTTACTCAATCCTATTTCAAATACAAGTGTAAAAATTTATCCGGCTTACTTTAGAAAGCTTACTTTATAAGGATTTTTTTTTTTCTTTTCCATGATTATTAAGTTATTTTGCTATACTGAAAGCAGGTAATATTTCTAGGGAATGTCTTCATTCGTTTTCAGCAAATAATTCAGAAGCAGATAACACAGTTAAAGCATTAGTTTCCATATGATTGTCATTAATCCAGCTATATTTATTTCATAAAATCCATAAGAAATAGGTTTATAATAGTGTAAAAGAATGAGAAGAGACTTTTCCCCCACTCATTATGGGGAATATAAAATCACAGAAGGTACCTCTTTCCTCCCACTGCCCTGAAAGAGTCCCCTCACCAGGTGTTTTGATTTCTGCCATTCAGCTCCCACTTTGATTGTACTGCCAATAGAAAGATTTTTATATTATTTTAAACATACTCCATTAGTTTGAATCATTGGTGTTACTGGGCAGTTCAGCTGTAAACTCAGCTGATTCAGCTTTTCTGTATTCAACACCCTCTTCCCTCATACACACACTTTTTTGGGGGTTTTGTTTTGTTTTGACCAACACTAAACTTCTGCAGTTAGAGTGCAGACCACTTGGAGTGATCTCCCTGACCCATCGTTTGTTGGTCATAGATAGATGTTGCATTTGTTGTTGCTGGGGTACGAAATATTCCTTCCTCACTGTCATCTTCTACTTACCTCCCAGTGAAGCATGGGTGCTGCTAGGTAGCTATTAACAACTAAAGCCAGCTGGGGAGAAATGGAAGCAGAGAACAATGCAAAAAATAGTTTTTCTCCTCATGGCTGGGGAAACATCCCTCAAAAGCCAGGGATATCGCTGCACAAGGAAACAAACACGGACACCTGCAGAGAGACTTTGGTGTTGTGGTACTCAAGGAACTACCACAAGAAAGATACTGTTTGGGGGACTGGAGTGTACACCTCTATGCTAGACAAGGAGTTTCATGGGAGATGATTCAGTTTATGACTGAGATTTGCTACAGGCAGCACACAGTCCATCTGGAACTTTTGCCAGCAAGTAGGAAACATCAAAGAGGATTTGTCTCTTGCACAAGTTGAGGTAATTTAAGCATTGAGACAATTATTTCTATTGAAAAGAGCACTACAAAGAAGTGCCTGGAAGCTTTTTTTTCCTCTTCCTCACTCCCCTTGCTGTTCTTGGCAGCGGATGAACTGGAGTGTGTAGGGAAGTTATAAAGTAAGGTGCACCCTTTTTCTCCACAATAGCAATCACTTGTCCATACCGAGTACCGAGGCCCAGTAATATTATAGGAAAATCGTCGTTAGGAATCCCTCTCAGAGCCTCACTGGCCCAATTTCTCCCTGTAGGCATATTGGCATGGATTTAAATCTACCTGTCTTCCCCTCCAGCAGTCCATGAAGCTACAGACACTGGCTACTGGGGAAGAAGACACTTCTATTTTGTATCAAGTAATATAAGGGAGGACTTAAGGTGCTACTCAAGTAAAAGAGACAGGAGATAGACCTGGGATGAAATGGGCTGAAGGCAAGGGCTCTGTACCTCAAAGATCCTGAAAGAGAAATATGAAGATTGCCCAAAGTTGCCCACAGACCCACAACTTCCTCTCAGCCTCTCCTTTGCCACCCAGAGGGTCCCCTTACTCCACCCAATCCCCTTCTCCTCTTCTATTGTCTGGACCCATCTTACTCTTCCACTGACCCCATGTGGAAGCACCAGTGCTGCCAAAACCAATCTAAATAAATGTTGAAGTCTTGGTTTAATTCTGTTACAGAATTACTTTCTTATTTGTTTCTTATGAACTCACAGATTTTGCATTTGTGGTCCAGTTTCAATGACAGTGACAGAGGATATCTGCTACCCAGAAAGCTCCATACTTCAGTAAGTAGACTTTTTTATGGGGTGTGAAAGCTGCAAACACAGACTTCCCATAGATCCACCTCTTTCAGTTTCCAAACAAAATCCTGACCACCACTTAAAAACTGTCATTTCTGAGTGGTCTTCAGGAGGTATCTGGATGACTTTACTCAGGCAAATCAGACTTCTCATGCAATTTACTATGTGCAACCTCAGTGGGAAAACACATTTAATTTATGACTATGACTAAAAAGAACACCCTGGAGAGAACTGATCTGAGATTCCTGCACCTCCTTACTCTCAAGCTACACGTACATTCTTGGCATAGGGTGGTTGGTCCCTGAGGAAAGGAAGTTGAAACGTGTTTTCCAGCAGTCATCTTAAAAACAGACATGCAGCCCTTAAGGAAGCCAGTGGAAGCTGCCGTAGTAAGACAGGCTGAATGATAGGCAAGAAACTGCCTGAGTAATGTTTCTACAGACATGAAACGTGAGGGATCAACGTGGCTACATTTTATCTACCATCCTTCAGTCTAGCCTTCTCAAGCCAGATTTGGACGTCCTGGTAAAACTAACAGACGATTTTTGTTCTCAGTGAGACTGCATCTTTGGAGTAGGAAGTTCGGTTCTTAAAGTGAGAGAGAAACTCATGGCTTTCCTGGTAATTCTAAGGAAATAAACAGAAGATAATTTCTCTTGCACTTGATAAACCTTACAGACTCTTCAGCATTCTTTTTTCTTTTTTGGGAGTTTGAGGGTTTTTCTGGCAGGAAAGAGGAAGGCTTTGGTTATAGATTTTGGGTTACCATGTCTCCGGTTTATAAATTAATTGAAATACTCAGAATCATGGAACTCTAATAGCAATAGCACACATGAGTCTTTGGACATAGCTATGGCTTAAGCACTGAACGTGTTTTTCAGTGTTACTCATATTACGATTCATCAGATCATCTCTAAGTTGAAATTTTTCATTATTAGTATTAATTATTATTAGCAGCACAGTTCTACAATTGGTTATTTGGTTCAATTAAATGCAGAAGCCTTGGTCCACGGATGAACACATTTTCTGTTCCTGATTTAGCTTTCTGGCACTAGGCATTATGTCTTGTTTTGTCCAAGATTCATTTGGCTGGCTACACAAGTTTTGCATGACTGTATCGCATCTTTTTCACAGTCTATCAAGACATCAACTATTTTTTGACTTGTGGTTCTTTTTGGTCACTCTAATTAGACATTAATTTCACCCAATTTATATAGTATCAGTGCTAAAATCTGCTATCATTATCCTAGACTTAAAGAAAACTACTCTCAAACCTTCTGAGAGTAAATATCATCAAGAGTTCATGTTTTATTTTCAGGCTTTTAATGTAAAATTCTCCTTTCATGTCTCTTTCAAGCCTGCTTGAATGAGCTGTGTATTACCAGTTGCTTTCCCATCTGTCTCAATTTAGTCTCTTTGACAAATTCCAATCTGGCCTAAGGAAAAATCAGAGTACTGAAACCACTCCATGCTAGATTATTAGGTATATTTTATTAACAGTGTCTCTTTACTTAAACAAAAAATTTTGACACTCCTTAACTCCCCTGCCAACAACGTCGTACAGAGCCCTACGACTTAGACTGACACGTTCTGAAGGGATTCACGCCCCTCTCTTTCCACGCACTCCCGTCTTCTCACTTTTCACGAAGTACAAAAGTGAGCGTCTTCCTCTTTAACCTTGAACCTTTCAGAATCTCGCTGGACATAACCTACACGGTCTGTACAGCATATAAACTCCACATCATTCCCTTCGCTTTCAAGCTGCCTGACCCATACCCACCCTGAAAGCGCGCTGAGAATTTAATGGATATTATAGACACGCTAAATTTGTCCCTTCGCTTGTCCCAACAGACTTTGCTCCAAATGCGTGTGTTAATTATCCTAACTTAAAAATCTCACAAAATCGAATCCAGAGAGGAAAAAACTCTCACAAATGTGGCTTGCATTCTGCCACTACTCTTTTGTCAGGATATTGAAGATTTAATGGCTATGATTTAATCTCTTATATTAGAAAATATGTGTTAGAAAAATGATGAGCCCAGTCATACTTTTGGTTTCGCAGGTCATTTTTTGGATTGGAGTTTGCTTTCTTTGTTCTTATGTTTGTTTGCTTTTTCCCAAACTTTTGTACTTCTTCCCCCTTCCCTCATCCCTCCCCAGCCCTTTCTGCAGGAAATTTAATTACAGGACTGGCTATTCCCAAGTAAATAGAAGGCTGCACTATGCAAACAATAAAGATCTCTGTTTAAAAGTAATTGTTGGCTGTGCTTGACAACCCTTGAGGGAATAGCAGAGAAAATATAGGCTGCTGCCCAGAATTTCTTGTTTTACTAGAAATTAGTTTGAGGATAAGACTTTTGAGCAGCCTTGAGAATCCCAAGTCTACCATCTGCAAGTCCATTCTAAGTTAGTGGGGGGAAAAATTTGCCTGTTTCCACATATCAGTTAATTCATCAGAAGTACAATCCGAACGGGTCCCGAACATGCAGAAACCCCGCTGTGCTAGTTGCTCAGCGAATCATAGCACCAACCTGGGTACCCCCCGCAGCCCCTGCTGCCACTATTGCTGTTAGGCAAGAATTTGTATTGTACTTAAACTGGGCTTGTCATCCTGTCTGGGAACTGGTTCTCTTCCACAAGCACCCCAAATGTCAGCCCTTTAAAGTAAAACGAATAAACAAACAAACAACTGAACAAAACCAACCAAAAAACCAAATACATATGATAAGCGTAATGGTTTCTATTTGCATGCAGGGAAGTAATGCATTAAGGATGTGTTAGCTCTAACGTGTCGCATATATATTTTTAAAAGGTGAAATGACCCTTTTTTGGCTGAGTTGGCCTTCACCCCTCTCACGCAGCCAGTGGACTGCTTCATGCCATTACTGGGCAACAGAATGCCTGCTGAACCCACCCCTGTGGCAGGGTGTCTCAGTGTCACTTGGTGTTATGGCTGTAGAGACATGATCACCATCTCAGTAATAACCCGAAAGTCGCGGAATTTAAATCATTCTCAAAATTGCTTGATATGAATTATTTAGAAAGTTAAGGACAAATTATTATTTTTTTTATTTCAACTACTAACCAATAAATGTAAAAAAATACCAACAACAAAACAAAAATAAACCCCTTCATCCCCCACATTAAAGCAATAGTTTTTGCAACATTCAAAACAGTGGAAACTATTTACCGAATATTACTATTAGTGGAGAAAAGCAAATTTAATTTAAAATAATTTTTTCAAACTCCCTCAGTGGATGCCAGATAACTCCAGCTTAAACAAATATAAAAAACTCGTTTTAAATGGAGAATAACACAGACAGAGCTCAATTATTGAGATATTAAGGGCAACATTCAATTTGAGATACATTTAAGCATCTTTGCCTCCTGGAGATTTTTACATGACAAGGCTTTAGATAAACATGGTTTTGCAAACAGCGACTATCATATCTGATCACATAACCTCTGGACTGAAGCAGTATGTCAGCAAAAATTATTGAAAATATTAAATAACTGTAATTTACTAGGCAGGTCTTCCTCAAAACAATCACATTTTTTTTCAAGAATTAATAGTCATATACAAAAAGCATTTAGATGATCTGTTACAAATCTCCAAATAATCAAAAAAAAAAAAAAAATCACCTCTCTCTGTAATAAAGCCCGGTTTAAATACATTCTGGGGCATACTAGGAGTGGAGGAGCTGCCTTTCTACGACACTCAGCTTGCGGGGGACTCTGTAGCAGCCAGGGACATACAGGGTAGGAATCACCTCACCTAGCTTTAACTATCTAGACATTAGACGCCTAATTTAAGCTAATCATCTGGGTTCCCTCTACAGGTAATGGAGATAAACATTCCCAGAGGGAGATTCATCCTGCTTGTCTTAGGCATCTTTTTCAGATGCTCATAGATGGATAAAGTCAAAAAGATCAGCCTCGCTGACAGCCTGATAACCTGTCGTCATTAGCAATGCACAGTTTCCAAATTCAATGAAATTAAAGTAGAATTGAGATATTTTCTTTGTTTCATCATTTAGCCTTTAATTCTCCCTCTGACCCAACTTTTTCTTCGGTTCCTCCCATAAACGTCAATCTTCTCTGGCACTTTATTTTTCTTACACTGGACTATGTTTTCCTGGAACCTGGGGAACTGCAATCAAAGTCAAAATGTTGCTGCTCTACCAGTTACAAATCCATTTACATGCATGTGCTCTAAATTGCAGTAATGTTCTGAACAGATAGATGCGATAGGAGTATTGATAGCGATTGTGCTTTCTGGGTCTACTCTACCACTTTCAAATGTGTAAAAATCTGTGGCAACGTTAAGGCAGTCAAGGTATATAAATGAATGCTAAAATATATTTACTATTCAAAGAAGATGGCTTAAATCAAACAAGGAAAAATAAGGAAGAAATACCATTAGGGCCCTCACCTTTACATGTGTGAGCCCAGGTCACCACACATGCTTCGAGGCCTCTGTGTTTCAGAATATTGAGCAAATCCTAAAGGTGAAGCCTGGCCTCAACTCTCTCGCAGTTAAGGGTTTGTGGGTTCTCAGCATTGCTGCAATCGCACCTTTGATCACCAAGCCCTTAGAAACAATAGCCGAGATTTATAAGGAAGCGGGTGTCTGAACTTAAGACTCCTAAATTCGTAGCTGGGTGCCTAAAGCAGCAGCAAAACTGACAAGCACCCTGTGCAGTTGCCCACAGATGCCACCCCGGTAGTGAGGCACTTAGCATTTATTACAACACGAAATGGATGTTTATTAATTAAGAGTGTTCCAATGGCTACTTGAAGTGCCTTGGCCAAGTGCTTGCGTGCACTAATTTTGGGCACGCAGTCTACTCTGCGTCTTAACTTCTACAGCATTTCTAGAAAATTAATTTTAATAGTTAAAAAACCATCTTGAGCTGCATACATGAAAATAACTCCATTTCTACTGAATGACAATCTAATACCAAATAAGAATATTCACCTTTTTTTCTTACTCTGCCCAAATCCAGGCAATAAATTAGGCTTCTCAGCATGACTGTAAAGTGCTGTGAATTGTATAAACAATCATATATGGACACTGAAAAATAACCCTTATGCACATTGCATTATAGTTCCAAAAATATATTTACAGTCTATTACAAAGATTACAAATGGAAGTGTCTATGTAACGGGATTATGCTAGTTAAAAGCTTTTTACAGATTTTTTTCAACAAAGGCGGGGGGGAACAAAAAATTAGTATAACCAAACTGATTTTTCTAATGAAACAAATAAATAAAATGACAAATATAACACTGTACAGTGATCTAAAAAGGGGAGAAAAAAGGAGGGGGGGGAAAATGATGCATTTAAGTTTTTGATAACTATCTTTGGTCCTAAATGTGGGAAAACACATTATGTAGCACTGAATATACATGTTTGTCTGTGATGCTCTGCAAGTAAAATAGAAAAATATAGTGCATTTTCAATGTATTCAGAGCTCACTACACATAAATGTGTGTACAAAACAAGACAGTATAAATAAAATTTACAAGTTTTACAAAGGAACATTTACAGGGTTTTTCTTTTGTTTTTATTTTTTTTGTGTGGATGCCCACATTATCAAACAAGACCAATTTATGACTGATCCCTGGGATCTTTCTCTATCAAAATCAATAGAAGCAGCCCAATTATCTTTGGAAGTACAGCATTTCATTGCCGGGGTAGTTCACAATTTTCAGATTTTTTTCTTTTTTAAAGCATTTCTCTCTGGTTCATATACATTCCTGCAATATCTGTAAAGACACCGTTCATTATTGCTTATGGTAGTTAAGTAATTTAATCAAACAGAATTCATATATAAGTAAATGGTGTAAAAAGATATTCCGTTGAGTAACTGTCGCATCTGTGTTCCTGATGCCTGACTGTTGTGTCCGTGTAAGCACAGACACACGTGTTTGTTCAGAGCAGCAAAAGCTTGTAAAAAAACTTGAAAATTTTGAACTGCCCCTTGCCTCATGCTCTACAGTTCTCATATAAAATCTATGTCTTTATTCTGACAGCTGGACTATGTACGGCTTCAACTCATATAAAAGATATGCCAGCTATTTCTCTCAGGTTTGCTAATGCAGAGTATTGAAAAAAAATGTGATGTGCTCAGATTAAATGGTTTAGGGAACACTGGAGAACTGCACCCATGTTCCGAGACACTCCTACAATCACTTGTCCATCCAATGCGGTGTCTCAGCAGGTTTACAGTTGTAGATCTATGTCTTAGAATATATCTCACTTTAACTCTAGTCCGTTAAAATCATCTTGCAAACAATTTGCTAAAAGTGCCTAGAACTACTTAGGGGTCATTATTGCTTTTCTTTTTTCTTTTCTTTTTTTTTTTTTTTTTTCTCTTTTATTTTCTTTTAAAAGATAGTATATGTGTAACCTTAAAAAATTCTTTAAAAAATATCCGAGCTCTTGGCAACTTGCATTTTCCTGACTCCCTGCCAATTAGCTAGCCATGTCAATACGGTGTTGATTTAACAAAAGTAAAATGGCACAAAAGGATACCAAAGTTCGGACAGATATACATTGCTTGGTCATGCTTCTTAAATCTCTAGGAACTCAAATAATCCTTCAGAGGTACCCAGTGTAGTAATGTGTCATAGAATTAGCACTAAAAAGGTCCAAAGATATAAACATCATACTAAAAGAAAGTCTTTATGAAGAATAAACACAAATGATTAAAAAAAGATTCAGAAATCACAGATTTAAGGAAAATATTTTGTTGAATTCAACAATAATATCATGATTTTATCTGACAAATATATTCTTTTTTAAATTTTTATGTACATTTAAAAAGTCTATTAGATAAAAAGGAGGTTAGAGAGCTCAAGGTGTTTGTATGTTTATTCAGGTAGTACTTTGTTTATTGTCACTGCTGTTTTCCTTGCCACCACTGGTGGATCCTAATTCCCTTTTCATAAATTCTGGTGGCACTTAGGAGTTCAAGTCTGTAGGTGCTTCTTGTAGCTCTTCTATTCACTGCAGGAAGGACCCAGGAAATCAAGTGTCTTCTAGCAGCACTTCATATATACTGAAGGCCAGTGCTGTTCTCTCAGTCTGTCACCTCCCTCATAAGGGAGAAATGTCTATCACACTTGGATGCCAGTGCCGTGTAAATGTAGCATTTGTGCTCTCATAGTCTGAATGCTGCTCATGATTTTCTTTTGATGACCAACCAACGTGATCCCTAAACTCATCACATCCCTGGGGAAGATAAATGCGTACATTGTTAATTTTTCAAGTTAGACTGCTGTTGTATGGTATTCAACTGTGAGTCAAAGCCATGTAGAGGTCTGGACTATAGGTCTCTAATATTCTGGAACTATTCTAATATTGATATACTGGACCCTCAGCTCAGGTCTGTGAAGTTCATAGAGGTGCTGCTCAGCGAGGAGTGCAATTACACAGCAAGTGTCATGTAATTACACTGCATGTGTCTCCACACCTGAGAATGAGGCCAGTATGTTTTGTACTACAATAAGGTCTTATTGTGGCTTTTAAGAACATCTGAAGAAAGACACTTCTCTTGTGAAATACTTTGGGTGGCTTTAAGGACAGTCATGTATAAATACAAGATTTTGGGATCACATTATGCTTCCTAAAAAGATGCCTAGAGAAACCCTTTGTATATTGACCCGTACCCATCATCCAAATGAAAGAGGAGCAGCTGTTTCAATTCCACTGCTAGTGCTACTGATCCCGTAGAAGCTTGTGGGCTCTGATGACAGATCCCAAGCTACAGGCTGAGACCCCTAGTGATACCAGGCAGGTAAGAATAGGGTTGCAAACTTGAGAATAATGTTTAGAAACTTGTTTAGAAAAACACTGCTCTCTGTAAGAGGAATTACATGTGTTTGGCAACCACCAGGACAAGAACATTGTTTGCAGGGTGCCAAGAAGACCTGTTTAAGATGTCAGTACCAGTACAGGCCATGCTTGCCTTCAGAAAATTGCTTTGATTCTATAGACTTTTATTATGATGCAAAGTCATTTCTTGCAGGACATGGACAGCCACCAGCCAATTAGAAAAAAATTCCACATCTTCCTAGTACACGTCTGGAAAAAGGTACCAATTAGGTAGTGGAAGCAAAGTGGTTAATTTCCTATACATACATACTTTGAAATGAGCCACATTCTCCCTCAAATTCTAGCCCCTTGGTGTTACTTCAATTGGTCTCAAAGGCAGTAAAAAAAGTCATGCCACACATAGGTAGCAGGGCATTTGCCCTTTCATGGGATGCTCTAGTACAATATCATCAGTTGCTAAACCATCTGGCTTAACCCCAAGTACCACGTTTGTACTCAGAGTAAAGTTTTAGAATTGAACATTGTGTATGATTTCACCTAGAAATTCCCTAAATGCAAGTTAAACATGCCCAGTACTAACTTACTCAATAGTCATCCTGGCAACTGATTCAAGAGAGTTGTAGCCTGCTGCTGTGAAATTATCCTTATATCTTTCCATCTTAATAGCTTGTAACCATTCGCCTACGGAGCAGAAAGTGGTAAAATCGGGAGTGTTCTGGTCCAGAAGAGGGCTAATTGGTCTACGGAGAAGGAAAAAGGAAAGTAAGTTGTTTCCAAAGAGAGCAAAACATCAGGGAGTATTTATCAAGGCGAGAGTCAAATAAGTTTGGGGTATTAAAAATGTCAAGAGTAGAAAGTAATAGGCCTTTATACACAGTTTAGATTATGCTGTGAATAGCTCTTGACTACTCTATAGCTCACAATAGGTATTTCCTAAGTTTATTCACATAAAAGATGAAAGGTCAGAGTGAGCAAAATCATCCTAATGGACTATTGTTACCAACAGAAAATCAGCCTTATTACCTAGCACGACAGCAGCTGCAACTCAAGTTGCTCAGTAAAATAAAGATGCTATTCTTTTAAGCATCTTAGGAAATACAGTAGTAGCTATTCCCATTATTCAATCAGATGGGACAAAACAGAGACAAGGAAGAGTAGAGACACAAAGTAAGTTGCTTAAGGTCACACAGCAAATCAGTCAGTAGAAGAACCGGGAGCAGAACACGGGCCAGTTGATTCCCTAGCGCAGTGATCTAGCTGGCGGATCAAAAGACTACCATGATTAAATAATTCACCTGAAATTTATGAAGAAGTCATTAAAAGCTACACCATGAAACACAATGAGATGCAATCACTGAAAGGAGTTAAAGCAGAAAAACGAAAGATAAAAATCTAGAGTGTAGCAATGTCAAAGTACATTGGCCAAGCATGAGTATTATTAATTACTATTTCTACTGTAGCAGTTCCTGGGGCAAGGGATGTATCATATAAAACTACAGTAGATGACGACCCTTGCCCTCCAGACTTCATAATTTTAAGAAACGAGGAAAACAAAGACTGCTAGTGATGAGAGTGTGGAAAGAGTGACGAGCAGGCAGTAGTTTACTGAGAAGTGTGTTAGTTCCATGATATTTACTTTCTTTATTGTGGTTATTTTTTAAGAAAGTCCTGTTGGGCTTTGTTCAGCATGGTAAAAAAGAGGAGCAAATGAGGGAAAGGAAGAACAGGGAACAGGAGGCAGGAGGAACTGAGAGACACATGGAGTAAGTGTGAACGGGAACCAGCCACCAAGCAGAACATCCAGAACCCAGCCACGCACACCATCATACGAACGCACATTAAAGCTTTTCTTACCTGCTACAGGTTCCCAGAGGGGTTTTCAAGCTGTTTGGGTTTCTAATCATTTTGTCCAGAATACCAACTATCTGCTCAAACTTCGGCCTTTCACCACGTTCCTTCTGCCAACAGTCTAGCATCAGCTGGTGCAGTCCTGCTGGGCAATCCATGGGTGCTGGCAAGCGAT
Organism: Limnodromus scolopaceus; assembly: GCA_028565335.1. Classification (NCBI taxonomy): domain Eukaryota; kingdom Metazoa; phylum Chordata; class Aves; order Charadriiformes; family Scolopacidae; genus Limnodromus; species Limnodromus scolopaceus. Next base: position 81,025,681 of record JAOXNO010000024.1, on the reverse strand, counting down.
AGCCTTCTTCGATTGCTTTTATAACCTAGTAGCCAACATAGTCAATCATTTTTCATCACAGAATATTTAAGAAATATATATTGCTACTCAGTTCAAGAAATAAAAGAAGAAGAAGAAGAAAAAAATTCAATAAACTAAAATTAGCCATTTGCAGGGTTGCAAAAATATGAGTCTGTTGTTTTGACACTAGCCTTCATGTTTTCAAATAATTTCCCCGACTTTATCTTTGGGCTTATTAAGCATATTGTTCTATATGTGCAGAACATAGCTATATTACCTAGTCAAGTGAGCAGCAGGGAACAACAATTAAATTCACCAGGGGAGCAACAGATAGATTGATAAATGGAGTTATTTCAGAAAGCATTATTACTTGCCCCAAGGCTTTTATGAAAGAGTGTGCGGTAGAAGCAACTGACTTGTAAATGGATAGGGATCTGTGCATGCACATGTAAAATACAAAAAGCCTGAAGAGATTATAAAAGGATCCAAGAAAAATGTTTAGCAGACAGAAATTGTGAGGGAAAAAAAGTTGTATTCTGTGCCTAGCCATGTTACATTAATGATAAAGTAGCAGAAATGTGCCACGTGAGAGAAGAAGACCTGGCTGAATGGTATTTTAATATATCACCTAAACAGAAAGTTGGATTTAATAAGAGATGCTGCTAGATGATGATATGATCAAAGGAGAGCATAAATGTCTGAACCAAGAATTACACCCACCCGTTGACTTCCTGAGCGAAGTCCATTTGGATTTAAGTAAAAAATAAAAATGGGTAAAGTAAAATCACAGGAAACTGCTGTAAACCTTGAGGGCAGGATAAAAAACCACATCAGGAAGCAAGGCAGATAAGAAAGGCTTGTGAAAAAAGGGCTAAAACACTGTTCATGGGGGATTTCAAGTCTACTGACATTGACTGACATAGCAGTATTAGAATTGCTAAGGAAGGGTGCTTGTTCCTGAAGGGTAGTGCATAGGACTGTCTTCTCCCTCAGTTTGTACAGAAAGCAAGATCAGAAGCTGTTCTGGATGTAGCCCTAGGAAGCAGATCTGGTATGATAAATAAAGTTGGTGAATATCCAGGGTTTACTGAAAATAATAACCTCAGATAAAAAAATATTCCATAGGTTGTGTAAGAAAATGTAAAAGCAGTGGATTGCAAAGGAGACAGAACAGCAAAGAATACAAAATGACCTTCAAAAAGCTGGCTGAAAACCATGCTTGTATCAAAACCTTTTGCAGAAAAGAAGTTTTGTGAAAAGAGGCGACATAGCCCAGTGGTAGGGCACTTACTGCAGGCTTGTGTCACCGAATGTCCTTCTGACCTCAGGGAAGTTGCCTCATCTCCCTGGGTCTCAGCTTTCTGTCGGAACATTTAGAGTGACAGCACTGTCCTAGAACTCAAAAATGACTGACAAATATTCAGTTCCTGCAGCAACATCCACACCTTGAAGAATGAGTGCAGTGACCTTTTAGAGACAGTGAAATTATCTGTCAGACAGGGCGGGGAGAGAGGATTTCTGCAGAAGTACAGGGAAACTGAAAGAACGTACTATATGGGAAAGAAAACATTAAAAGCAAAATGTAAGATCTTTTAGAGCAGTATTAAAGAGGTAAAACAAAAGAACAGCTCCTTAGAAGTAGCAGTGGAATAAAAGTGAAAAATAAGCTACAGTGTGTGTAGGACAACTGGTGTGCTATGAAAAGTAATGCAGAAATTTCTGACCTTCTAAAAGGTAAAAGGTCTTAAACCCTTCTTGCATGTTACATATGAGTTACTACTAACTCAGCAGTCACTGGAGATCAGAATGCAGAGACAACCAAAGAGGAATTAAAAAGTAGATAACATCAACAGCAACACAACCACCAAAAATATCTAAGACCCTTAGAACTGACAAACCATCTAGATAAGACCATATCCAAGAGTGTAAGGGATAGTGAAAACACGAAGGAAAGGATCATGAACAGGACTTTTCCACAGTCATTACGATCTGCAGAGAAACTGGGAGAAAGGTGGGAATCAAGATGATGATATTATTTTTAAAAGGCTTTGGGGATACTGCAGCATCATATTCCTTGCCCGTGTATTACAAAACCGGGAAATATAAAATAATGAGTTAGCTAGATAAGGATGAAATTGCTGGGAATATCCAAAACATTGAAAAAATATTTGAAAATATTGATAAGTAAAGTTCCTCTTTTTTTTTCTTTTTTTTTGTTAAAGTTTATACAGAATTTGGGCGCTATGAAGGCTACTACAAGTGTCTGCTCTGCTAAGAAAGGTTGAATTGGGGTTCCAAAAATGAGTACTCGGAGATGATGAAACAGATGCAGGAAATTATTATTTTTTTAAAATAAGCAAAGCTACAAAGAGAACGCAGCTGGAGTTCTTACTAATAGAATTGATTTATAGTATTTACAATTCCCACAATTTGGTTTTCAAATTCTGCTTTTGCTGCAAAAAAAAAGAAAAAGGGAATACTGTTAGGAGTCAAGTATGCTTTTATCATAATCAGGCTGTCTGAGGAGGTAAAGTAGATTAGAAGGGGGCCAGGTCTGTTCACTGTGTGTACTGTTTGCCAACAAAGAAACATTAAATACGGGTAACTAGACAATGTTATGTTATCACTCTGATTCTGGGTATATAATAATAATACAAATTAATAATCATATTAATAAATCCAGGAGTACAGCAAAGAAAAAATATGTAAGCCTAAGCTCTTACCCTTTGCTGAAGAACTAATCTGCACTAGGGTCAGTACCTGAATGAGGGCAAGATGGAGCAAACACCAGCGGTCTAACAGGGGAACAGGGTAAAGTGCGGTGGTTTGAGGGCTACTGTTATCATCAAGGATTAAGCTGAGGGGACCCCACTGCTCAGAGAAGTCGGGGGGACTCAGTGTATCAGCTGTCTTGAGCCCCCTGTACCTCTGAGGGGAGCTTGTAGGACAAAGGACGAGTGTTCTTCTGGTGCACCCTAGCTCCAGATCGCTGCTAAAAGGAGGACTTTGGCTTAAATGTGCGTGTTCATCACATCAGTCTAAAACAATGACTTAAAGGAAGAGGAGCAGCATTAAAGGAATGCCATTTAAAGATCCAAAGTCAGGGAGAACATATTTTTCAGGAGATCTTAGACACAGGAGATCTTAGACACATATTTTAGACACAGATGTGGTCTGTGACTACACCCACATCCCCTTTTAGGCGAAATGTTGCACTTAAGATATATAAACTGCCTGGGTGTATATGCAAAATCAGAAGAGACCCATTTAGCATTTTTTATTCCAGTTAAATACTCCCCTCGATAACCGTGAAGGAGAATTAAATAACTAATCAGAAGATGACTCTAAATTTTTTTGCATCATAGCTCCATCTCCGGAATTGGTAGGATGTGTATATGTTTTGGGAGGCATGTTTCAGGACGCGCTTGAAGATCACAGCACACTAAAGTATTTGAAATTATTTTACCAAGCAATTGATGCATCTTTTAACTAGATGCTATTGAAGTTTATTGTGTAAGATGAGATGAAACTGCAAGAAGTGGTAATTAGCTGTTTTATGAAAAAGGTTCATTCACGCACTTTGCTCGCATTTTTTGATAGAGGGAATACTTTTCAAAATCCAACAAGAAACGTGAAGATACCAAAATTTCTCCCCTTTCTAAAAGTTATTCTTTATTGTTCCCTGAAAGATAGGTAAGGTTTGCCTTTGAGGCATCTTATATTCCTGTCAGACTACTTTTATGTTTGAATTTAGTACAGAAGGAAGGTGTCAAAAGAAATGAAACTCCACTGGGTGTCTAGGGAATGTAAATATTTCTCTTTCTCTGCCCCAAGGACTTGTTTGCCCGTATTTTGACAGTCCATGAAATCTTTGACACTGAGACCTGTCAAATATTAACAACTTTGCACTGTGCCAAACTGACTCATCATTTACACTTTTATCTTTTTTTTTTCAACTTTGATGTCGATCATTCAATCAAAAAATAAAATAATAATAAAAAAACACTCAAGTCTCTGACCTGAAGAACTTTAAATGAGACTCTTTCTGACATCTTTCTCACCTGTGTGGCTTTTTCCTGTGTACTTTCTATACTAATAGATACTCTTGTCAGAAATCAAGATTAACACCCATCTGTTCTATCACTGCTGACCTGTTGATCTGGGTCATATTTTATGCAAACAAGGGTATTGTTAAATCAGCATAATTAACTTGAAAAAGCCAAAGCAGGTCATTAACTGCCACTCAGATTTCTAACAACTTTTTTTCAACTGATTAATCATTGCTCTGAGGTTAGAAACCTCAAATTTATTTTTTAATGGAAAAAATTAATTCCTTCTATGCTTAAGTGCAATAAAGTGAAGAGCACATATTACTGGGTTTGATGTTCCAATTTTACTTGATACTTGGGACAGAAACCTGCAACATCCAGATGGTAGAAGAACAATTTAGAGATTTATGTAAAGAATGAATGCTCTGTAACTTTTCCATTTTGTGAGAACCCTACAGTAGTTTGATGAATCTTATTTCTAAACCAGCATTTTAGGCATGTATAGTAAAACACATATGTATGTTTTTTCACAATATGTAATTTTTGTTTTTCTGACACGTGCACGCAAACATATGCTCACAAACAGACAAAGTATAACCTACATCTTGATTTGACATGTCCCAGTAAGGCCGCTCTCCATAAGACATTACTTCCCACATAACTATTCCGTAACTCCACACATCGCTGGCTGATGTAAATTTGCGGTACTGGATGGCCTCTGGAGCTGTCCATCTCACTGGGATTTTTCCACCCTGTGGAAAAAAAAAAAAAAAGAAAACAGGAATGTTTCCTTTTTTTCTCCAAAAAATTTCAAATCATCTGCCCTAGAGTGCATTTATAATTATTTCCATCAACATCAAAAGCAGCGTTTATAACGTCTACTACAGCTGGCCGATCGCAGAATTTTCAAAGGAGTCTAAGGAAGTTTAGGCTCTTAAAACACTTGGACCATAAAAAATTAGACACCTGTCTGAGCTAAGTTGGATGCATTTCTCCGGAAGTGCTTATCTCTCTCTCGATTTTAAGGGGCTGCTTAGATGTCTGATACACATTAGTCATTTAACTCCTGGCTGGCTGAAACTAGGTGAGGGGGGTCGCATTCTGTGCGTATAAAGCCCTCTGAATTGTCATACGGCTCCTCTGAAATCTCCGTCCAACAGTTTTAAACCAGGATCTCGCTTAAAGCCCGGCAGCAGGAGAGACAGCTGTGAACACCGCTGTGGTTTCCTGGATCCCTGCGCCTGTTGGAGCAGATTCCAGGGGCCCCTCCTTCCCTCTGCATGAGAAAATAGGTACAGCAAGGCCCCACGGGTGGGAGAGGGGAGCTGGCTCAACAAAAGAATAAAGAGCGTAGTGTGCCCGATGAATGCTTATTTAAGCAAAGCGTCCCACCCAAAAGCAAAGGAAAATACAGGAGTTGAGCTTTGTCACAGTCTAGCCTCAAGCTAGTCAACTTCTTGGTGAGATAAAATCTAGTCTGAAAAACAGTAATAGCCTACAAATATTTTAATTGACTCGTAGTAAATGAGATGATTAAAATTTTTATGGGTAAAACTTCCATATTTGTTCAGACAGGAAATAATGAAGATACTGTGCAAAATTTTTAGAACTTTACTAAATAAAAACGTTGTGTTCTTACAATAATATCAGTCTCTAATTAGAGCCAGATTTCTGCAGAGACTCTTTTCCTTTTGACTGGTTAACATTTCTCAAGCAATTAATGTATTTTTCTTATCTATACTCTCTAGAAGATATGCTTCTTCTTAATAACCATGTCTCAAAACTACTAAAACCCATCGATTTCTCTTACGGTAGTAGTGTAGACGGCCTCTGGATCATCTTCTATAACTCTGGAAAGGCCAAAGTCTGACACTTTACAAACAAGGTTGCTGTTGACAAGAATATTGCGTGCTGCAAGATCCCTGTGTACATATCCCATATCGGCCAAATATCTCATTCCAGCAGCAATTCCTCTCAACATTCCCACTAGCTGAATGACTGTAAATTGCCCATCATGTTTCTGGAGGGAAGAAAGGAGCAGCAATTCTTGTTAGTATAGCTGAGAAGAGAAATAAGAATTAGTTTTACAACTTTAGCTTTCTACTTATTTACTACTTCTGTAGCAATTCATCCTCCGGCAAAGAAACTCACTTCAAACACAAGTTTTATTTTCTTCAGAGATAAAGCAGTACATCCAGTTAAGAAATGTGTGAGTATTTAATGTAGTGGAAGTAACAAAACTTGTTAATCACTACAAATTTCTGGCTAAGTCATGGCAAGTCTCTTGTAAGAGAGATTTCCTGATGCACAGCTCTTTATAGTTTGCCTCTATGCTCTTCATCTCTCAGCATAATTATTTGTATCAAGAAAATAAGAACTGTCTTCTTTTGGAACCCTAGCTACCGACAATTTTATTCATATCTTGGAGACTATTGAACAAACATAATCTTTTTGTTCTCTATGGAGTGTTTATACATCACCTCACACTGTCCTGTACACCTGGTAAGGAGTCAGAACTGGCCAGTTCAGAACACGCATTTAAAAAAGCACTAGGTTGTTGTGAACGTGCATTTTTTTTTTCCTCATAGCAGCCTTCCAGTACCTGAAGGGGGCCAACGGGAAAGATGGGGAGGGACTCCTTATCAGGGACTGTAGTGATAGGACGAGGGGTAACAGCTTTAAATTGAAAGAGGGTAGGTTTGAATTAAATATTAGGTAGAAATTCTTTACTCTTGGGGTGGTGAGACACCCACAGGAACAGATTGCCCAGGGAAGCTGTGGATGTCCCATCCCTGGAGGGGTTCAAGGCCAGGCTGGATGGGGCTTTGAGCAACCTGGTCTGG
>JAOXNO010000024.1:80994531-81018689 GCA_028565335.1 Limnodromus scolopaceus | reverse complement strand
CCTGGTCTGGTGGGAGGTGTCCCTGCCCAGGGCAGGGGGGTTGGAACTGGATGATCTTTAAGGTCCCTTCCAACTCTGACCATCCTATGATTATATGATTTGTTCTCTTAAACACAACCGTAGTTCATTTATGGATTCTTGAATACTGATTTCCACTACGCTGACACAATGAAATTCTGCTCCCAAAAGGCAGAATATTTGGCGTCAGGTATCAGTGGTTTTAACTTCAGCTGGTGGCAATAATAAAACCCACCATGTCTGTGCCACGTCAAATCACTTAAATTCCTAGAATGTTCCTTTGTGATCCTATCTGGTCCTCCCATTTCTGATCTGGCTTTGCTGAAATAATGTAGAGAACTGTTAATATTTTTCAAGCTCCATTTCAGCCTGAAAACCATTTTAATTATATGAATATCATGCACGTATACATATATATACACACATATATGAAAACATATTTTAAAAAATGACAATATGTAATATAATATATATGTCACTTAAAATGTGTTTATATATGTTTTCATTTTGGTACTTACCCTAAGAAATGCATCTAAGGCCCCATTCTCCATGTATTCTATTACAATCATGACTGGTTTCCCTGAAAGAAAAGAAGGCAGATTTTGTTTGAGAAACTGTAACACAAATGGAGTGCCTTTTTTTGATAAAACACATGTTATTCCTTTGAAGGACTGAATCATTGAGACAGCGAACATTTCTGAGGCCTCCAGCACTGTTACTGAGCTCTAATAAGTTCTTAAATGCCTGCATGGAACGTGGTCATGATTCACAAAATTAAACCATACAAATCAAAATGTCAGTGTGTTCTCCTAACTCCTGCTGTGTGAACAGGACTCTGGAATAATGACACTTCAGATAATATGAAAGGACATAAGAAACCTTATCTCTCCGCATGGTCTTTGAGGCTAAATGAAACTAGAAAAATAATATATTTCAAAGTACTTCATCTTTTAATCATGTGTGCATCTTAATTTTTTTCCTCAGGTTGTAGCATAAAGTAAGTATTGTTTTAGTTAGTTACGCATCAGGAGAAAATCCATTAGGAGTGTGCAGCCTGTTTATAATTTGAATCTTTGACCATGAATAAGCTAAAGTAATTTCTGCCATTATGTTGTTATTTGACTGACAGATCGAGCCGCTGCTCACCTCTGGTAACGACCCCTTCTAAGTGCACAACATTGGGGTGGTCAAACTGTCCCATGATGCTCGCTTCGCACAGGAAATCTCTCCTTTGCTTTTCAGTGTAGCCAACTTTCAGCGTTTTTATGGCTACCGCAACGTCTCTCTTGCCAGGAAGCTTTAGACGCCCACTGCACACTTCACCGAACTCTCCTAAAATGAAGTAGATCAATCCGGAATTATTCCAGCTATAATATCAATATTCTTTTTAGGCCTTGGTTCAACTAGCCCCCTAAGCGTGTATTCAAATTTAACATGTGAATTTTCATATTTTAAATGGATTACTTAGGAACACAAAGAGAGGCACGTACTTTAAATGAATTGCTGACTATATACTTTATGGAGTAAACACTTCACGTTAAGTGATTCTACAGGACTGGTATTTGAATCTTTTAAAAGACTTGTTAATAATTTGTTACACTTTTTCATAAATAGGAAATAAATATGAAGGAGCTTTCATAAGAAAATACTATTACAGAAATAATACTACTATTTCTAAGTACAAATGTCATTCTATTCTACAGGGCTTCCTTGCTATCTTTAGATCCAGTGGGTTTTTTTCTTTCAAAAGGCAGCTCTTTCAGAGCTGCTTTTAATTTAGCATCGTTATTGTGTTAAATGAAGCACTACATTATTACCTTCAAGCAGGATAATTTACTTTGCAGATTATGAAATGAAAGGTGTGACTTATAATAATTTTGTTACATTAAACAAACACAACCAAATGTTGGAAGTTTGTAAAAGGCTTCTAAACTGAGACAACTGGAAGTCGAAGAAGCATGTGAAAAAAATGGCAAAATATCCAGCAAGAATACGAAAAAAAAGCCTCAGCACCAATTATTTGGGAGCGAAGTAATTGGACTCCATTGGACAGGAAAGAGGATGGAAGCATGTGAGATGTGGAACAGAATGGCAAAACATCTCCCTCGCTATTATTGAGATTGTGAAAGATGTAAGGATTGTCCCTTGCCTCCCAGCCATGTCAGCAGAGAGAGAAAGAGAGAGCTCTTATTCTGTAGCCAGGAAGAAAAATCTCTTGGGATATACAGGAGAAAAGGGTAGTAACATGTCTTGTACTGAAGAAAGGGGAAGTCTCTTTAAAACGAGAAAGATTCATTGCAAAAATATTTCATAATCTGATACTTTGCAAATTTATCTGGAGTATGGGAGATACAGATCCAAGTCCCTCCTCCAAATCAAATCAAGACTGAAATTTATCTCCTGCATACCTGTGGAGTGCCTTAACATTAAGCTATTGAGTATACACAAATATGCAGACACACCTACATCCAAGACATGTTTTGGGGAGACTGCTGAAGAAAAGGATTGAATTCGGAAACACACAAAGAGTTTGAATAGAGAGTCCCTCTGGGACATAGACTGAGGTCCTGAGAAACCTGGTGGGGTCAGGACCTAAGTGCACGTACACACTGGCAAGGCGTCTGGCTGGCGGTGGAGAGAGGTATGCTTGGAAATGGGGCTGAATGCCTGAAGAGGTAGATGCTGAAGTTTCCTAATGGATCAGTTCTGAGAAATCTTTAGGACACTGTCACCTTTCCAACGCTACTGTTCTCCTGTCACTCCAACAGCAGAGGTTAGAGAAGGAAACAAGCAGTACCTGGGCCTCAGCTTCACAGTTCTCCAGCCAGAAGCAGAGAACTTTGACCGGACCTTAATATTTCCAGGTGACTTGTTTGGGCAAATCTCCACTCAGCATGGCTCATTTTACCAATCTCACAGAAGATGACTGCATACTGAATCAAATTCCTCTTGCTCCTGTTCTGTGCTAGCTGAACGAAAGCTAGCTCCAGCCAGCTCCATATACCTCTGTTAACACCATGCTGTACCTGAGCTAATTGGCCAGAGTACAACTGTTCCTGCCTGCGCAGGTGAGACATTAGCCTCAACCATCCTTGGGCACCAGAGTCATGGTCTGGATACTCATGCCATAGCTATGAATACCACGAGGCAGGGACATACATAACAACTGGCTGTTCATGCCCTTACCTTGGCGCCTTAACCTCCCTCCTGCACTTCATTAGCAATATGGATGACTATTAATGAATGCGCCACTCACCTCACTCACAGCTCCTAGCCACAAGAATTTACTAAGGGATAACAATTTTCTCTAGCGGTACCTTACAGAATTGGTTTTGTTCCACGCTGAAAAAAAGCCATGAGTATAAGTGTGTGTGTGTGTGTATGTGATACTTAGGGCCAGGTAATTAGGATACTTGGCAATGGAGACACTAAGGCTTAACTCCTTTCCAGCTCCCTGTGATCTGATTTTGATTGATTTCCAAAAGCAGATCACTTGCACTCAGGCAAACCAGAAACTTGAACTTGTGTGCTATGCATTTCAGGCCAGGATGCTGGCCAATGAACTACTTCTATTCCCAAGAAAACGGTATATTCAGCTGAAATGGTGCCCAGAAAGGATCCAGAAACTACAACAACAGGAGTGGGAATACTGCGCAGCCGCACGGCCACTAGCTCAGCATGTCAACAAGGAAGAGGCATAAACAAAGGATATGTGGTACGAACAAGGACTCAACATGGTGGACGCCATATTCTGTATCTGACAGGTGGCCGCAGCGGGATGGTAATGAAAATGTTGGCAAGGAAAGCACATATCCCTCATGTAAATTGAGCACAAGCATACTTGCACCCTGTTTGTCTGAGAGAGACGTGCCACTACTCGATAGTTGACGTGGCCAGCATTGCTGATGTGTATTGAGACTGCTAAGTGGCTTTTCTGGTGCTGTCACTAGTAGAAATTCTGTATTCTTCTTTGATGTACGAGTTTCAGCTGCTTCTTTGGGTCTTTAACATTCTGTTGTTCCTGGACTGCATTTCATTTCATTTCTATTTGCTGCCCACATCAACAGGTTAAAGCCACAGCTAAACCCTCTACACAATATGCTTTTTGCTATAGCACTTCTAATTAACTTTCTGCAGAAAGACTACTAGCACACGTTAGGTTTTTTTGCTATCAGTTATACTCATTAAAATCAAGAATAAATTCATCTGCAGTCAACAAGACTAACATTCTGGAATTAGTCTGTCATAACAGTGAAAATACATTTTAAACTGTGTACTCTGCAGCTGAAGCATTTTCAGCATTTTGCTCAGAAGGCATTGGCAAAGTCCAACTGAATATATCTGTGCTCTGAATTGTTGCTATGCTGATAGTTTTTTTAACTCAAAGCAAAAGATAAAGCTCAGTAATTTTTCTATGCTAATCTTGAATTTAAATCTTGTATATTGTGTATTTAGTAGAAGAGATGCTGCCATTCCAGCATCTCAAAAATTACTAGTTAGCGAGGGCTGGATTCTTATTCTCTTACTCATCTGAAAGAATAATTTGCTCAGCAGTGTTTTTAATTTCAATGGTACTACTCCTTGATTAAGACATGATTCAACACGAGTGAGGTTACTTTAAAGAGGCATTGTGAATTCCAAGTGTAAAGATTTTTTTACATGTAAACCAGCTTATTTTAGAGAAACTTCTTCTCTTTTTAAATAATACCACAGCATGTAGTTTACAGTGCATGCCAAACTACAGGGTGATTTTAAAAGCACTCTACTAATACTTTTATAAAACAACAGGAAAGCAAAAGAACATTTCCTCCAGGAATCCAAAGTATTTGATATTTTTCTTACCCATGGAAACTTAATTTCACTACACGGAGTAGTGCAATAAAAATGTCACATATCTTATTAATGCAAACAAATGAAACTGCCTTTTTAGAGCATGAACACCATGGCTTAAGTAGGTGGTAGACAGTTCAAGAGGAAGAAAAGCAATGTAATGCTGGTGCAATTACAATCAGTCATGAGAAGTTAAACAATAACTTTTTGTATTCATAAAATATCAAAAAGAAAAATGGTTGAAAAAAAAAAACAGCCTTAGGGAAGATTTTGCTATACAGAAACAAGACCTTCCTAGTCTCTATTTAAGATTTTGTGCTGCAGCCAGTTTTTCTTACTCACATGGACAAAAATTCAGAGGTCAAAAAGCCCTCTTGCAAAAGGAGAGCGAGCAGAATTTGCACTCATGCCTAACACCTTCACTCTGACAGTAAATAATAGGCAGCAAAACTGCCCCTCTCCCCCCAGTCACATTTTTAACAGCAGATACAGAATTTGAAAACCGCAAGCTTTCAATGTCAAGCAAGACTCTTCGTTTCCTTATTTATTGGGGTTTTCTGTTGTTCCCCCCTCCCCTGCCCCTTCCCCCCACCATTTGTTTTTTACGTTTTAGCAGCCAGTGCAGCTTCATTGCTCTTAACCACCCTGGCAAATGCAAAAATTCTTCTGTACTTGAGGTATAATTATTTGCCTGTCATTATGATGTATGAGTTTCGATCCCAGCTAAATGGAACAGTTGAATCAGGAAGCCACGGCAGCCTTACCTGCACCAATCACACGCTCAATTTTAATACAAGAGGCATCTAGCTCCTTGGCGAATTGATGGACAGCTCTATTTGGGTCCTCGTAGGTTTCAGGGTCAATGTAGGTTTTGGTGCCTGGAAATTTAACTGTAATGATGTAAGAAAGCATGACTGTGATGAAGCAAAGGCACTTATTGTGCAGTCAGCCCAGGAATTTCATTATGCAGAGTGCTCCGTGGAAGACTGAGCCTGCTTCCACGCTGCCTGAGTCAGAGCCGTTCTGAGAGGCAACTTTAGTTTTAGGCATCATCTGCAAACGTGCTGACACAAGTACACAACCCCATCTCTAAAAATGACTAACATTAGCATCTGCATCTCCACCTTGAAGTGAAAGAAGTAGTAAATATTAAATAGTGCTCAATGGAATAAAATGCAAGGGTTGAATGGGAATAAAAATAAAGCAGGGGAAGGGGGAAAAGACCAGGAGAGGAGGTGAAACTTCCTTTTCTGTGTAAGGACAGCTTGTCTTCTTTTCCTAGGTTGCACAAACAGCATTTCTTTATGTTACCTCTGTCTTCTAGTGGGATTAGAAAGGCTTCTCCACTTACTTTAATTTGCTTAAACTACTGAATATAATATTATTTACAGACTGTGGCAATAGCCAAACTAAACCGTTCACAGCGCTTAGAATTTATATCCCTAGGTATGTTTCTTGCACCAGGATAGGAGCATGAGAAACACTTGTAGAAAGGCACAGGAAGGGAAAGTGGGCTCTGTGGCACAATTATTCCTTCTCTCGAGCACCTTAGTGAATAATATGCAGCAATTTAAGTTTTGCTCCCTCTTTCTCCGGTATAGCACTTAGAGCAACTCAGGCTGTGCCACTCTCCGGCCAGCACGTAGGTTTTTTTCCCTTCGTTTGCTGCAGATGCAGGAAAATTACTTTTTGCTCTACTGGTGAAAGTAGAGCAACCCAGGAAATCTATTAATCAAGCATTTTTTTATGAAATAAATTCAGCTTACAAAGATTACAGTCCTGAGCTTTAATTAAATCAGTGAATTAAAACTCAATGTGAAAATGCAAGACTGTTCCTCGGCTAATTGATATACTGATATACAAGAATAGGATCAAAAGTCAATACAAAACATATATAATTATGGTTGCTTTGTAATCTTTTAATTGAACATAAAATATTTTAAATTTGAAAATACATTGAAAAATAGCTTAGTAATAATGTGTATTTATGCTTCAGATGGTACTACTGACTGAAAAAACCTCAAACCTTCATAAGAAGGAAAAAGCTAGAGAAATTGTTTGAGTAACCTAATGAATTTACAGCCAGAGAAATTATTTGAAGTGCTGCCCAGATGTTATTATCTGCCACATTATGTATTTAAATAGATGTTCTTCCAATTGTATTGATAATGCCACAAATTTTTAAAATGACAAATATTTATTTCTTAAACCCCAAAATGTCTAGATCAAATGAGAAGAAAGCAATAGCTTAACCTTCTATAGTGGTGCTTTTAGGCAGGGAGACGAAGAAGGAACCATCCTCTTGTGTTTGTGATAAGGGGCCTGGATTGGAGGTAACCTTACGAATCTCAAGTGGCCCTCTGATGGTTCGTTATTCAAGCTGTCATAAAACATTTTGACAGGCCAAGGCTATCCTGGCATACCAACATGAAATAATGCTGGCCTAGATCTGAAGACATTGTTAGAAGAAAATGGTAGGAGGAAACCAAATATAAATCTGAATTGCTTGACTAAACTCCTCCATTGTACTTGTATCTTCAAGTGTAGCACTTGAGTTCACAGAGGGTTGAGGAGGACTGAAATGAAATATATGATATTCCATTAAATACAGCGCTTTAAAACCTGCTTTAAGAAAAATAGTTACTTGAAAGCTTTTGTGATAAGTAAGTTTTTGAAAATCCAATCTGGTACCTTAGCACAGGTTAAGGTTGTCTAGATGTTATGGAGCAAAAGGACACCAAACTTGTGTTTACAACTCTGTGACCAAACTGGTGACCACAGCACTGGGTTCCATCTTATTCTGTACTTGGCTACCAAATAAAATTGAACACTAAACCTTCAATCAACAGAAGATGAAAAACTAGCTTGGCAAACAGTGACTTATATTTTGTGCTATGATTTTAAAAAGACTGTGTATGCTAACTGTTCTGAGTGATTTGCTGGATAACCAGATATCTTGAAAGTAAAATGAGGGAAATGAACACTTATAAAGTCTCACCATTTCTGGATCAACTATTAATCATTAAGTAGAGGCTTTCATATTAATTCATTTACACTTTCACTGAAACAAAAAATGTCACAGATAGTGGAGATGAGGAAAGGAATTATTTAGCTAGCATATTCCTTTTGTTTATGTACTGAAATACAAGAACACGTAGTTGATCTTTTCCTTCAAGGATATAATGAGGATTTTAACAGTGAAAGCAGTAGCTCTTCTGAAGACATGAAAAGCTTATAATGCATCTATGAGAGGCAAATTTCAAATCCATCACTCCCAGAATAGAAACATTTAAGTAATATCAGATTTTTGATGAATTCTTTAAAATCAGCTGCACTGCAAAGTGCATGATAAATAATTCTTACCCCATTATTATTTTCCACCTTTCTTGCACAGATTATGAATTGATTGACTAAAGCTGCAATAATGTCACTACTTCGTTTAATACTCACTGCATTTAAACGAAATCATTTAGGTAGCAACACACCCAAACTCAGGGAGCATGAACAAATACCAGCTGATCTGATTTTTTCAGAGCAGAAAGGTGAAACAGAAACCTTGATCTGAATTTGAGTGGAGCTTTGGCTAGAACTACTCATTTAAGGAGGCAGGTATTGAGAAGATGCTACAATTTTGTGACTAGTGGCTCCTTCTTTACCCCCATGAGATTACATTCTGATAACAGCTCGTGATTTTAACATATGTAAAATAGGATAAATCATATTGCTTTCATTAAAAAAAAATGTGATGGATTTATGCTACACTTGCAATTATCAGTAGACAGCAAAGGGTACACACAGCACGACTAAATGGCGAGTTCTACTGATATGAGAGTTATCAGGTATGGGAGAAGACTGGAAACCCAGGAATTGTTCTGTGGCAGAATTTATATTCAGTTTAATTCCATTATGTGATTTTTCAGTTTTAGGTGCTCAAAATCTTTTTGCAACTTAGTTTTACCATACTTCCTGAGTTAATGACTGATTCTAAATGAAAACACTTTTAATCACTCATATCAAAATGATATTACAACTGAAATGAGAAAGGGCTAAAATAAGAAGGTTTTTTTAAACAATATTTTGATTAAACTGAAATTATTTTTGCATAAGTCTTCCTCTCCCCCTTAATTTTCAGTTGTCACCAACCAAACAAAGATGTATTTTATTGAATTTTCCCAGGGTTCCAGCATAGGTTCATACAGCAGCTGTGATTTTTAACAGGAGAGGCTTTAGGTGCTTTTCCTCACTAGGCAAATGGTTCTAGAACACAGAACAGTAATGAAGTAGCTGACCTTTCTTTTCATATTAAATATTCTGTTTTTAAGGACATTATGTTTTCTAAATATTGATGCTATGGCATTCACAGTAGCAGAAAACAGCTTCTGAGCAGAACAGCTTCATTGTTAGGGTGACGCAGTGACCCATACTTTCTTAATCTGAAATTTGCCTGAGGTAAAGATCATATAGTCACTTAGCCAAAGGTCTCTCAAATACTGCACCTCAGAGGGATCATTAGGACAGTGTGAAACATGTATTCAAAGCAACCAAAAGAAAAAAAATGCAGAATGAAAACAACAGTATATCATACACATGTATAGAAATAAAACCGTCTGTGTGAGCAATGTTGACTTTAATCTGCATTCTTTTTGCGTAGGTCACGTTTTTACAGTGCTTAACTTCCCGCTTGCTATTTGCACAGCATTTTTAAATTTCTTACAGCTTTGTCTTTCATGAAGTGTTGTTTTAATATTGTTTACACTACTGCAGTTGGGAATTTTTGAAAGGAGGGGAAAAAAAAGCAAAACACTTACAATGAAAGTAAAGTTCTTCATCCCCTTCTTGATCAGCTTTGCTGTAGCCACAATGCCTGAAAAGAAAGACTCCAGTTTTACTGGTAAATAATAATTTACTTCTTCACATCTAAAGTCCTGACATCAGCTTTGTAGGCTGGGATTTTCAGGCACTGAGCACCTAATTCCTGTAGGCCCTTTGAAAGTTTCAGCTATAATTCTCTTTACAGCAGAGTTTTAAATAAATCATGAACAGTTGCAATCAAAAGGCTTTTGTATCAAATACCAGTTGGGACAGGTCCTAAAGAGAAAATTTTAGTTCTGGCGAAAAGCTTCTACAGATGAAACAGAGGATTAAAGGACTTGAAAGTAGAACACTGTTTTACATGGGGGATATTCTTAAACTTACTGCTGTGCCTCTTTTTCTAGAATGTAAAGTCATTTAAAGGCTGATCAGATAAAGTGTCAAACTTCCTCATGTGAGAAAACTGAACAGAAAGAGGGACTTTGAGGAGTACAGGTAAAGAACCTGCTAGGGGTTCCTTTTACAGCACATTTACATAGGACAAAAAGAACATCTTGATTTGAGTGTGTCTTGCCAAAGTAAAAGGAAAAGCTGAATAATTGATAACAGGATTTAAATGAAAATTCTCCTTACTAAAAATGACTTCTGTTTCAGTTTTGCAAATTAATATCCTAGATTATACTATTTCTCAAGAGTTCACAAGAGTGGGGCCAGATATGTTTTTGCCGATACAAGGTGCAATACCTTCGCCCGATGATGAATCCAAACACCATGAAGACCAGAATGATGGTTCCTGCCACAGCAACCACCGCTATGATAATAACGGGATTCTGTTCACTGGAAACAGCCGTGGCTACAAACAGAGATCAGAGAGATTAGTTTAAGATTATTCCTTACAAAGGAAATGCAAAAACTAAGTCAGTCATCATGAATTTCAGACTCTTAGTTTACCTTTGCCTGAAACTATTGCATTGATAAAATTTGTCTAAAGAAGGGCATCCACTGGAAATTAATCCAAGTGCTGGATGACAATGATCGTCCACAGGGAATAAAAAGGAGCAATGCCGGAACTGACTTGGTCAAAGTGACACAGCCATCAGCTGAAAGCCAGCACCAGCCGCTCCCGCTCCTTCCTACTGGTGTGCTACCGTCTGTTTGGCTCAGTGGTTTGCTCCTTTCTAAAAGGGAAGACCTGGATATCCCTGTAAGTGGGGACAGTAGGTGAATAAACCCCGAAGAGCTCTGCTTCTGGCCTCCCCTCTAAAACTGGTTGATATGACTTTGATGGTACCCAAGGAAATAGTGCCTTAACTATATGAGGAATGATAGAGATGAAGCACTACCTATTTACACAGGTTTCCTAGTTAGCATATTTCTATCTCTTACTGCTATTAATCATTGTAAATTGCTATTATTACTTATAATTTGTTTCTGCTAGCAACAAAAAGGTACTTCCACCTATACAAAATGGAATTCTCCATGCTTCAGAGAATTTACATGGTAAAATATCCACACATTATTGCTCTTTTTATTCAGATATGCCAATGCTATTAATATATGCAAATGTATGCATGTCACATTAATATAAACTGAGGTTGTAAATACTTAGCCTGAGAAACCTCAAGGTTTGTTAAATACACTGCTTACCCAACATCTAATGAGGGTGGCCCTGTACTCGCTTAGTCACATTAAATGAGCACAGCTCTACTGAACTCTGTGGAGCTATGCTGGTTTGTAACAGTGAGGATCTAGCCCAAGAGACTCAGAATAAGGGAGGAAACATCAGGCAGTGATGCTGATCAAGGGACTGTGAAAGTGTGAGTCATCTGGAAACATCAGAGAAATAAAAGAGACAAAAAAAAAACCAAAAAACAAAGGACACCCAACTGGTAGCTGATTAACTAAGTTGTAGATGGTATGTAATATGGTTGACTGCCAGCAGTGGTAACTGAACAGGAATGTCTACACAAGGATTTTATGAATTCCACAGAATCAGGTTCCTGTTGTAGACTTCACAGGTTCCCATAGAAACAAATAAACCAGTCTTTTCTTTGCTCTGTCTTGGGAGAAGTGAACCAATCAACATGATTTATTTTGTCACTGACACTGACCTGTACCAACTGCTTCCTCCCCAAAATAACAAGGCCCTTTTTATAGACACAGATACAGAATAATCTGCACTGGGGGAAATTCCCTCCTCCCACCCTCCCCCAAGTTTTTTTCCCAAAGAAATATTATAATTTCTCTATGTTCTGTCTAGTGCAGGTGAGGAAGAGCACATTATTCATATTAGTCTTTAACTGAAAAGAACAATTGCTTATCTCTGAGTAACTATAACTTTCTGAGATACCCAGGTCAGCAGGATGCTACTGCAGGCCTGCACATATCCCGCTTGTAGAATTTTTAGGAAATTAGTGGTGACTACCTCATGCAATAAGTAATATCTCAGGCATAAGTAATACAACTCAGTTCCTGTAATATCAGCAGGCCATAAAAGCAGACAATCCTAAGCGTGGGAATGTAAAATTTATGTAAAATACAGCATTTCCTAAAACTGTTCCCTCTTTGAACTTCAGTGCAAATCTCACTTGGGAGTTAAGAGGAGGCAGCATCCTGTCACAACGGCCAGGGTGCGAAGCCGCATCCATCTAACAGAGTTTGGAAAAATATCCAGCCCAGCCTGTTGCCTAATCTAGCAGCCAAGTTGAATGCATAGAGGTTGACATATGTGAGTGGGTTGGTCTGCATAAGTGCCTCACAGATTTTGGGTACTGGCACATTCTGGAAGCAGGCCGAGGATGTAATCTGGGCTCTGGGAAATGCTGGGTGCATGGTACACTGGGCAACTGGTAGGACAGGTGACGTGTGATGCATTTATACATCTTCTAGAATAAAAGGAAAAAGACGTCTGATTGTGGGCATGGTCTGGTATGATTTCAGTGCCAGCGGTGCAAGACATCTGCCCCTGTTGAGGTACTCTGTGCTGCTTCTGCCTTCTGTGTGAGGAACTCACTCTGTTAGTGTGTGACTCAGAAACCAGCTTCTGGAATGATCAGAGAGTTTGGCAGAAATCAAGACGCTAGATTGTGCTTAGAGGAATGATTTTGGGGTGCAGATGATCCTTTCAGGAGGTGGCATGGTTACCTGCTACTGATGCTGTCGCAACACTGATGGCAGGGAACAACCAGCAAGCCAGGGAAGTCTGCTCTTAACCTCTGCTTAAGCTGTGCTCAGACTCAGAGGTCAAGACAGGGATCGGGGACTTGGGCAATCAGCTACAGGTGACACCTAATCTGATATTATGATATATTTACATATCAAAATGAATGAGGCAACACTTAATTTAAAGGAGGCAAAGCCACCTTTTAAGTACATGGTTGGAGGGGTGGGGAATGGATATCCAGATTCCCTGGAGGATTTCAAAAAGGACATCAGCTGAAAAAGCTGTGCTGCTCCTGCCGCAACATTTTCTCACGCAAGCAACTTGAAATGTATGATTTGCAGAAAAAAATTCGCGATGAAGTCCACTGTGAAAGTTTTAATAATAAATTGGATTCATGTAGGCCAAACATCGCTTTTGTAAATATTACTCTTTGTGTCTTCTATAAAAATTTGTAGTAGTGTTATTTTGATCATTAGGAATAAATTTTACATTTGCATATTACTTTAACCTTTCTTCAATTAAACTGATTCATGACAGAAGAAAAAAGCAAAGTCTTCACGCCAGGTTGTGCCGAGTCCTTTTACTTTAACAATGAGAGCTGTAACGGGTGGCAAACTCTTTCAATTACAAAAAGCACAGGATCATCTTTAGATCCACTGGCTACTAGTCATTTAACATAACTTTTAAATACTTCAGTGAATCAAATGATAAAATTACCGCTTAAGTGCTATTCTATGGATTTATATTTTCTTCCTTGAGGGACTTATCTCTCTAATAACCAGCAATGATTCCAACAAAAAAACTACAATGATTAAAATACTTTGATCTGTGGCAAACACAGCATAGAATAGAGATATCCTGCCTTATAAAGCATTCTTACTTCATAAATTTGAATGTTTTGCATAAATATATATGCAATGCATGAACAATATGTGCAAATACAGATATAAAATATGCATATTTTACATATCAGAAAATATTAATATAATGGATGTGGTTCCTCAAATATTGAAAAGTGGCTATGCAGTTTCTATTACAATTCAGAAACCAGAGCATAATACAAAAATCCACTCAACAGCACCAACCAAAAGATGCCAATCAGTTGAAGTGCCAGAAAAAATTCAGTTAGGCAACATGACTGTGATGGTCACTATATATATTTTTTTCTTACACTTTTTTTTTTTTGTTTTCCTTACAATACTTGGACATATTTAAAAGCTGCATTCAGAAATCCACTAGAATAATAAGAAGCCAATGTCTCTTCAGTGTAGCATAACACTGGTTTACTGCTCACCTGTACAGTGCTTCACGTGAGGTATATATCCTAAAAATGACCCAATAAAGATCTTCCTTTTAAAGATTAACAAAAGCCTAATTTTATTAGACTGCAAATTCTGATAAAACTGTAACTAAAATATGAGACAGAAGTATTTTTGTGTAAAACAAATATAGAAGAATTTAATGAAATTTACTATCTTTTCACCAACATTTTAGTTATTTCTGAAAACCATATATGGAAAATTGTGGATGCTTATGCTCTGTGGCAGTTATATTCTATAACGTCCTGTCAAGAAAATGGAAAATATGGCCCTTTTAAAATTTCCTGTGACAAGAGAAAAATCTGCTATGCATACTGGCCAAGTGTGTCATTGGTTTATATGCAGTTTTTCATCACCTGAGTCAGAAAAAGAACATGCTCAGTGACTCATTTATTCTAGGATTTTCTAGTCTTCCATATATTTTCCAGTCAAGACTGCTTACTTCTGAAATTTTCATTGCTAATCATGGTGGCTACCAGTATTCTTGCATTTATGATATCAAAAATACTCAGGTAATTAAGGAAATGTTGGGAAAACAATTTGGTCTACTAATTTTATACCACTATGGACGATAAATTAGCTAATTAGCAGAAACTTATGATATGGTATGACAGACTTCCAATTTGTTTTCCAGAAATCTAATCAAAAATAAGAAATTAATTCTGGCTGTACCTCAGGTTCCCATTCTGCAAAATGGGCATTCTGCTACTGACTCCTTCTAAAGCAGAACTCGATGGATGGAAAGCAAGCTATCAGACACTAATAATAATATCAGGCTGCTAATAATACTAGTAATAACAGTTTATTGCTGCCATTATGATAATTACTATTTCAATTATGTCTGTTAGATATGTGGTATTATTCATTATTGATAGTTTTCATATTCTGTGTGGAACCAAGATGGGATCAAGACCTAGCTACTACATTTTAAGAATACCCACAAATTGTTCAGGCAACACCTGACTACAATTAATAAAATGCGATAGTGTGTGTCTGCACCTTAGGTACGCTGAACAAAGTGCAGAGAGCAGAGATGGCATCCCTTTGAACCTGTAGGCTCTGTATTCTCAGCTCCAAATCTGGCTGACCTGCTGTCAGGCAGGTCAACCTGAAGCAAATGACCCAAAACAGTAAATAAATTTGGGTCCGTGACAGAGCAGTGAAGTTGCCAGGGACACAAGCAGTTCCCGTGAATGGGCTCACAGCTGCCAGGTCTCAGAGGTGGAAGAGTTTCTTTCTGAAGACCCAAAATGTGTAAGGTTTTCTCTAAGCGTGCATGCACATATCTATGTTGGTGAGGAAAAAAGGTACCAGTGTGATTTTTAGACAAATAAGGGCATGTGATCCGTTCCAGCATCAAGGAAAGAGCAAGCTCTCCCAAAATGTCATCCTTCTGCTGAGATGACACAGCCAGATTCTCTGGTGTACTGTACTGAGAGAGCTCGCACTTCAGCTTCACACTTTCCATTGTGAGGGTTTTTGAGAGGTTGTTTTCCCTTACACAACTCACAACTTATTACATGAGCCTTAAGGAAACCTAGGATCTTTGCAGGCTCTGTTTCTTTACTAAATCAAGCTGAAACTAGCCAATGAACTCAAAAGATACTAAGGATGAACATAAAGCTTATGTATACAGCTTACAAGATGTGCACATAAAAAACCCCAACAAACTATAAAGGGTTTTTTTCAGGAAATCAAACAGAGGGGTAAATGCCCTGGAGAAGCCTCTGTGGGCTGAAATCTCCTCTTCCTTCCTCTCCCCAGTTACAGAAGAATCTAGTAGGGTTATCTACTACTACTTATTTCTCTTGTGGAGAAAAAGAAAGAGGTGTGTATTAGAATGAAAAAAAAAATCATTTCTTTGTGTTTCAAGGACATCAGAAGAGAAGAACTTCACATATTACAAATCTGGCTAATTATAAGAGTGTAATTTGCAGTTCTATGGTTAAACAACAAAATGAAGCTCATCCTTCAAAATACAATGCCAAAAAAACACCTTCACAGAATTTCTTTCTAGTTTTAACAATATTCCCTATGTTTCTTTCCTTTCTTGTTTTACTTACTACTTCTACTGAAAGTGTTAATTACCTATAAATCTAATTGTTTACCTGTGGCTTCTTCTAGTGTGGCAACATCCAGTCTGGGGCTATAATTTCCATAACCAGCAGCAGTAAAAGCACGAATTTGGAAAACATACACTGTTCCTGGCTTTAGGTTATTAATAGAAACTGAAGTGGACTTGGTTTTCACTGTTGAATAGGTCCTCTCCCTTTGATCCTAGAAACAATAAGACAAAAGATTAAATGACATTTACAGGTCAGATTTTATCATGGTTGCACATCAGCAACTGACAGCCAGCCTGGGTAGTTTATTTTAATTTGTTGAATGCTTTTTTTCCCAACGTAAAAAATAAAGCACTCTGTGGAGTATTACAAAACACTGTCAATGCAATGAGGAGCTCTAACATAAAATTCAAATGGGATGCTCATGTTGTTATTCATAAAACATCCAGACATAAAATGATTGCTTCTCTGGCTCTGATTACATTTTGTGAAATTTGGATGAGAAAATAGTATGACCACATCTTCCCAGAGGGATCTGCGGGGTCTAAACAGTTCAAGGACAGAGAAATCTGGTTTTTCATGATCAGAACACCTTGCCTTGTTACCTTCCAACACCAATACAAAACAATATTTCCAATGTATAACTGGCTGGATTTTGCACCATATTCTAAAGTTCTTAACTCAGTTTCCACTTAGTTTTTTTCCTTTGACTTTTAGTCTTTTCTCAGGTTTTGACTCTATGGCTTCAAGAAGAATCCAGGAAAGAAGCTCAGTATGACACCTCCCAAATTTGAAGCTGTAAGATTACAAACCCTATGAGTAATAATTCACTTTCAAATACTACAAAAGCTGTATCACAGATCATTACAGCATTCAAAAAGCTCTACTTATTCATCACATTTACTGATCCAGATTATCTTTCAGCATAGATATGTGCAGCCCTGTTGATTTTCAGTGGCAGATGCAACCCTGATTTGAAGGGCAGAAGAGATGAATTAACTAACCATCTGAATGCACCACATGACGAGAGAAGCATGAGCCGTACGAGGCAGTGCTAATGAGACGGATACAGAAGGAAGGAATAAATCTGTATCTCATTTCAATAGCACTTCGCCAGCTAAAAATGATGGAGAACCTTCTCCGTTTCCAGTCAGCAAAGTAACAAAGGCTTTTGCTGAAACACAGGGTTAAATACAACATATATGGTTTCTTTTCTGGGATTCAGTAATGGCTTCTCCTGGGTCTTGCCCAGTCTGTCATTTGAGCAAGCCCGTCGGCTTGTCTAGCAATGATTTTTCATATCTTCTCCACGAGGGTTTAAATCATCTGTAAGTGAGGACCATGGTGGAACGTATGTTGGTATGTGAGAAAGAACAAGAATGCTTGAGAGATGAGAAACAAGTGTAAGAAAACTGTAAACAGTCAGGTTCGGGATTGTAAGCCACAGTGGAATTTCAGAGTTTGGGTTTTGATGCATAAATAAGACTTATTTGAATTTCCAACAGTTCTTCCATTCAAAATAAATAAATAACAAAGAAATAAAAATAACCTGCACTAGAAATCTCACAGGATAGGCTTTCTTGGGAGATTTCAGGCAGTTTCCATTCCAGGCCTAGCCAGAAGTGAGAGGTGAAAAAAGCACTTATCAGAATATTTCAGAACCACAAAAATGTTTCTTTTATTTTGGCTCTAAGAGGAGCTGAAAGTTCAGAACTCTTTTTTTTCTTTTAAAATAATGGAACAAAACTTAAGCTGCCTCTCTCTCATTCTGAGCAAGAAGCTTATGAAGTACTTTTCAAGCCAAACAATATTATTTTAGAAGGGAGGCATTTAAGCATTTGCGTTAAAATTGTCTCACTGAATTAATAGTATATAGTTCAGGTTATCTGTGACTGTGCATAGGATAAGCTTCTTATTTTCTTTTATTTTATTAATTTCACTGTAATAAGTATCATTCTGATAGGTTTCCTTCCATTACAAAAGAAGTTTAACAACAGTTCTTTTCTTTGAAAACATAGGAAACTGGCAATGAAAATCTGCTATTATTTAAAGTAATATGAATGTATAGGGAAAATAATAAAAGCTACATTCTAAAAGTTATAATTTTATGAAAAGTCTAGTATCTTCTGCATTTTTCTGTCATCTTCCAGTACCTATTTAAGTTATTTATATCATTTTAACAGATTAGGAACTATCTTGCATATAAAAAGAAACAGGTTTTTTGGTTTGTATTTCTGGTTTTGAGAGGTTTTTTTGTGTGGAGAACATTTTTGCTTTTGGTAAATATGTATTTTTTTTTTTAAATGTGTGGACTTTATTTGTGTGCAAGTGCACAAACACATGCTTGATGAATAAAAATGTCCTGCTAAATTAGTAAAATTATTTTAAAAAATTGTTTGGCTATCTGTACATATCTGGTAAATTACCTTATAGGAGTCATTAAAGTGAACAACTTAAACAGGGAGTTTGCATGAACAAATAAACACTTTATTCCCTTTCCAAGGCATATAAAGATCTTTTGATAAGTATATTTGTGTAATTTAATACTGAAAATTAGATGCGACACTTGATATTAGATCCAATCTGGTTTGAATTTACCTAATTCTACGTTACCTAGTAAACTGACATGCTCTTTTTGATATAGAGGTACTATTACCTTGTTTGCAGAGATGAAATGTCTTCACAAGTGATCACAAAGGAGCTCCTTTGTTCACTTATTTCCATTTTAATTCTTTCTTCTTTTCTCCCAGAATGTTTTATAAAACTTTGGAACATGTTATGTGCTACAGAAAATTTCCCAGGGAATCTGGAGGAACCACACTTAGTCTGGGTCCAATGACAAACGTGTAGCTACACAACCTGCCTTCACTCTGCTCTCATCCAGCTTACGGGTGCATGTGGCCCTACTTATATGCTTGTCAGATTTTTTTTTATTCTGATGTACTTCAAAGTTATCACAAATGAAGCCCTAGACATGCTGAAATGAATGGCAAAACTCTGACTGACATCAATAAGATTGCAATTTCACTCTACCAGAAACAGAGATCACTTCATATACTATTGAAATGCAGCCCTCAATTCATTATTGTGTTGAGAGAACAAGTGAAAAATAAATTTCACAATGCTGGGACTTTTTAAAAGGACAAATAAGGAATATTTATCAGCTGGAACTGTGGGAAGTGCTTTGGAAGTTTTCAAACATCAAGTCGAAGCTGCCCAGCTCATAAGGAAATACCAAATGCAGTCAAGAGTTGTATTTGATATATCATCTCAAGGCTGGATTACAGTGACACAGAAGGAAATGAAACAAGCTTTAAATACAATGTAGAAGAGACAGGAAACTCACAACTATCATGGTAAAATATCCAAGTCCAACTTAATAATTAAAAAAAAAGAATGGAAAAGAAAGCAGATTTCATGTGCGTATTTCATTTTTTAGATACCAAAATACGAGACATATGATAGCAATAATAATTGCAGGGATTCACTAGTTATTAAAAACGAGCAGAAATCACTGTGCCTTTGAAGAGACAGGATAGTTGATAGCTGATGGCTTTAACATTGTTCCACAACACAGCACGGCAACATGGAGCACACAGCACATTGTCGTACATTACAGATAATCTTAGCACTTACTTTCTCATAATACTTGATTTCATATTCAGTAATGACTCCATTGGGATGTTCTGGTTCCTGCCAGGAAAGCTCCACGCTCCTCTGCAGCACTCTCTCTTTCATTACTCCACTAACTTGCGAGGGAGCTGTTTGGACAAGAAGTGTCAATAAATAAAAAGCAAATTTGTTGGATGCCTAGAATCAAATGTCATTACTGATCCGCCCCATGCTGAGCCACTTTCATTAAGGTAAAAGAAAGCACCTTTTCATAGCTCACAATTCAAAGCTAATGAATATTCAAGCAGGACCCTTTTACTGTTCATAAACTTAGAATGGAAATCAAATTAAAGTGCAAACAGCAAAAAGTGGTGTTGTTCAGGTTAGTCCAAAACTGAGATTGATGGGATAGGAATAACAATTAAGTAAATTAATTCTGATTAAGATAGCAAAGTAGATTTTTAGATTGATGTGTAGTAAATTAAGAGTCTAAATATTTATTGCATATGTTTCTGAAATGCACATAACAAGAAAAATAATGTTTTCGAAACAAAATCACATTTTAGGCTGATTTCGTCTGATTCCAATTCTGCTTAAAAAATAACCTATCACACCATCTGATTACAACACGACTTGGTGATGAAAACAACTTTGTTAAGAGACTAAACCCCCTCTTTTTCATTAGTTCAAACCTTTCCAGGACATTCTCTCTTTAGAGCTGAAGTTTCCATATTTGGTCTTGGCATTTTTTGAAAGCGTGAGACAATTTAAGAAGCAGACCTTATGAGATAAAGGGGACACTGTCTTCCTCCACCTCACTCTACAGAGATATACATACATATACACTTGCATTCACGCACACATAGACACAAAGTTTCCTAATAAACATCACCCACAAACAAGCACCTTTTGAAATTAAAAAAAAAGCAATGTACAAGCATTATAGAGCCATCGACTCTTGTTTTAAAATGTTTAAGAGATGATGTAATAATGTGAGAGACTGAAAAACTAACTTGCTTATCAGCTTATCTCATGTTTAATAAAAAAGGAAGATGGTAGATTTTCTGCTGATATGAAGTTCCAAAGGACACCCAACATCACTCGTTTCCTCAAACATACATACTGCCTGTATGCCTACTGTGGCACAGAAGTCCTGTAAAACCATAGCTCTTAAAAAAACAACTGTTGGCATTGGAACCATGCAAACTTGATCTTGTTCTCTTTCAATTCAA
Organism: Limnodromus scolopaceus; assembly: GCA_028565335.1. Classification (NCBI taxonomy): domain Eukaryota; kingdom Metazoa; phylum Chordata; class Aves; order Charadriiformes; family Scolopacidae; genus Limnodromus; species Limnodromus scolopaceus. The sequence continues at coordinate 80,997,640 of JAOXNO010000024.1, read as the reverse complement.
TAGAAATAAATCAAGGGTGTAACACTGTTCATGCAAAAGATAGATAAAGAGAGGACCTGATCCTCATGCCCCTGCAGTTAAAAGCAAAATGACTTTTATATGTATAGGAACACGCTCACACTCAGAGAGATTCAGATTCAGATACAGGAGAGGAAAGAAAAATTAGAGATAAATTTATTTATATCTTTTTCAAGTATGGGAACCAGTACTGATCCTACAATTGAATGTTTGCTTGAACAAAAATTCTGAAAATTTTATTTTTTTTTCTGTGTTAAAAAAAGAACCTTAATTTACAAGTGTATATAAAGCTTTCACTATCTAAAATGATGTATAGTCGTCACATAATGGGATTCTTATCCCATGCAAAAAGCAGGTGAACTTCACTTTGTATTTTACCATTCACCTTTAAGTCTAATTAGAACAATTACTATTCTATTATTCTTTAGCACACACACTTTTTTCTATTTAATTTAAATAACATAGAAATAAAACATCTAGAACACACACTCCTTCAACATTAAGGATATAAATATAATGATAAAGTAAAAATATCTACAACACAGTCAAGATAATAATCCTCTAAAAAACTTGAAATTTGATTGTTAATTTCTTATTTTAATTTGGAAGTCTCTAGCCTTTTTTATTGTAACATGTATATTCATGTAGGTTCTTAAGTTAAATTTATTTACATTTCATTAGAGGCTCCAAGAGTCCATGAAAATTAAAAACTGAAGCCTTGCATGGTAATTTTCATTATGAACTATTACATTGTGTATAACCAATATAGTCAAAGTTGAAGATCCCTTAATGTAGGCTGCCTAACTGATAAAAGTCATAAAATTGCATCACACAAACACCGTGGATTGATACACCATGTCGAAAGCCAGGATCTCTCTCTTTCGCTCTTCTTGCATTCCCTTTCTAAAAGCTTAGACTATTTTCACTCTCTAATTAGTGAAATATATTCTTTGTAGCTAAGAGTCTGGAATGCAGCAAACTAATTTACTCTGTCTAGTTTTCTTTACTGTGATTAACTAGTTGTCTTCTTTGTCTAAATGAGTACCACAGCATCCTGGCTGAATTTCAGAGAGCTCATTATGTTTCATGTATAATGTTCTATCTCATCCAGATAAATGTTTTCAAATTGCTAATTTTACATTTTTAGATGTCCAAAATTGTTAATGTTCAGACATTGACATGAAACAATTTTATATTACCTAGGTCACTGGAGTTTGTTCTCAGCATTTGCTGCCTTTTGTTTTAGCTTATCAAATTTTTTCGTTCCGTTGGTCATAGCATTCATTTTTTTTAAGCAGTGAAGCAAAATGAACTCGCTTCCTCTGTATTAGTTAACTCTGCTTATGTGGGGAAGGAATGGCAAAGCAGGGAAGGAGGAACAGAGAAGGGGGAAGATTTTAAACAGGGAGATGAAAGACATTGTTTGAGATTCTTACTTAGTATCTGTAAAAAGTACACCACAAACATGCATATTCCATTCTTAAGGAATTTCCATTCAAAAATAAATCTCAGTGATTTATCAACATTGCAAGACAGCATTCAAAACTTTTAAATAAATACACTCCTAAATATATTTCCTGACAATTAATATTCTTTTCATTCGAGAATGGTCAGATTAAAAGCTAGTTTGGGTTTCTTTTGGTTGCTTTGTCTTTCCCTACCCTCTCTGCTCCCCGACCCAGCTAAAAATATGCTACTTTTCATCAGTAGAAGAACCACTTGAGGAAGAAGAGAATGTCCAGCCCTGCAGACTGTATATGTTGGTAGCTCAGAAGACAATATATATTCCCATACCACATGATATTCCTAAAATACAGTAACCTAAGCGTACTTTATGTCCCCATGTTTGTCAGGGAATCATCAAATCAGTTGAAGCCAGAGTATCCTCCTCTGGCAAGGTACACCAGGCTGTTGTGACTGCAAGGAAATATCTGTAAACTACAGCAACCACGTAAGCCAATCTATTGACATGAGAGGCTAGATGTATATGTTACATTTATCCTGCCTTTTGGGTCGCATTTCTTGATCTGTGCTTAATGAGGATGTACAGGTCAGAAGCATTTTGTTCTTTTTTCTAGTACAATCATTTCCCCCATATGCTCTCAGTGCCTCTCTTACAGACTGTTTTGCATTCCTGTTTTATTTGTTCTGGCTTCCTGACACCTCCGTTTAAGCCTTTAGCCCACATCTCATTGCCTATCCATGTTAATTAATTAACAACCTACTTATGGTTTTGAAACAACTATATCTGAGCAAGCCTGAAAATTAGTTAGAGCATACAATTGATCCCTAAATACAAGAGAAAATATGGTATTAAATAACACACAAAAAGATAACTCTATAAAAACATAACTAAAAATAACAGTTTTGTTCCCATTGCTCGCTAAACCATAATAACAATAATAATACTAACACCAATATAATAATAATAATAATGAGAAGAAGAAGAAGAAACAACTGTTTCAGGTATTTTTTTCCTTTTAGTAATCTAGTTCTTGCCACTGCATCTATTACAAAGTTGTTCATGATAAAGAAAGACACTTCTTACAGCTTTTCTAGGCAACTAAGTACCCAGTCCTGAATGACTTGAGCATGCATAATCCCTACTGTATCACATCAGGTTACAAAGAAGCATCACTTGTCAGAATCATTATTTCCATAATATATTACACTGGGGGATCCAGGCTGTTCAAAACACCATTTGCTATCAACTTTCTTTCTGATATACCTCATCTCTTCTTTTTCTCCTTCCTGCTGACACAACATCCAATGCATCAAACACACACAGCCTCTCAGGGCTAACAGGCAGATGTACCTACACATGCTGCATAAGAAAATACTTCGAGAATGACAGGCCCTCAGCACACTCATTCACCTTTTTTAAATGCTTCAAATATACCATTCAGCAAAAGGAAAAATTGATTTTTCACCAGGTTTCAACATCACAGCCACAGAGAAATATAACTCTGCTGGGCTTTACTGATAAAGGCTTCGAGTTACATAGAATCATAGAATGGTTTGGGTTGGAGGGGACCTTAAAGATCATCTAGTTCCAACCCCTCTGCCATGGGCAGGGACACCTCCCACTAGA
>JAOXNO010000024.1:80983188-80994431 GCA_028565335.1 Limnodromus scolopaceus | reverse complement strand
GCTGAGGGTGCACTCTACCTCACTGTCCATATCTCCAATAAAGATGTTGAACAACACTGGTCCCAGTACGGACCCCTAAGGAACACCACTCGTCACTGGCCACCACTTGGACATTGAACCATTGACCACAACCCTTTGAGTGTGGCCAGCCAGCCAGTTCCTTATCCACCGAGTGGTCCATCCATTGAATCCATGACTTTCCAATTTTGAGACCAGGATGTCATGCAGGACAGTGTCGAACGCTTTGCACAAGTCCAGGTAGACAACATCTGTTGCTCTGCCCTTGTCCATCAAATGCGTGGCAGTATCATAAAAGGCCACTAAATTTGTCAGGCATGATTTGCCCTTGGTGAAGCCATGTTGGCTGTCTCAAATCACCTCCTTATTTTTCATGTGCCTTAGCAGAGATTCAAGGAGGATCTGCTCCATAATCTTGCCAGGCACAGAGGTGATACTGACTGGCCTATAGTTCCCTGGGCCTTCTTTTTTTCCTTTTTTGAATATCAGGGTTATGTTCCCCTTTTTCCAGTCTGCGGGGACTTTGCCAGTCTGCCATGATTTCTCAAATATGATGGAAAGGGGCTTAGCAACTTCATCCGCCAGCTCCCTCAGGACGCATGGATGGATTTCGTCAGGTCCCATGGACTTATGCACCTTCAGGTTCCTTAAAAGGTCTTGAACCTGATCTTCTCATACTGTGGGCGGTTCTTCATTTGCAGAGCCCCTGTTTTTGCCTTCTGTGACTTGGGTAGTGTGGTTTGATCCCTTTCTGGCGAAGACTGAGGCAAAGAAGTTGTTCAGTATCTCAGCCTTATCCATATCCTGGGTGGCTAGGTCTCCCATTTCCTTCTGGAGAGGGCCCAAAACTTCCCTAGTATTGCCTTTGTCCCTGACATATCTGTAGAAGTTTTTCTTATTGTCTTTAATGTTCTTGGCTAGATTTAGTTCTGCCTGGGCTTTCACTTGCCTGATTTCGTTCCTGACCACTCGGACCATTTCTCTGTATTCTGCCCATTCTACCCGTCCCTGCTTCCACCCTCTATAGGCCACCTTTTTGGTCCTGAGCTTGTCCAGCAGTTTCTTATTCATCCATGCAGGCCTGCTGGCTATTTTGCCTGACTTCTTTTTTGGTATGCACCTCTCCTGAGCTTGGAGGAGGCGATCCTTGAATACCAACCATCCCTCTTGAGCCCCTCTCCCCTCCGGTTCTTTTTCCCATACTATCCTCCCAATCAGATCTCTCAGGAGACTAAAGCCTGCTCTTCTGAAGTCCAGGGTAGCTTGAAATATAGATTTCAAGCTGGTCATCATTTTCAGATCAAGTTATAGAAAAAGTTAAAACTGAGGTGTCAAAAAGAGCAGGATATTCCAAGGAAATATTCTGGTCCAGAGAGAATATTGCATCTGGTAGACTGATGTGTTACACCCATACTGCTAAGCCAAGCATATGGTATATTATTAATATGTGCAAATATTTAGGTACAGAAAACTGTGGTGATTATTTTGCAAGCCATTGCTTTTAGTCCAGAGTCCTCTGAAAATGTTATAACATAATGTTGCTCATACCTTTAATCTCTCTCCTTAGCTATTCTCTGGTTCTCATGCCTAACATTTCCCTTGATCCACAGTGTATTTTCCAAAAGACAAAGACAGATGCAAAATTAAATCTTTTGTACATGATATCAGAAAAAAAACCAAAACAAACAAACAAACCACAAAACACTAAGGCAAAACAATAAAAACTGAAAAATGGAAACATGTGAAGCTGGACTTTCACATATAAGAGGAACTAGGCATAATGCACCAATCGCTAGCACAAAATCAACTGTAACACCTTTTTATTGAAAAAAGATAACTCAGCAAAAGAAACATACCTAGCTATTTGTCTGAGATTTCTTAAAGTCCTGCATCTTTAATATGTCTCAATTCCATCAACAGCATCCATCATGGAGACTTTTAATATGATACTTTTAAAAAAGTCTCTCCAGAAGCAGCATTCTGAGTATTTAGTAGTTTATGTGTATAAAAAAAACTATTAAAAAGCCTCAGAAATAAGGGTCTCAACCCTGCAGTCCCACTTCATGCAGAAAGTTTCACAAAGGAACACGAGTGAATGCTCCCACCAAACCCCATATTTATAAATGCTACCAAATCTATGTTCGCTGTTCCAATTCCATCATTTGTTATACAAAGATAAATGAATTAATAGGCTATCAGCCTTTCTTAACCATTTTTTTTTATATTTCTTTATCTTATAATAGCAATAATGTGCATAAGACAATCTGAGCTTCATCCGGACTTGCTGAAGTCAGCAGTAACACTTTCACAGCACAGGACCCTTAACAGTACTTCCCAAAGGATATAAACTCTTGGCTTTTGGCCTCTCCTTTTCATATCATGAAGATATGCAGCAATCACTCAAAACCACCAGCTTTTCATACACCAGTGAAGAGATCAGTTTTTACATCCCTGTAAAACTATATGTTAGGGCCCAAAGTAAGTTTTACATTACATGAAACTTTAACACCATTTTTCCGCAAGTGTTCTAACAGCAGTTGGGGCGTGTTTTGAGTATTCAGCCTGAAGGGGACATTGCTAACAGATGCAAACCATGGAAAAACAGAGATATTGGCATCCCAATGGTTATAACCTATTCTATTATTTTTTTTCAAAATGTCTTCACTGTCTCCGTTCTTGGCAGAAAGCTTTAGATAATAGAGTTGCTTTGACTCTACATCTATTTTAAGTGAGACTGGAATCTGGCGTCGTACCAACAACAAATGTAAAATGAACCCATGTATGTGTATATGAAAATAGTAGCAGAAAATTACACTGCTGTTAGCTCTTAAATGGTTGTTCAGGATGAGAATACAAAACTCCCTCTACTCTATTAACAATCCTGCACCGACATTACCCAAATGACTCCCTCCTGCACCGGCTTGCGTACTAATTTCCTCCCAAAAGAAAACGTGTAAATGAAGTCATAACATGGCCTCCCACCATGCTCTGGTTCACTCTGAAGGGAAACTTAGACATCAGAATTGCCAAAATTACTAAACCAGAGTGGTAGGCAAAAAGATTATACACCTTGAGGAATTGCAGCTGCCACTGTCAGGGGCCTGAGGTCAGCATGTGGCACCAGACTGGTTTTTATACTGGTCTGAAGAGGTATGCCTCGAGATACACGCCCTTGCTCACTTCTAAGGAGCTGCCTGGTGGACATAGATGTCACTTGAAAGAAAACTTTGACAAGGGTTTGCAGGGACTGAGCAAATAGACATTTCCCTTATTTGTTTATTCTGTTTCCTATAAAGTTACAAAGGCTTTGTGTTAAAATTAAATAAATGTTATATATGTATATAAAAATATATTTATATAAATTTCTTATTATATTTATTATATTACTAAAATTATTAAAATTTTCAGAGAACCATAACATGGCAGTGCTATTCAAGCCATGAAATAGATCTGCTACAGCCTGTCCTTTGAAGGCTTGGGAAAAAATGTCTACGTGTCTCCTCATGTTTCCACTAATAAAGTATCATAATTTTAATGCTATTTTGTATGATAGTTCATGCAAAAAGATAACAGAAAAGAATATGATAGTTCTTAAACTGAGCATTATTAAATGGATAGACGGAAATTCACAAGATTTTCTTTTCTGTTACAGTGTATTTCTTTCCCCTCAGTTAAGTCTCCACATGACAAAGCAGCCCATGATAAAAGGTTATTGAGTACCACTGTATTATGCCATTAGTACCCATTGCTTTGGATCAATGTCAGAGAAATTCCCCACTGTGTTTACAAGCTGCAGCATTCAAAAAGAGACCCAAATAAATCAGATATTTTACACTAACAATATCCTACAGAGAAGCCATTTTAACTTCCTCTCTGACACACTTTACTTTCCGGCTCATAAATATAACACAGTGTGCTTACAATGCTCCGTAAGCCACGAGCAGAGGCACACACAGTGATCTGGGCCACTTGGGGATGTCCTGACTACATGGTAACAGGCAACCTAGTCAAGTAATACTTTGCTGCATTACTCCATTTTGCAGCTGAGGAACTCTCAAATTACCTGCTGATCTAAAGAGAGGAAGAGAACTAGTAGGTACCTGAATATTTTTGCAAATCAATTAATAAATGTAAGTCAAAAAATGAGGAAAAACAATAAATACATTCTGATCTATCCTATTATTATTAGCAAAGTTCTAAGAAGCTTATCAAATATGTAGTGATTTACTAACTGTTCATATCTTTGATGTATCTAATGCATTTCAAATAGTTAATGGCTTGGTAATTCCTTCATCAAGCTCAAAACTCACCGGCTGGATCAGTTTTATATGCTGTCTACTCTGGCAAAATTCTGGAGAGGGAAACCAATAAAAAGAACTTAACAGAAAGAAATGAAATAGTTAAGAAAGATCAGGGCTGACAGCTTGTCTATCATGTTTTGGGTTTTTTTTCTGGTCAGAGTCTACATCTAGATCCATTCTGCGAACTCCCCTGTTTCTTCTGGCTGACATTTGGTACAAATATTATTGTCATGTCTGTATCCCGTTTCTTCCAAAACTGGTGACTTGGGCATCAATCAGTGCTGAACGGATGCTGAGTTGCGTAACAAGTGACAACATCGACTCCCAAGGTATCCACAACTCTTGCTTTGTGAATAAGTTCTGACATGTCAGGCAAAAAGCTGATTCTTACAAATGTGTTAAGAGTAACAAACCAGCCTTACAAATAACAGAGAGGGGCCTTTGTTCTCCTGAAGCATTTGTTTTCCTTTGCAGAAGAAATATTTCTATGTTAATTAGATTTTTCTTTTTTGTCCTGCCTTCTTCTGCGATTCATCTTTCATAACATTTATTATTTTTTTTTTTTAGCAGAAACATCTGCCACCAGCCTTGCAGTAAATCCTTGGCTCACAGGTATTATTCTTCATTAAAGTAAACAAAACGCCACAAACCTCCCAAAGATGAGGATACTCTTTTCCCTGGTGGACTACTCAGACACATTATGTTCTCCTTCTCTCTCCAGTCATCTCTGCTGGCAAGTGTCAATTACAGACGCAGGTTTTAGGGAACGGAAGGATAAAGCACAATTTACAAATACTTTCCTCTGGAAGCAGACAGGTGTAATGACTGAGACTGTTTGCTGTAATTGAATTTCATGCTGTCATCTATTCAGTCACAAAAAGATGTCAGCTTCAAGGATGCTACTCATGAGAAAAAAAAACACAAAACAACAAAAACCACAACCAAAAACCCCTTAACAGCTTCTCACTGCGACTGTATAGCTAATATTGCCACCCTAGTTTGACTTCTCTAAAAGTAAAAATTGATTTTACTGTAGAGCATAAGGTGATTAGAACTGTAGCTTTGGAGGCCTATGGACTAGTACGATTATGTTTATTTAGTGTAGGATGTCCAAGAGACAATTGAATTAATTCCAGCCCCATAACAAAGAATTTTGTTTCAGACACAGCCAACAAAAACCTGGAAACAAAGTGCCATGCCAAAAAAATAAAAACAGTTGATCAAATATTAACAAAAAAGCATATAAATATTCTATAAAGATGTCAGCACAAAACAATAATTATCACTGTGCCAGAGGTTTGATCAAACTGACATTTTCAAAGACGTAATTGTTCAGTGGGGAAAAAATATTGCTCTACTAACATTCCTAAAATGTGCACAACTTCTGTTCCAGCCTTCCAAATTCCTGTGAAATGCATTATAATGGCACTTCTAACGATGGGCATATTTCTGAAAGCAGCATGGGTGGTATTCCCAGCAAACACAAGAAGAATTCCTTGCAAAAACAGCTTGCATGGGTTTTTTTTTTTATGTTATGAGCCTGTACTTTTCTCCCAAAGAGCATAAAATCTCTAGAATTTAAGAAAATAGGTAAATATCCATCTGGGAATCTCTGCTACAGCGATAAATATCAGAAATACCAAGCCTGAAGTTAATGACTATGCTCAGGAATGAAAGTCATGTCCATGAGAGGAAGGTCAGACGCAGCAGTCTGTCCCCGATTCCCTCAGTCAAGGCTTGTAGAAGAAGCAGTTTCACTGACCAAAGCCACGTCACTGCTGTGGAGAACTGCCACTGCCATAAATACAATAGTCAGAATCTCCCTTGAAGTATAAAAAATTCACGTACATTCTGACAACCAAGAAAAAAATCCATTTGATACAATGTCGATTGTCCCAAATGAAATAATTTTTGGAGTGTGCACGAGCTGTTAAAAAAAATACTCATGCAAGAGTAGAAGGAAAATCCATTACCTTAGGAGGAACGTATTTTGTAAAGTTAAGCTAGTTGATTGATTTGAATATACATTAACACGTGCCTATTAAACAGCAATAATCACTTAAAAGGTAATGCACATATTTACTTAATAGTAAAATACACAAAATTTATATGAAAATACCTTCAGGTTGTGTATATTTTCTCTTTTTTGCAACCAACAATACTAAAACATAATACATTTCTAGGACTTATGCAACTATATTTGATAAATTGGCATGATTTAAAAAAAAATGTATCCCTACCATCTATTATACAAACAGTAAACCTTAAACATAATTTCCAAAAGACCTTAAATATTCTTGACTTTGCGTAGACGTTGGTTCCTAAATCTCCATACTGCTTAAAATAACTTTTGATTTGGGGGGGATTTCTTTTTGTTATTTGAGAACATGCTACGGTTCAACGATTCTCCAGCTTCTGCTCACTAGAAAACTCTGCACAAAGACTTGTCTGATGCAAAAACACATTAAACTGGAAAGACATCAATCATTTAATGAAAGAATTTATTACGTGGTTTTAGAAGCTGTGCAAAATCATCATCTTTTTACAGATTTTCTAGTGGCTTCTCTTCCCTGAATGCTAGGAGGCTCTGAGGGAAACCCAAGTTCCATATCCAAAGGTTAACTTCTTGGAGATTTAGATTACGAAAATGTCAATTGCACAAATTATAAACCCATTTAGATTTCTGATTAGTTCCACTTTTAGCATACCATTTAGGGCTCAATTCTGACCTCTCATCAATTATATTTCAGTTTAGCTGCATTGATTTTATTTAAGTTATCCTTGCTTTATACCAATGGAAATAAGATCAGAATCAGGTCCTAAGGGTAAAGTAATTAAAAATGTAATTACCACAACTGATCATGCAACGTAGCTACATCACTAATTGGTTACTTTTTTTTGTTTTTTTTTTTTACAAAAAGATTAAAATTTCTTTGCCAATTTCACAGAGATAGGTTTTGACTCTTTTATTTCAGAAATAGTTCTGGATGGGATCCAGACAATCTAACTTAGGCACCTGGGTGCACCTACCCTTTAGGCGACTACAGCTCTCCTTAAATTAAGTACTTACGCTCTCCCAAATAGCTTTGCTCCCCGTGACAGAGAGGTAACTGCATTGGAAAGATCCAGAAAGAGATCCTGCCTGTTTAAACTGAAGCCATAAATTTGAAAACATCTTCAGTTTAAGGCCTTTGAAAAACTTTCTCCACTGACTACATAGTGAATTTAGGCACTGATTTTAGGAGAAAGAGATGACCTGGTACACCAAATAAGCCTGACACGTAACATTTACATATTTTTGAGGTGAGGTAGAGCCCATCTTCCTCACACACTATCTAGAATTTCTTCCTATCACCTAAGTTTTCCTTATGAATTTAAGGAATTGTATCCCTTGATCCTTAAAGCACTTTAATGTAATTAGTGTGGAGTCTGCTCTGACTTACCTCTCATGCAAATCTTGTAGGATCCAGGTTTCTACATACAACAATACCAGCACAAGTCTATTTCTTGATGAGCTTAAGGGTATTTTAGCAAGCTGCTAGCTAAATACTGTGAGTGTTTACAGAGCTATATTACTTCACAATTGTAGGGAATCAATTTAATACTGGAAATATTCCTAGGTAGAATTGAAGTGTGAACCAACATTTTTATAAGGAAAAAAAAACCCAAACCAAACCAAAACACAAAACACCAAAACCAGAACAAGAGCTTCTGGATCTGATTCTCTTTCGAATTTTACTGGTGTGAATAAGTAGTGACTGCATTGACTCCTGGATGTTGAACTTTAATCAATATCCAGGATGAAGGAGATGAAAATGGAGCTCTTTGCAGTGGCAGAAGGCCATGGAACATTTAGTCAGAAAGGTTAAACTTAAAAGAAAAAAAAGATACAAAGCTGTTTCTGGTTTAATGCAGAATAACTCAATATATTGGAAAAATAAGTAAAATTGCATAAATATCCTTGAATAGTTTATTATGGTTCTATTTGTCCTAAATCATAAACTTCAGATTTGATTCTCCATTCCCTCGCTCATACTGAAGGTATTGGGAGAGTGCAGGGTTGGTCTCTCTTTCAGACTGCATGGAACATATGCTGTCCTGTTAAATAAAAGTATGGAAAAAAGGTGTCTACACATCTTATAAGTCCTTCCAGGTTGTAAAGGATACAGCAAAAAGACAGTCAAACTGGGATGTCACAAAAGAAATTAAATTTGAGTCATAACCACAGCACTATGCTGTGTTTTAAAGAAAATTACTATTTTTCTACACTGTGTAGATCATTTTTCAATTGCTGTTTTTCTATAAGAAGCTCCAAGTCTACAGCAGAAATTATTGCTTCTTACATGTGTATGTAGAACAAAAGTTGTATTCACCACCAACATCAGAAGACTTAAATTTAGTGATTCCAAGGCACATCACCAGTAGAGCAACTCAATTTACATGAGTGAGCACAGTATACAATATGGTTCATATGTAGATTAGCCAAACAATATGACACCATTTAGACGAATAGTGCATTAAATACCAGAATGTGCAAAGTTGCATAGCACGTAAACAGAAAGAGAAATAAGACTATATCCTCTGAATATCAGTCTATTGCCTTATTCATTTGAAAAAGCACTAGTGTAATTATTTACGCTCATGAATGTATTACAATCCACATATTAAGATGGATATACATCAGAATCATGAACATCTATAGCTTGTTTCCTTAATGTGTATGATCTCAGCACTGCTTACAGTAGAAAATGAAATAAACCTCAATCATTGGTACTGGAATTTCCCGTGATAATAAATATACTGAATGTTTATTACTCTCCCTTAAAAGTGCACGTAAAAACCCTGCCTTAGAAAACAGCTGCGCTAAAACACTTGGAAACTCCTCCCATGATCAGTCAATGATAAAAATATTTAATCTACTCATTACCTAGATATAAGTTTCTGTAGGTCTTTATGTGAGCCCCACTGAAAAAGGTGGAGTAGTAGAGATGTTACTCAGCTAATCAACACTGTACTGCACACGTGCTCAGGGACAATAAAAAAAGCGAAAAAAAAAATCCCCCTTTGTTCTGATTATCCAACAGTGGCTGAATTAGTCATAAAATAAAGCTGGCAATGATAAGGGCATGTCTTATTTTAAATCTCTACTTGAAGGGGTTTTCTTTTTTTAACCTTGTAATTTCTCTAATCCAAACTAAATTAAAGGTTTATGAAATACGCATGTGAAGTCAGATAATATAAAGACTTTTATAATAACATTTGTATCTCACAGGAGCCAATCAGAGCTTCATACATACAGTATGTGTGCAGATTAAATAAGATAGTACCTTCAAACGGACATGATTGCAAAACGATTTTAGGAGTGGAGCACCCGAAAAAGCTTATCTTTATTAAAAGAGCATTTACAATATACTGGCTGTATATGTTGCAATGTTTAAGGTAGTGTACAATTTATCAATAAATACAACCCTGCTTATCTGAAGACAAATTTCACTCTTTTCCCAAAGGTGCAATACCTGCCTGGACTGATCCCATCTAATTTTGCATCTGAAATATTAAAATACAAGTCTAGCCTCCTTAAGGTCCTTTCAGTTAGCGGAGAAAGAGATCCTGCTGGTCATTTGGACCTTATGGTAAGCAAGTCTTGGGTGGGCCTTTAAGTTAAATTTTTATTGCTCCAGGTGTGTCCTGAGATGGAACCTACATCACTTGACTGGCAGGACTGGTTTTGCATGCTACAACTTTGTAGGGTTTGGGGTTTTTTTTTATTATTTTATTATCGTTATTACATTCTAAATGCTTAGTCTAATATTTGTTTTCTGTGATAGAAATACAGAGATGTTAATTTCTGGTATTTGTGCCAATTTATTACCCATAGCTGGGAACTAGCCTCCTTAATTTAAGCTCTAGAACCTATGCAGTAGATGCCTAATGAAAAACCCTGCCAAGAAGAAATCTAATCAAGGAAAGGGGCTGCCCTAAAAGGCCTCCAGAGAGACTTCCTATCTAGTACAGCTCAGGCACCCGGCTAGGGAGGCAGGACTTCCCTCTGAGGGACCTTGGAAGCACCTGTCACTCTACAAGAGGTAAATGAGGCATGTCCTTTAAGAAGTCTGGTTTACTCAGAGCTTAAAATTTGTGTTGATACAGAATGTGTTGATAGATGGAGTCTACCACCTACCCACCTTTCTGCTGCAGTCATTAACTTTTCTCCAGGATCCCTCAGAAACCACTCTCAGCCCATAGATAACAGACCTTTGGTTTCCTTCAATTAATTTCCACAAGATTGCATTCCACATAAAAGATATGTAGATAGACATGATAAATTAGGATTGTGACTCATGCAGGTTTGTGAGGTGCAAACAGCTAGCCAGCTGGCCTACTGCGCAACAGCCATTTATATGTGTCTTAAGTGATCGAGCTGGGACTGAAGTTACAGGATCACCCAAAACTCTGCTTAAACTCTACATTTTACTGTACAGCCAGTCTATCCAGATGACATACTCTAATGTTAATTACGTACTTCTCTCCTTTTCAACTCTGTGGTAAGCTGCTGGTAAAATAATTTTTAAAAATAAAAGCGATTATCGATACAGTATTTTAAAATACTTAATATTAAAAAATATATATTAAAAACATATTCTATATTTTTATGTGTATACATATTTAATTATAAGGTAGGTCTCAACCACTTCCCACCCTCCCAGTAAAAGCCCAAACCCAGAAAGAAAGCCCAAATACGCAGCATTTTTGCACAGGGTGGAATTCAATCAGTGTGAAATTGTCCTATTTGCTCCTTTCCTTCAGTTTTCATACTAGTCCATAGCTCAGGGAATAAGGCACAAGAAGATGAGAGAAGGGAAGGGAAGGGAAGGGAAGGGAAGGGAAGGGAAGGGAAGGGAAGGGAAGGGAAGGGAAGGGAAG
>JAOXNO010000024.1:80883546-80983137 GCA_028565335.1 Limnodromus scolopaceus | reverse complement strand
AGGGAAGGGAAGGGAAGGGAAGGGAAGGGAAGGGAAGGGAAGGGATATAGTTTTTTTCAGTCAGTGTTTTCTTTCTAAGAAATCAGATGCCTGCATCTGCCTCCTTGACGTTAACATGTAGAAAGCAAAATCTGCAAAAATTCCGGCCCAGCCCTGACTGTAAAACAGCAAGTGAAGTGCCATGAATGGTCTTGAGTACTGGCTCAATACCTCCAGAAGGTCAAGAATGCAAGCAGTTGGCTAGAGTTCAAAGGAAGCTTAACAGTTGGTGAAAAAAAAAAAGCTATTTAATGACTTACCAGAGTCTCAGAGCAGGTTAAGCTGTCTGCATAGATACAAACAATGACAATAAAAATGTTAGACTAAAGAAATTCTCCTTACCTATAGAATATCAATGTTTATCAGAGGAACTTTATCTTGTTCTTAACAAGTCGAATCATGCAAAAACAAGATCAATAAGGGAGGATGTCTTTAAAGCTCCGCTGTTGCATAATGGAAATTACTTTGAAGAGCTGACTGTGTGTTCATGGAGAGTTAGCAAACTGTCCCTGCAGGCGCTGGTGACATTAGGCAGCTCAAAATACAGTATTTCACTTGAAGCATATCTGACTCATTCTATTGGCATAAACATCACATGTTTAGCATTAACCGCTTTTACAACCTGCTTTATAAATTTATTTTGCTTCCCTTTCCAACGGTTGTCTTCTCCTTTCTTTTGTTGCAAATATTTTTGCTTGTTACTTTTGCTTCTGACAGTTTGACGGTTATTACCTTAAGACATTGCAGGTGTTCTTCGGTTCTTTTCAAAGAATCATCTAGGTGCCTAAAGCCTTCAGCACATTAACAGGTGACTAATTTTAATGGTACTCCTAAAAGAATAAAGCTCAAAGGCAGAAAATACAAATAAAAATAATTAAAAAAAGAGCACTGAATGTTTTTTAAAAATCCAGTGGTATTATTTTTAAGCTGAAATGAAGAATAGTCTCATCACTGGCACTTTATAACACGGCACTGCAACAGTCAGGTTATTACAAATGGAACACACTACCCTCTTAATTAGGCTATTAATCAACAGAATGAAAGGTGGATCAACAGAGTTACCATTTGCTCCAGATACAGATTTCTAGACTGCCAGTGGTTATCGAGACAGTGGAATTCACAGGAATGCTATTTTTGTTTAAAGAGCACCCTTTGCCCCCGCCATTTTGGGACTGAGAGTAAATCTCCCTTCTTTCCTTTGTCTCCACAGCAAAGTCCCTTTGCCAGGAATCAGAATTTTGGAAAATAATGATTTCATTTGAGAAACAAATTTATGAGTTAAAGTTCAGAAATAGTTCAGAGTTTGAATAACAAAATGGTAGAGGTTGATGAAACCTAAATTCCACAGAATTTGCAATATGAAACAGGGACAATATCTCTACTGGAAGAAGAACCAAAGAGCACTGAAAAAAACAACTTCTTAAATCTAGCAAAATAGAGGCATCATTGCAGAAGACTATATCAAGCCACTTGAAGGATGGGTATGAGAGGCGACCCAAATTTACATAAAGGTTAGAGCAGTCTCAGGTAATTATACTTGTAGGTCTCCTCTAATATTACTACAGAAAACTTTTACTTAACTGAAACTTATCTAACTTATACTTACTACAGAAAATCTCACTGCAAAAGACTTTTCTCTGTGATCTTTGCCTATAGCAGCTAAAGAAGAGGATGAAGTTATGTAAGTAAAACAGGGATGTACTGGTGTTGAGTGGTTCATTTAAGAGACGACTATTTTTGAACAGAGATTATCCAAATTGCTCTTTTTTACATCTTATGATTATCTTTCACCCTTTGAATTGTAAATGGTAAATTCACTTTAAAATAATTAATTGGACATAGTACCGCACTCCATCCCTCTCACTTTTGGCACAATGACCTAAATCTAGCCAGTAGATAGGATCTATACTACTAGCCTGTATCCCCCGAGGGACAGGAAGGTAAGTGGTGCGTACCACTTGAGAGAGAGGCCCCAAGAGTAGAACGCTGCCAAAGGCTGGAAAAACAAATTATGTCTTTTAATCACTGGAGTCATCCAGCCTTGTGTTAAATCATAGATATAAATGTTAAAAAAAATGAATATGTGACTAGGATATAACAGAGATCTTAATGAAATTCATTTTTGTCCTTACTCTTTTTCTTCCTGACTTTTTTGTTATGGTATTTAAACACAATTTTATTCTGAATAAAACTTAAGAGCCTTTTTTCACTTTTTTTCAAATTCTCAAGACAGTTGTTTTTCAAGTTGGTTATTTTGAAATTGCCAGCATTAACAATGGTTTATTTAATGCGCTCTGTAAAACTATTTCTCTCTTAGACATATACTTTTATTTACCAACTTGGTGTATCCATCTCTCTTTTTAACTTTCTAAGTTTATTTTACTGCTTGCATTCTTTCAAAGTCCTAAGGTAAGCAACAACCTCACTTACGTATCTATCAGGATATGGCTTTTTTAACTCAAACTCTCTGCACAATGAAGTCTGTGCTATGGTTTTTCATTCAAGACATATCACCTGGCACTTTTCTGTTTGGTTGGTTTATTTATTTTCTAGCCAATCTGATTCATTGCAACTTCAGCCGTGAATAGAAGCTAATACACCTGCTTTGTTTTAACTGCTCACCAGTTAAATAATTTTGCTCACCAGAAACAATCAATACTACAAATGACTTGTTCATTAATGGCATAAAAGAAGCAAAAAAGTGTTAAACTGATGACCCTTTAATTACCACATCCTTACTGAGGCAATGGCAGCATATTTATAAATGCTGTTGGACTTTTATATTGCCAAGCCATTGATTTTTGCCAATTAATGAATCTTTGTATCCTGAGAGAATACTATTCTTTCTTGAGCTAGATACAGATCTCTGATTACACATAGAGATGTTCTTGGGAAAACACTGTAATTTTTCATTTTAATGTTCTTTTATTTGTGAGAAATACTGAACGGAATTTTCTGGGATAATTATCACCCCCAAACCCAACAAAAATAAATGCCACAAAACAAACAAACAAACAAACAAACAAACTCCATCCAAAGGATGCCAATAATAAAACAATTCACTACCTTATGTTTCCCTGACAAAAAAATGGAAATTTGCCCATGTGAAGGCAAGCCTGAGTTTTGCAATACAGGCTTTACAGTAACCAAGTGCTACCACAGCCAGTTTAAAATATATTAATACATTTAATAATGTAATTTTACCTATTCATAATTCCACTTAAAATATGTATTGCTTATCGACATTTATTAAAATGTTCTGTGAAATATTACTTTTGAAGCATGTTGATTTAAAAAAGTACAGGAAAAAAGAAACTTCAGTACCAACGAAAATACAGCCTTCTTAGATGTTATAGGTTGCCACCTAAAATGGAGCTGAGGAACTGAAGAACCTGAAGCGTCAGCATCTGCACCAGCGACTGGAAGGTGTCTGAGTGCCTTATTCTCTAACGCTGACTGACTCCAGACCGGACAATCCAGGTTCATGATCACATGATTTTAATCACTAAGTGGCACACCAAAGTTAAAAATAAAGTCTCCAAGACTCCTTAGAGTGAAGACACATTCCAATCTAACATCCCTATGTCTTGCTGATGGATTTAGGAGACTTTAAAGAAAAACATTTTTATCACTATCATACAGACTTCTGGTTAGGTTCTAAACTGAAAAGGATTAAAACTAGGCCTCAGTCCTTATCTAGAAAGGGTATGTGACTGAACTTACACAGATACGTTGTCCCAGGGGAGTCCAGAAAAGAAGTTTTATGATCAAAATATTATCTACAGTGCAATTCCAATCTTAGTTGGCCAAAGTTTGGCACAAAGGTCAGCAAAGCTAGCACATGGGATAAAACAAAGCAAAACAAAACATTGAACAACAGCCTAGCAAAAAGACGCTTCAGACTGGAATTAACAGTATTTACTCACTCATTTTTTTATTTCCTTACTCTTTCATTCTTAACTGTGGAAATGGTGGCATCCCTTTCTAAAACAAGGTGAGAAGAGAATTCAGGGCACTCAATTCACAGTGACATTCCTGCTAAAAGCTGGGTCCGTTCAAGTGAAAACATCAATCTAGTGATATATGTTAACAAAATGCAGGAAAACAAGATCGTGAGCTGGCAGTATATCCCTACCAAATAGATTTCACCTCTCTATATCTAGGGCTTGGCCACAGCTCAAGGATAAAATGCTCCTGCCATTCAAAGCAGCCTGTCTCAGAAATGTCATTCTAACATTTACTTCTTGTGTGATTTTAGCTTACACTATCCTGAATATTAAACACTCAGGTTTTACTTATTAATTGCACCCATTTATTCTTGTTATTTCCTTTTACAGGTAAAGGCCAATTCATACTAAAATCACTACAAGTCCTGCATTGAAAAGAAAACTTACGACATATTTTAGCAACTACTGGTACTACCTGTGAGAATCATTCTGTAAAGAAAAGGATGAGTGGAGACTGAGGGCGAGGAGCTGGAGTATCTCAAGAACCAGGGAATGGGTGGGTGAGATGCCCTGACACTTCCATATCACAGCTGTGTATAAAGTATCTTCCCTTAATTATTATCATTACAACTCTTTATATTCACCAGAAATGAATCTTGCTCTTGAGATTTGGCCACGTGATACAGAAGTGACTTCCAAGGCAGAAGAAAAAGTGGCTGCCATCATTATTTTATTTTTAAAGTGACAACTTAAGGGATGCTTTTCCAGCTTTTTTTTTTTTTTTTTTTTTTTTTTTTTTAATATAGACCTTTGCCATGGGGATATAAGGTTAGTTTTTTAGCAGGCATAAATTGTTAGAGTGCTAGGGAATGCTCTAGCTTAATTTCCATTTATGCATTACATCTGTAAATTTTTGGTTTTCTGCACAGTGAACAAAATTAAGCCCACTGTTATACAACTTCCTTGAATAACTAATTCACCAGAATTTAAGTTCACAGGTTCTGGTGTTACACATAAGATTTGTTATTCTTCATTGTAATCTGAATATTTTTTTTTAAATGCAGTAATATAACTTAAACCTCTTTAGAAGTATTTCAGTGTGTTTGGTTAATAAGGCACACATCTGTTACACATGTATACATTGAAACTCTTTACTAATATCAGTCAAATGATTCTTAAGATTAAAAAAACAGAGCTATAGAAGATAATCATATAACAATGAATATATATTCCAATATATATTATATTATTGTCTGTCTATAATATGACTTGGAATATATAATGCTTATAGAATATATGTAATGAATAATATATCTTTAAAATACAGGAATGAATAACCTAGTTACAAATGCATTCACAAAAATCTGTATTAATCATTTATTAACTTTATTTATTTATTATTTGGCTTTAGCCCAATATTATATCTGTTTCTTTTAAAACCACAACAATCAAAAATGACTAGAGTAATGACTTCTTTAGAAGGCACAAATATATTTTTCTGGGTTTTACTGTAAGGTTTTTAACCTGAAGTCTGGTTAAATATGTACTTCATCAGTCTTCCAGAAGTGATATTTTAACTACTCTAGATCACAAAAATGTGCTGGATTAAACTTTTCCAAGCTCCAGAAATTTCACATAAGAAATACATCAAATTCACCTCAAACAAACCTGCAGACACTCAACTAACTTTTGACTGCCTTTCCTAATCTAAAGTTCAAAAGCTGTGTAACGTTTTCTCTGTCATGCCTAATAAAAAAAAATAGTTCTATGGCAGATTTTTAGGAAAGAAGACATGAGAAATGTGTGTTGAACTAGCAGATAAAGATTTTCCTCTAAAACGGTGGAAAGAAATTTGAAGAATCCGTATTGTTTCCCAGACAGAACCATTGTAAACTGGCATAATAAATGAGCATGTCCTAATTACTCAGGAAGTTTCAGAAATTAGAATCATAAAGCTGTCCTCTAGAGTAAGGACATTTGTCTACTTCACGGTACGTTGGAAGGAGTGGTAAACAGGACATTAGCATTTCACCTTGTCCATGGCAAAGCATGTCATTGTTACTTAGAGTAAAAGCTTTTTGGGTTAGAGAACACATTTTTATATGTGTATCTAATGACTAATGTAGTCAGTCTGAAGTCTGATGGGAGCATTTCAACACTATTCTAAAAGAACAGAACAGAATAGTATGTAAAGAATCACTGATAATGACACTGTCTTTCAGCTAGTTTAGTAGTAAATTTTTATATGGCCTGCAGATGAGAGATAATTTTAAGCATACTTCCAAAAATAAGGTGAAAAATCTAGTGATTCCATGGATTTAATAAGGCACATTCATAGCAGAAAAATAACAGAATTATATCTACTTTCCCTTGCTTTATACATCACTCCTTGCCATTCTCTTCCTTTGTCAGAAATAGCTGTGTGAACAAGATAGGCTACCTCTATTTCCATCTTGGTTAGCAGGACTCAGTCCTGCAGAAAAATCATAAAGTTGATTTGTGGGATCACAAATAAGGTTCATTGTCACGGGTCTTATCACAGATTTTGGGGTAAGCCAGGAAAAGATGGGTCACAAGCAGAAAAAACATAAAAAATACCTTGAAAAATATGGAAATGGAGCAGCAAATGGGATAAACAATAATTTAAAGTTAGTTCCAATAAAGGCATGCTTTCCAAAATTGTGTACCACAAGTATACTATGACAAGTCATATTCCATAATCTGAATATTTGTAATGTAATGGCAGAATTCCCTTTCTTATTCTACCATTAATAATCAATAATGTCAGTGATAATCCAGACAGCAGTATTAGCAGCAGTGCATGGTAATGGCAATAGCTATGGAATAAATATTTTAATATTACAATAGTGATTGTTTCCAGTAGATCCTAAAGGGCGTTTAATGTTATATAAACAATATAAAGGGCATGGTAATGTATGTGCAATATTTAAAATTTTCCATTCTCTTGTGTTTGCCAGAATTCATCAACATGAATGTTCATGAACATCTACATAATACTCAATAAGGTAGATCTCCGTAAAAGGTGCTTGGAAATAAATGTATACCATCCAAAGACTTGTGATTATGCCAGATAAAAACTGAATTTCAACAAAATATTAGAAATTAAAAAAAACAAAACCCACAAACCAATAATCAGCATTTCTTTGCCAAAATTCAAACTCATTATTCTTGGTTATTTTGCTGCAAGTGTGGTTCAAATAAATATGCATCTATAAGTAAGTCATTAAAAAAAAAAAATCCACCCTTTCAGTTTTCACTTAGTACAAAAGACTAATATTTTATTTCAAAAGTCCAGTTTTCTTCTTCCTCGAACTACTAAGCAAAAACCAGAAATCCTACCAGTCTGCAAAAATTTAGACAAAAATTAAGAGCTGGAATGGAAATTCTTAAGCAACAATAAGCTTAATTGACCATCTTGATTCTATCTGTATCCACATCTAGTCTAGGATTATCATGAAACTAAATATGGTTGGCTTCATACAACCAGTTTTACTTGGAGATGCTTGGCATTGATTCTGCAGCAACAAGTGATTTAAACTTCTGTCATTTAAGGAGTATATACATCCATGGTTATACTTAATTGTAAACACCATGATTAGGTACAGGAGGAAAACCCTTCTTAGTATAGAGAGTATAGAAAATGAAAAACCCCATAATTTTTTTAGAAAAGAAATATTAAAAAACTATTAATTTTCATTAACTGAATCTAGTTATACTTGACAAGTATGTAAGTGTATGTAAAATTATATAAAACAATGTAAATCACAAGTAAAAATGATAGTGTTTTTTGGCTAATGAGTTTTATTTTCTAATCTGAAGAGCTGTTGAAAGGAGAGGTATTTTAGAGGAAACAAAAGTCCACCATATGGTGCAAGGAAAGATGCATAATAATTAACCCTTAACAAGGGAAGCACCGCATGCTATCAGTTTATGAATTCTCTTCACATTAGCTAGATTTCAAATGCCATCATAGTCTTAAACAAAAGGAAATGTGGAAATGTCCCAGCGGTCCTCCTAAGGAGCACTGTGGCTCTAAAACCTCTCTGTGGATCAATGTCTCCCTCTCTCCTTCCGGGTTTTGAGGCTGGGGTGAAAGATTTGGATTTTCATGGCTGCCAAAATTTCTGTACAAGTGCCTTGTTTTGACTCCGTAGCATAGAAGGATGGAAAAGGGGAGCACAATGAAGGAGAATAATGCTTAATCAGCCTTTGGAGCATCCTGCAGTTCATTGTCTGCCTGCCTCCATGGGCAAACAGAGGGGCAGGAACAGAAGCCCCGGAACATGGGCTACCAGTTGGGCTACACTCCTGTTTCCTGCCTTTGTCTTGTAACACACTTGTCGAAGGTATGTGTGCTCCTAGACTAGAACACGGTTGTTTGCATGGGAACCCAGACAGGATTAAATGATTCCTCCTACTCCTTATCTCAGGATGACAGCCAGGGTACAGCACAACATTGGGAAAACAAAACCAAAAAGTTTTTTGCAGTACAAATGCAAATACAAATGCATTATTGCATCCTCGCTTTACTTAGACACTTCAAATGTAATGAATTTTCAAGATTTCTCTGAGCTTCCAATATTACAAGCAAGACTCTAAGAGAAGGAGATCTGTATGTGTCAAGGTATCAAAATTAAAATATGTGCAGTAACATTAAATGTATAAACTTTATTAAGTTTTGTATGTCACGTCCAGACTAGTGCAAATGAAATGTCATGCTAGTCTACTCAAGCAAACACTGTACAATTACTGCCATAAAAAGATACGCATAGTTTCTTACTAGTTTTCTGGTGTCTACCACCAGGCATATGCTTTCTGGAAAGACAGATGGGAAGGACAACTTTTTTTAAGAGGATGAAGATTTTTTTGTATTCATATGAAAATGTTGAAAACCTTTTAGTAGCTCTTATATTTCAGCATTTTTCCTTATGAAAGTTGAAGAGGACTGGGGGGGTGGGGGTGGGGGGTAGGATCTCATTTCAGACAGCACAAATGGACCAAGTGAGAGAGACAATTTCTAAAGATATTGTTTTAAAGGGGGGACAACAAAACAGGATTGAAGACACAAAGAAAGTTGAAGGGGTGCAAGTATACAATATCTCCTTTATCTTCCATGAAATGGTCACTGTTTTGAAGCCTTTGAGGCTTAATCACTAATGAGTGATGTGCCATATGATAACTCAAAGCTCCATCTCAGGAACTACTCGCACCAAACCTTTATTGGTCCTGAAAACTACAACCTATTTCTCAATGGCTCACTGAATTGAACTCACATGCACCCTTCATCACCTGCACTGGCAAGTGTCGAGAGCTTTGAATAAACCCAAAGAAAGACCTATGCAAGCACTTCCCTTTATTAGCAGGAATCTTTAGAAAGAAAAATGTGACTTCCATTACCCCTTCAAACTAAATCAGAATTAATCCACTTTGTTTTGAAGCTGAAGAGGAAAAAAAAAATAGGGGGGGAAAGGGAAGGAGGAAGGGAAAGGGGAAAGGGAAGGAGGAAGGGAAAGGGACAGTGGAAGAGGGGGAAGAGAGATGAGAGAAGAGAGATGTGGAATCAGCAAAGCTCATAGCTGGGAAATGCTGGCTTGCAGATTAATCTAGCCCAATCTGCAATAAATTCAGGATGTGATCTGCTCCAGCCTCAACAATGAAATCAGTTTGAATGTTACTTTATAAATCATTCAGTCATTCTTTAACAAGATGAATGTCTGGCAAGATTCTTTCCCTCCTTGCCTCCTGGAAGAGATTACATTTTTAAAAGCTTTAATTTCTGAAAGTCTCCAATATGCTAAAGTATGGGCTGCTCCAAAAAGCAGCTTTACTCTGTATTTCAACAAATGGATTGACAGTTACTACACAAAGAGAAAGATGATTTACACTCGTCATTTCTCACAGATTAGTGCAGGCAAAAAATAAATGAACAAATAAATAAATAAACTCCAAACGATCCTTTTTCTATGAAAGCCTTGTTACTTTGCCGAAATGCTAATTCTAATACAACCTATCACAGAGACAGTTCGTTGAATCAATGCTTTGCTACTCATGCTTCCAGGAATGAGTGATACTTTACAGCTAAATTCACCCTGGTACAGCTTTGGGTTATACTAGATTTGATTCTGAGCTGCTGTGAATCAATCATATACCTGAAATGAGTCACAAAAGCCAAAGAAAGGGCTTTCTGTTTTTGACTTTTTTTTCCTTTGTTGCCATTTTCTTCCTGAAGGATAGCGCTGATAGAAAATAAATCATATATTTAGCAGTTATCCCATTCTAAACAAATATTTTCATTTTCTCATTCTGAAATTGTTTAATCTGATGCAATAAAAGGGTAGGAGAGGTAAACATATTTTTAACCATCTCATCTGTCAGTGAATACTTTGACAGGTTTCATTCCTGTGAGTTCTGAAAACCTGTGCTTAACTTTAGATGTTCAGCCAATTAAAGTCAATGAGATTTAAGAATCTGCTGACTTTTGCTTACCCATTTTGTTAAAAGGGGTATTTTGTGGGATCAAGTCCAAGCTAAACGACCCACCCACAGCCAACTGCCCACTTTAAATCTATTCCACTACATTCCCGTACTCTCACTAAATTTAAGATGAGTGAACACAAAGCAGACATATTTGTCCTTTATATTTTAATCCTTTGTCTGCAAAGGATTAAAAACAATATTTTAACTATGTAATCCTCAGTTAAGTTACTCAGTTAAGAGTCCATTTCTTGCAGTTTGCTTCATGTCTCATCAGTCTCATATATGCTGCAGAGGGGAACAGTACAGAGACAAGCCATGTGGAAATGAATACACCTGTTGCCACATTAACTTCAAGGTGAATTTACATGTGGTTTGTCCTTCCTCAGCTCTCCCTTTCAAGCTTTGGGCCTTGGAAGGACGAACAGTGGAGTCTTGGCGGCATTTTTACATACAAATTCTTGGGAAGAAATACTTAGGCCAAACCAGAAATCCTACAAAGATGACCATTAGCTTTTCATTAGTTTCACATTTATTAATTGTACCTACAAAATAAGATATTCTGTGAAATTTCCTATATAAGCTCGGCATACCACTGTTATTTTGGCAAGATCTATTTTGTAGAAAAATGCCATCAGTTCTGCAAGAATCCTACGTAACAGCAAGGATTTGTAGATAAGAGACATATTTACCCATTTTACCCATTTCAGGTCTTAGTATCTGTCTGTATGTGGTACTAGATGCTTCAAAGTTGACTGTTCCTGCTCTCACAATCAGCTTTTTAATTATTTTGAAAATTTCATCTATACATGTTCTCAAGGTGTCTCAATATATTTAAAGACGCAAAACAAACAACAACAACAACAAAACCCTGAATCTGGTCTTAAAGCACTGAGGCTTATAAAGAATTTAAATCAAACTTACTTTGATTCAGTTCAATTGAAGTTACACTGAGAAAGTGTCTTTTACAATAGCCACAAAGGGATGTATGCAGATATATAAATTATTAGCTGTAAGAACAGATCCATGTCATGAAAATCTTCCAGGTTAGTCTTGTATCTTAAGCATACTTTTGGGTTTCCTGAATTTACACTCCACAAATGTGTGATCAAATCAATTATCTTCTTCATTTCCTTTTCCTTGATTATGCTGGTTTTTTAATGTGAAATGGCCTCAAGCACAGTACTTTAAATATGGTTTGAAAATATACTTTAAGAAAATGTGGAATTCATTGCCTATGTTCCCGTTACAAACTCCCAGAGGAAATGACTGGTAATTTTGAGGATTTAAGCTTTTTTTTAGCTCTAATCAAACCCACAGGGGCTGACCTCTGTGCTATGGTGCAGCCAGTCAATTCCAGCAGCATGACATGCTCTGTCTCCGACAAGACACACAACAAAGTCCTGATATCATAATAATTGTTACTGTCAGTAATGTTTTGAGTTTAACTCAATAATTAAAATATTGTAGCTGCCTAGTTTTAAGTAAATCAACACTATGAACATTTATAAACATTACCCTTCCATAGTCGTAGTCTTACAGGTTTTTATTCTTGAGTAACCTAAAGAAACCAAAAATCATAACTGACATTCAGACTCAGAGGGGAGTAAGTACAGACACAAGAACATTCCTGAAGCAGCAGGGTATAGATTTATTAATTCAGTATACGCGGCATGTAAGAAGACCCTGTCTAGCGTTAACAGGGCTTCCACCCCTGAGAACTGCTTGACTGAGTTCATTTAAAGATTTAGACCAATCTTTAAACTCTCTCATCCTTCTTCTTGAGGGTAATAGAAGATATTCAAGAAGGAATTCAATTGTCAAAATCCTTTGTTCTCTGCTTCTCACAGGAAAAAGCTCAACTACTAAAATACCAGGTCTCCTCTACCAAGATGAGTCTTCAGTTGTTTGCACACAGCAGACATGAGTCATAAGCTGAACTAACTAAACACACAGATTTGGTTATTCACTTCTAATTAACTGTTCTTCACCCTTCCTCCTCAGCGTCCACAGAATGTTATGAGGAATGAAATAAAAATTTTCTAAACCTCTCTTGACTCTGATTATCATTCCTTCTCAAGCCTCAGGAAACGGGAATTGGTCATAGCTGCAACGTCCCAAGCAAGGTTTCTGTGTTACAAGAAATGTGAATGGGACAAAGAGCCACAGAGACATTTAGAAACCACAAAGCTCAGATTATTGAATAGATAAAGTAACAACCATATGTCAGCTCTCTGTGGCACCCCATGAAATGCATAACTCTTTTGTAGCAGAAAGTGCGTGTTCCTTGTCTTCCTCCACCCAGCTCTTTTACAAATGAAGATCGCTGAGTCTCCCTTGTCATGATGCAGGCTCAGATATTATACCAAAACTGTTAAAAACTGCACTGTTAGTTCAAAAAGCTGCACATAATGTAAATATTTGAAGAAGTAATCATGTTGTGCCAACCCTTAAATTGCTACATTTGTATAGGAAGGATGGATAGTTGCATATCAGAAAAAACTTCCTTAATATGACTGCAGCCCTCTGATACTTGAGCATAATGTTTTCAGGATATTGTTGAGAATAAAACTATCTTGCTATGATGGCCAATAAAAATTATCTATGGAGTAAATAGACTTTAAATGAAGAAAAGAATTAGAGAGCACAGAAATTAGAGACTATTAAATATACTACTATGATGCTGGGAA
Source organism: Limnodromus scolopaceus (assembly GCA_028565335.1). Lineage (NCBI taxonomy): Eukaryota > Metazoa > Chordata > Aves > Charadriiformes > Scolopacidae > Limnodromus > Limnodromus scolopaceus. Next base: position 80,969,966 of record JAOXNO010000024.1, on the reverse strand, counting down.
GCAGAAAAAAACCACGAGGAACATTTAAGATCTGCCTTATAAGAATATAGATATATTGAGTTTAATTTAGTTTGGGTTTAGAGGAAATAGAATTCTTTAAGAGAGGTATTCCTTAAACTTGTCTTTTCTGTTATGTCATACCAAATGTAAATTGATGATATTATCTGAAGTTTAAATCTATGTGAAAGTGACCCTTGAGGCATATGTATGATATTCCCTCTGTGAATCTCTTTCTTCTCACAAGCTCTGGTTTCCTCTTCCAGCTAAGGACCTTCCATGCTTCTCAGCTTCCCTGCTTTATTCTCTTGCAAGTTATCTGGTAAAACTATTTGACACCTATTCCAGGGCTTGCTTTATTTATCATTATTATTAATAATTTGTTTTGCCTTTCTTTAGTCTCCTTTCTTCTCTCTTAAGCTGACAGAGATTCTCTCTCTGTCTTAAAAGTAAATAAAGGAAGAAAAAATGAGGAAGCTCATTGCAAATACTGTTTTTCCATCTCTGGAATGGAACTTGTTTGTCACTTTGGAAGAAAAGAGTATTTCAGCCGGAGAACTTAGACTGAGGAGTAACTGAAATTATACCTCAGAGGCCCAAAACAGCAGTAACACTTGTAGATTTAGCTAAAATTAACAAGGACAGAGAAAGACAACCGCAGATATGGTAACTTAGGGGACAAAGCTCAAGTGCAAGGGCTGAAACAATGCATAAAAAAAAAAAAAAAACAAATGAAAAATTGGCTATCCAAGTTAAATTTCTTATAGCAGCTGGAACTCTTGAGATGCTAAAATGCCTTCTCAAAAGATGTTGAACCAGATACAGCTTCAAAATAACCAAAACTGTATTATCTCCTGATTACCGTTGATACAAGACTTTAACACATCAGGACTTTGAGTTTCTCCACCTTCTCTTTTATTTCTTGAGAAACCTTCCTCTACATCAGGAGTTGTTCAAAAAGAAGTCTCAGAAGCTTCTGTTGCAATCATATAGTTTCTATGGAGTAAGCATTTTACATTCTTTTTGACAGAAGGCATGAATTTGCCTTTCTTGCTATCATGTTCACATAGCCTGACCAATGACATGCTTACCAATCTTTGGTTAGTTCTCCAACATAAACTATTTCCTTTGAAATGCTGAAAATCTGAATTAAAAATACACTTATTTTTCTCTACTTTCCTCCTTTTTTCCTCTATCTTCCTCCCTTTTTTTTTTAATGTCCTATCAAATCCAGGCAATATTGGTGTTTCTGGTCACAATGGATAAACATTTTAAGAAATACCATTTCCATTGAGAGTCACAGATTGATTTACATATTCAGATTTGGGAAGCACTCCATCCCTAATGGAACAGGCAAAGATAGTCTGGAGACATGTCTGTTTGCCTGAGACACTTCCTAGGTCCTTTCTATTCTTCATATATTTGGCAATATGTTATTCAATTTTTGGAATTTCTAGGAGTCGGTATATAAATCTTACCTGACAATTCATCGCAATTCTATGACTAGAAAGAGATCTCTGGCTCATAAAACTTAATGCTCTGTTAACTATACTGCAGATAACATTATGCAGTCAGGATATCAAGATGCAAAATATCAGGGTGTTTGCTGCTTTTTTGGCTGGAAGACTGTTTCTAGAACGAGATGCATGCATCATTAACTTATGAGCATTTCCTATCTGCCTTTCTCACCTACGTGAGGCAAAACGCATACATGTAACATCCCTAAAACGTCTAGGGAGGACTCACTAAACAAGCTTTTAGGTAGGAGAGAAATTTGAGTTGGAAAGAAATGTTGCTTAAGAAGCCTGACACTAGAAGTGCTGAGGTGAAGGGGTAGGAGGTAGAAGTGACAATGGGAGGGAAAGGAAATGAAGGAAGCAGTATAATGCAAAATCTGAACTCTGTCTTCTTTACGACACCCAAACCCCTGCGGTATGTGATATAGCCCAAACAGAAGTACTCTTACAAAACTGCTTTCTGGACAATCCACTGATAGACATAGCTCTGCTACAGGCAAGTTGAAAGTAACACATCCCAAAGAAGTGAAGGCAGTCTCACTCCTTTTCTCTTCTTAGTGCCTTGGGTTATTGCAACACAGACTTTTCCAATGGTGAAGAGACATGGAATATATCCAGGCAAATTACAGTTCCCTTTCTCTGCACAGCATGCCAGCTGCAGAGCTGAAGTGGCCAGGATGCTCCTGAAGTCTGTTCAAGCGCAGAGAGTTTCCCTTAGAGAATCTGCCCTATGAGTAGAACAAACATCTGCCAACATCAATGCAGTGATAGAGGGGATAATGCTACTATAGCTGTGCACACAACTCTTCCCTTCCTGATCTTGGCCTGCTCTTGGCTGCCAGGTGGCTCTTGATCCACTATACGAATGGATAAAATAGACAGACTATTCAGAACAGGTGAGAAAAAAAGATAGAGAATAAAATTAAGAAAAGAAAACAGGAGTAGAGATGAGGGAAATTTTGCTGAAAGGAAGCGTACAGCATTTCCAGGTGTCTACCCAAAATATGAACCATATATTATCAGCCAGATTGCTTTCCTATTTCTAACATTTTAGGTGAATGCAGTCTGTGTGTAGTTTAACCAGATAATGCCATAAGAAAAAGTGATTACATAATAAATTAAACACAAAGCTCACATTAAGTAAGCAGTATGATTAAATTATTAAGGAACAAAACTTGGAGTTAGGATGTTTGGATTCTTTTCTACACTCTGCCATCGACTTCCTTTCAAATCTTCAGTAACACTTGATATCTTTCCATCAGAAATTTCTACTGCAACATTGGATAATAATTCTTACCCTTATTTATGATGCATATGAAGATTAGAAAATAATTAGTATGTCATATTTTTCTATGGATTTTCCTATACTTAGGACATGAACCCTACAAGGCATATCTCTGTGAAAACATAATGTAATTATTGCATTAAACAAAAAGGTCATTCACTGACCCAACTCTGTCTTTAATAAGAACATTTCTGAAAAGATAAGATTATTACTGCTATTTGTATTTAGCAACAGTGTGTGAGGCAGTGAGATTATCCTTGCCTCTCTACACCCACCAGCAATTTTTCTTCTCCCAGAGATGACAACCATGAAAACAACTTGCTTTGTAATACAAGACAATCTTCCAATTTATTTATTATTATTTAGTTTTGGAAAAAAAAACCCAACTATATTAGCTATAGGCTCTATCATGACTAGCAGATAATAAATACATAAATCTGAAAGCATGAGATTTATTAAATTCATTATATTTTAACAGACTGATTTTCTAATTGCAGCAGTACTAGATAGGAGCAGCTGGCTCCAGAAACTGCAAATGACTGAATCCATCATGCCATGATTGGTAGGTTGTGAAAAAGCTGTTTGCTATTATAAAAATCTTTGTTTATCAAAACAAAGCAAAGTACACTAACTAGGGTGCAGAAGAAGCTTCCTTCAATTTTGTCTCAACTTAACCTTTCATTTTATGTAGATGGATATATTTTATGTTACAACTGAGTGTGTTGACATGTACAAAGGCAGCAAGAGATACTGTGTTTGAAATCTAGTCCAATAAAACTACTACAAGAAAATCAACATTCATAAATCTAAAGTGGATGACCAGGACCAGGAATGAAGAAAGAAGACATAGGAACAGCAGTTTAAAATATCTTTGAAATGACTTATTCTTTCTGTACAACAAAAGTAAACACATCAAAGACTTTCCATTTTTATGTTATTGATGCCCATTTCTTCTTCATGATATATAAAAGGAGATAAACAAGTTGTTTTGATTTGGTAAACAGAGAGAAGTGATGAAGAACGAAAAAGCCTGTAATGAACAAACAAAATGGTACTGTGAAAGATCAAATTTACTAAAACTATCTATGACTTTGGCTTCCCAAAACACAAGGAAACACACTGCAAACCAGCCACAGGCCTACCTTTATAAGCCAGTGAAAACACGAAGGCAGCCATTGTCTGTAACTCTAATCTGCACAAAGAAGTATGCTCTAGCTCTGGTTGCTTAGAAGAAAGCGGAGGACGTGGAGACAACAGTGTCTCAAGGTTCAAGCAGCAGGAGAAAAATGCTCAGTCTCTGTTTTATTGGCAAGAAGTTCAGATATACATTAAGACTTTTAATTAGCAGACTGGTTTCCTTTAACCACTGACTTCCACTGCTTTTTTCCGGGTATAGCCCACTGTTGTATCATTAATGTCCCCATAGCAATGGTAAGTCAAGTGTATCAGCATACATTTGTAGAAGTAAAATAAATTGCTGTGTCGTCGCTAGGATTACAATGTCCCTTGCAATAATACTTTTATGTAAAGCATTTTCTTCCTCAGAACACATTCATATTAATTTCTTTATGCATTGTTAAATTAAATTTTACTTTTCAGCTCCTAATCATAACAAACAGATTATGCAAGGACTTTTATTGTTTCTCTGTTTATAACAGCTGAACCTTCTACCACTCTAGCCTGTTTTTCTCACTTGCAGTCCAATATTTCCACCTATTTATAGAACCCAAGTGAAGTATGAACATTTTTTTAATTTAGATAATTCTTATTGCTACTGTTATGCACTATTGTGGAATAGACTTCTGATTTTGATACCTTACTGAACAGGCAAAATCCTGTTGGCATACTGTATACAAAAACTTGCATGAAGAAAGATATGGTCCTAAATCTCAGATATATATTTTCTTATCTATTTATACTTTAATATTCACCACCAGTTCTTAGCGAAAACTGCATCTGGATTTACCACGAAGTCCATCTGCTAAACTTCAGTTTGATGTATGCCATGATCTGCCATGAAAATAATGTAGAGAGGTGCAGCTGAGACTAGAAAATTCCTTTTTTTCACACCTGCCTTTAAAAAATACTGGTTTATTAAATGCTGGGTTTCACTAGAAATTAAGAACAAGTGAGTTTTTAATACAGCGAAATTTTAGTAAAAGTATATGTTCATTTTAGTGAAAATGTATGTATGTTATCATTTTCCCCATTGAAAAATGAGTTCCAAAAGATGAGTTTTATATTTCTATGCTATACCCTAAGGATGAAGACCAGTTATATTAGCTTTTCTTAAAAGGAGTGCAGCCATTAGTGTGTAAAGCATTTTTGTCAAAGTCATTACACAAGATAAGAACATATACCCTATATTTTCATTATAATTAGGTGTCATATAATATAATTTTCATAATTAAGTGTTACAATGGCTATATGTTCTTGAAAAATCAACATAAAGGTCAAATTGAAAAATAATAAAAAGAAAAAAAAGGTGAGGTATCCTTTCCAGTTTTCAGATTTATCTATGATATACTAAAATGCATAAATACCAATCTAAAAATATTTTTTGACCAAAACTTGCATACTCGTGGTAATGCTTAGTGCTCTGAAGTCACTATGGTCCAATACAATTAGTAAAGCCCTCAGACAGCATTAAAAAGCTAGAAGTTGAGATAAGAATAAGCTTACTGACTCACATGTCCCCAAAAGAATCTGGACATAACTAGGAGATAATCCTGTTTGTAAGGGGTTCCACATGTGTCCACACCCCATATTACAGAAACCATACTTTCCATCCTGTGAAATTAGCAAGAGTTAATGTGTAACAAACCCCATTGCCTTATAAAACACCACGGCTGTTTATCTCATAAAGCACTATTGTTTCATCATCATTAAGCTTGCATAATTATAACTTCATTTTATGTTATTGCCTTGCCGTTGGGTGAGTGCACTGGAGTGCATGAGTGCATATGTGCTTTAAAAATGGACATCACTGTGCTTTAAAATGGGACATCACCAATTTGAATGTTCAACTAATTTTTTTCAATTACAGTTTATGATTGAAACATCTGTAAATGGTGCTACATAATTATTTCATCATGCATCTTTTCAACAAGGAAGAAACATGGCACCTGAATTCTGTTCAAGCTCATATTTTTAAGAAGCCCAGATCAGTGAAATGTAGGATTAGGATGCCTTTCTGGCACTTTTTCAAGTTTCCCAGGCTGGAGTATGATGGAAATTGGAACAGGCTCCAGGAGATGACAGCTGAGGGGGGCTTTCTGTATTATAGCAGACTCCAAGGATGCCCTAAGGTAAGCGGAATTGCTCAGAGTTTGCACAATGCCTCATGCTGTTGTTTTGCTGTTGAAGGCACCGTTACATTTTAGTACTCTGTGCATTCACAACCCACCGGCAAAGAGGTGACAGGCATCACTGGTCATCTAGTAAAGCAGTTTGGTTCCCTTTAGATTGTCATTCATAATGCAGCCACTTTATGTGCCCGGAGAGATACCTTTCTCTGCCACCTGTGCTATGACAACAAAAAAAGGAGTCTGCTTCAGAACATGCCAAAAAATGAGGTAAAAATTCTTTGCCACCTACAAGATAGAAATATACGTGAATAAATCTCCCTTCCTGTATGTTACCTCATCTGTACAGAAATGCCACTGGAACAGATCTCTACAGCACCAGCGCTATCAAATGCTGTGTATTGAGGAGATGAGAGAAACACACTCTGTCTGTCTTCAGAGTCCAAGACACATCTACGATATTTGGGAAAAAGTTACACAGGGGGAACAATTATATTGGGAAAAATAATCATACAGGTGAGAAAAAAATAATTATGAAACTGCTCATCCTTTCAAATACTGTTGAAATCAGAGGTCCAAATTAATCCCTGGTATAAATGTGTGCAATATTATTAACCTAAACAGAGTACGATTCTGTCGCTTGCTCACATAAAGATTGTCCTGAGGAGCTTTAAGTTGAAATCCTTGTTTGAAATGAAGTTTTCTGTGTCTGAATCAGTCTTCCTCCTTTAGAGTCCCTGGCAGAGGGACTCTCCCCCACTGTTTGTACAGTGCCTGGCACAATGGGACATCAAACCTCATTGTGTGCATTAGACACAACTGCAAAATCATTATCATCTACACATATCTGTTCTGTTCCTTTGGTCCCTCGCTATTATTCATGTGTCCTCTCCTCTCTCAAACTTCCAGCTGAATGTTCTCACATGTGAAACAAGAGACTACGTTGGTAAATATGAACTATGCAGATTCTGAAATCTGCCAGCAAAGCATACATGATAATTAAACATTAGCAGATGCGTGTTATTTGCTAACTAGGTCTTAAACATCAGTACATTCTGGGTTATGTTATGCACTCCTCAGGCTATTTATTAAAGCATAGTAATAGCAAATGTTTACCTATTTTGACATATTTTTTAAATTTAGTTTTAAACATTTAACTTCCCGCTGGATTAAAATTATTCTTATGAGGCCAAAGTACTAAAAATTAAAGAAATTTGCTCCTAGCTGAGCTGATAAAGTACCATCTCAGCTTCCAGTCATTCCTGCTTTTTAGCATCTTTGAGCCTGACATCAGTTTTGGATGCAGCTAAATGCCAACTATCCCGATAAACATGTACACTACCAGCTGTGGCTCCATCTGCTCAACTAAACATTTTCACACCAAATCTGCCGGGGAAAAAAAATATTGTTTTTGGAGTTGGTTTGTAACAACTGAAATATTAAAATCTTAACTCCAGGTGGCCCTTCACTTTTCTATTCCTCTGATAAATATATTTAGAAGAAACAAAACCATCTATTTATAGTCTGCCTCGAACCCACAAAATCCAATGGAAGGAATTTGATGCAAAAAGAAGAGATAAATAAAACAGAAATCCAGAGCTGATAAACCTCCGCTTTGTCTCTTGCAGAGCCCCTGCAAATGTCTACGTGACTGTGAGACCTGGCCCACGCACTATAAATGCAGCTATAAATAGCTCCCGGTCCTTCTGTCCCACCCCGGAGGCAGGCAAAGCTGGTGCGTTTGTCAGCCTGCTCCCAAAGCGCTGCAGGTCCCAACCCAGAGCTGAAATTGGTGCTTCTGTAACCGGGTATGATAGCTGCAGTGCTTCAGAGCCTTGTATGAAAAACAGCAGATGCCCCTTTTTTTTTGTGAGCAGGGATTCCTGTAGGAGCAGCACAGCCAACACCCCACCCGAGCTCTCGATGTACTACTAGTCTGAATTGACTTCCACAAGCGCCGCACACTCTGAAGTGATAGCTGTGTACATGCCTTTATGTCAGCTAGAGGTCTATCTCATTACTGCGAATCTCCTCTTTTTTGCATTTGAAAATTCAGATGTTCTTGAGCAAAGAAATAGAAGTCCTTAAGAAAAGGCAAAGCAACACTGTGAAGGTGGCTCTTGCTTAAACTGTCAAAATCATTTTAGAAAGTCCAGCGTGGTAATGAGACAGCACTAGGAACGGTACCTGACACTATGCTAGGGCAATAAACTTAATATACCAAGTCTGAACGGGCATCAAGGTTTAAATTGCAGTAAGCGAGAGCTTTTCACTTTCCCCTCTCCTGCTGGGAACCTGACAGAAGGTGTGGGGCAGCCCCAGTTCTGTCACTGTGAAAGCCTGAGCGGCTCTTGTGAAACAGCAGTGGCACAATGGCTGAGCAGAAGGAGAAGACTAATCCCAGCCACAAGAAGCTCAAGAATATTTTTCCTGCTATACTTGATAGGGCCCAAAAATTTCTCCGAGAGTCCTCAACTGCGTATGCCACAGTCCTGAGATGATCTTACCCCTTCATTAACAACAATTTGAAAATAACGGATACACTTCTATTTAACTTGAAAGACCAGCTGATTCCGACCAGTATTTGTTTTGCACAGTATCATCTCAAAAGCAAAACCAAAACAACTCCCCACCTCAGTTACGGGTTTTAAACAGTTGCAGTAGCATAAGAAGTAAGAAAACAACAAAATAATGGATGAATAGACTATATAGCATGGTTTAAAACTCAGAGATATCCTAGTGGAAAATCAAGAGGGATGAAAAAGTGTGATGCTTCTGTAACTTATGTTCATGAAAGCCAACAGTAATTTTACTGAAGAGAATGGAGTAATATCTAAATTTTCATATTAAAGAGACATCAGACCCATTTGGCTCTGAAGTACTCCTTGACAACTGAATACATTTCTGTTTTAGAAAGTTAAATAGTATTTTGGATATTACACCTCATTCTATTCTGCTATGTATGTTCCTTATAAAAATGAACGAAAAAAATCTTGCTACATCTTCTAATTAAAAAAGTGTCACCCAGGAATGTGCTTTAAATAGATGTGGCAAGCAATTAACAGTTTAGATTCCACATCAGAGACTTCTGAGCCTTTTAGATACAGCTTTCTAATGATTTCATTCTGAGTTTATTCTTACCCCTAAAATCTAGTAGATAAGAAATCCCGAAAGTTTTTCCAACTGCTGAAATTAAATAACACAAATTAAAACAGTCTTGAGAAAGGTATCTAAATTCTGCATAAAGATATACGTTTATGCATTTTATCCTTTTTGATTCGCTCAGCAATGCCTTGTCTATCTGCCTGAATACAAATGTATCAGTAGAAAAGGAGTTTGGGCTAGAAAAATGTATTATATTATATTGAATAAATTTATCACCTATTGGTTCTTACTACAGAACACATTGCAATCTAATACTTAGTGCTGTTGTATATAACAAGTTAATACAATTAAACTACGAAAAATACATATCTTTCTTTCCCTACTCTTTTTCACTCAAGAAACACTACAAAAAATCTCAGTAATAAACCAAATTGAGAGATGTGAATTCCAGAAATAAACCACATATTATGAAGTTATGTGCAAAGCCACATGTACATAACCCACTTTAATATCTTCTGTATATTGAAGTTCTCCAAAAGAAGTACTATTAGCATCAGTCAGAGAACAACAGTGGAGCATGTTTTTGTAAAATAAACAATATTAAAGAATTTCAAAAATAAGATCAATATCCAGAATTGTACAAGAATAAATTGGGTTTTCTATTGTTCAGTACCCAGCATCTCTGGTACTGGCTAACAGGAAGGAATAAAATTAAAAAAAATAATCATATGTCATAACATCTATTTCATTATTTTATTACTTAGCTTCAGTGTAGATATTGCAATGTTATCTATATCAACAAAACAAGAAGTAGTCTAGCAGCCTCTTTAGAAGAAAAGCTTATGAGCCATATAATCCAGCAAATTCTTCTAATAATGATTTCCCATCTGTATATTCATCTGTTATAATCTGGCATATTTTCACTGTAGTCCTTTGAGTTGTACTAGTTTATAAAGCTAGGGATCTTTACAATTGCAGAAGTATATAAATATAATATTTATATAATATAATTAAATAATATAATCTCATCCTTTCTCAAGGAGTAGAGGAAAGAGTAACTGAACATGTAAGCTGGAAAGTGCCTTTTTGTTCTACTGTGGATGTTTCTGTGTAACTGTATCAAGATAGAGGCAAGTCCAAGAAATTTGCATCACACAGAGAAATAAGGCAATATTTCGATAGTCATCAGATTCCTTGGGAATTAACTCAGAGACTTTGATGCAAACTGCACTGTTGTATGCTCTCTCCTACAGATAAGCCTTGTATTTACTGTGAAGAAATCTACTGGAGAACTTCCAGCGGTGAAGCTATCAAGTACTGGGGTTTGAGATAGCCTTTTAAGATATCTGGGCCCAGACCAGAGAGTCTTGAAGATAAGAGTGGAGACTGAAGTTAAGCTTAACTCTCTGAAAATCCAGTGTAAGGCAGTCTGATGTGCTCATCGTAGTCTGAGTTGCTGCAACCTTTTGTATAGATGACATTCCCTACCCAGTAAGAGCTTAATGCTCAGGTATACTGTGTTGCTGTCATCCAAGGGAGAAGCAGTAAACGCACGAATAACTGCTAAACAAGTAACAGTCAAACATCATAGAATTGTAGAATTCTTTGGTTTGGAAGGGGCCTTTAAAGGTTATCTAGTCCAAACCCTCTGCAACGAGTCAGGGCATTTTCAACTTGATCAGGTTACTCAGAGCCACGTCCAACCTGACCTTGAAAGTTTCCAGGGATGGAAACACCAAGTGGGGTGAGGTAGACTGTCTTACCCAAAAAGGAAAGATGGATAGTTTTATTTGCCAGGTGTCACTGTGTGGAAGCTTAGTGTCAACACAGAATACAGAAGTACTCCTAAATTATGAACTGTAGTGGTCAAAAGAGCATGTATAACTTTCACCCGAAGCTACTATGCTGCGCTTGGAAACTCACTGACTTTTCATTTTGTTCTTGCTAGTACCACCTTTGCCTCTTTTGGGTTCAGTTTCAACTGACTATTCTTCATCTCTGTGCTGTTTTCTTGTAATCAGTAGCCACTACAGTGAAACTGGAATGACTACAGGCCTCAAAGTACAAAAGGAAACGTATATGATCTGCATGTTTCTTGAGCATACCATCCGACCTGTTCACACAGCAGCTGAGTACAGGTGCCAAAAAGAGCTATCTATAAAGCTGATTCTTGAAGGACACCAGAATGAAGACCAGAAAGGCAGACTGGCCTGACTACTTGTTGGCTGTGTTTGTCTGGGAAGAATGCCAACCATTTTAGTGTATTGCTTTGGATCCTGCTACCTCTCTCAAGCAAGAAAGTACTCTCTCATGATCAACTGTGTTAAATGATTCAGATACGTCTAAAGTGATGAGAATAGATGTCTGTCCTCTCTCCACTGACAGGAGCAGATTACCTATTACACATGCCACTAAAGCCATTTCATGCCCTGGTTTAAATTCAGATTGTGTTGGATCTAGAATTTTATCTTAATTTAGTTAATGCAGTTGGCCTTTGGCTAGCTTCTCTATGAGCCTGCAAAGAGTTTCACAATTATTCTGTGTCTGTATGTGGGGACAGACAAAGAAAGATGATCATAGTTAGCTCTAGGGTGAAATGTGGAAACTGTTAGAGAGCACATGGAAATGCTACACAAAGGTTTGGGACAGGAAATGAATAGCTAATCCAACTGAAGCTACAGGGGGAATGACAGGGATGTGAGACATAATTACTCAAACTGGAATTTGCTCAGGACACTGAGGTTAACACCTCTCCTCTCACAAATTGTACCAAGGCTACAGCTGACAGGACTGCAGGGTTTTTATTTCATTTGAAAAGCAGCAAATCCAGTTGCAAAATTCTTTTTCCCACAAGGGACAATGGGTTCGGCATAAAACAGTGAGAAAGAACTGTTTCTGAATCATCCTTAGCACTTCTTTCAACATCTGGATTTTCACTGCAGGTATCCCATTCAAGTAATAGTACCCCCAATATAACCCTAATCATTCTGACAGGTGAAGAGAAACAGCTTAAAGTATAGCTACAGTGACCATAAGTCAAATATTCATGTAATTTAACCTTGCCAATGAACTAACAAGCTAAGTAACAACACACAGTGACCTAAACACCAGAGAATATATCCTGGAAAATTTCTAGGTTGTTACTTTAAGGTTAAACAAGAGTGGTAAGTAGAGGAATGCAGGTTATTAAAACCCATATAAATGTACACGCTCTTACACATATAAAAGAACCAATTTCACGATGTTCAAAAGCTGTATAAAAACTACTATGTCTTTGCGGGATTTTGCTGATCTTTCAAGAATGACAGATCAATCTGTTAAAGGAAGAAAAATGGATTGAAAACCCACAATGTTTTAAAAAGCAATTCCTTTCAGAGCTCTACTTTTTTGATAAATTAACTCTGATCAGCAATGGAGAAATCCATTTTCTTTTCTATCTAAGCTTCAAATAATGATATATAATAAAAAAAGATGTACATAAGCAATTCATATCAATGCTCAAATTTTTCAGAAGTAGCCTCCACTTTTCAATTCCTTTGTTTTTGTACCTCAAATCATGATTTTCAGAGATGCTAATTGCCCACAAGTCCAGTGGCACTTCAGTTACGCAGTAAATACTCCTGCCAAGGTGTCTGGCAGGTGTCTGTTTTGTTGTGTCCCTGAACCCTGACTGGGCAACTCCGTACAAGGTGAACTTGTGTCCTATCATGACATCTCCCTTCCTGAGCCTTTGAAAGGAACAGTTCCCTACAGGAATCACTGCTGCAAATCAGGCCATGGGCACTAGTCAGTGGGCATCCAGCACCTGAAGCATTCAGAGAAACCACATTTTAAAACCTTGATCGTATTTCTACATCATCAGGCAATTATGTCATTACTTATAATCTGTAACCTTAAAGAACCTCCTCCAGGGGTTTCATGCCATAGAGCAAGTTAATGACCCGTTGCAAAGTACCTGCTTGTGATGGAATTCGCAACTTCATTTTAGCACCTTGATTATGAATGACATGCTTCTTGTTTCACTGCCAGTAAGGTGCTGAGTCATTAGCAGCACAACATATGAAAGCAGAAGACTTTCAGATGTTAGATATATAACATTAACAAAGCTAGGATAAACACAGTCTTCCAAAGAGTTCCTTAGACCTAGACACTACATAAGACCATTACTATCTGAAGCAGAAAAGCCTTTTAGCATCTAGTTTTTGTGCAACACAAAGTAAGGTAGAACTGGTTTAAAATGCATCATAAGAATCAATTACTATTAAGGATCAAAATTTTGTCTTCTGCGTTTGAACCATTGATGGGATAATATAAATTTAAAAAAAAAAAATCTGATTTGAACTCCTTTAACCAATATAAAGCAATATTTTACCAATGTAAAGCAATATTCTGGAGTACTCTGCTTGCTGACTACAACTTAATTTGTCCTCCCACAAATTACAAAAAAAGTGTTTTGATTAACAAATGGTGAAGTGAGAATACAGTCAAATGTATTTTTAGTATCAATGATGCAGAATTTACGGATCCTAAAAGGTTAACAAAAGCAACATTCATTTAAAAGTAAACAAACTGGGGATAAGTCTTAGCTCGCCTTCTAAATTTATGCTATCCAATGAAAGAACACTTACTCTATGCTTTATCAGTCTTGACATCAATATTAAAACAGCTATACAAACTGCCATAATTGTTTATACATCCCTTCCAGCCGTTTCAATGTGAACAGTGTCCTCCTTGTTTCTTGCCCTACATTTAGCTATTTCATCATCTCCAGTTCACGTATCAATTACCAGACTTCTGCAATCTCAACAAAGTTTTTTCTTTTCCATGTCCAACCTCTCTTAAGCAATAAAAAATACCACCATCAAATTACAGGTGAAACGTTTCTGAGAAACCAGAGAACATAATAAAACATAAAGTATTTTCCTAATTAAGAAGGTAGGAATGGAAGGGTACTTTGGGATCACGGTGTCCGGTCACCTACCTTCTCAGGCAACCATGTGATGCCATTCCTTCCAAAAGAATGACCAAGCTCCATCTAAAATCAGATTATGTTTCCCACTACTCCCATCAAAAGGCTGCTCCAGAATCTCACTGCTCTGATGGCTAGAAAACTAGAAGGCTAAATATCTCATGTTACAAAATCAACCACTTGTTTTCATATCAGTACTAGTCATTACGTTAAGTTGGCATTTCATTTGTGATTTTTCCCCATGCTCCCTGCCAGTGTATTTCTGAATACTAGTGAAATTTGCAGTAGTAAGGAATCTCTCTCTGTCATTCCTATGGTATCTGTCATGTGAAAGAAAGGCAACAGGAGAGGAAGCAAATGACTCTGTAGCCTATATATTAAGCTATTCCTACAGAAATGGAAGAAGCAGAGTTAAACTCATCAGTTAAAGAAGGGAACTGAACCTGACACTCCCATTTCATAGGTTACAGCATAATGCTGGAGCAGCATTTCTGAACCATAGCATCCCATTTTAAGAGAAGGCTGAGCCTGTTCTTTTCTTAAAAAAAATCATGAATACTGGCACACTCACCTCTGGATTGGTTTTCTGGCTCTCAATCCCACACACACTCCAGTGCCAAATTAAAAGCAGAAGGAAAGGAGCTACGTTTTTTGCTAACCAGGTACAGCAGCTTTTCTTCCAGTATGTTTCTGAACCCTTCTCTTGAGGCACCTGACTTTCTACAGGCATAGGGTGAAATTTCATACTATTCTTGATCCCTCCTAATAATGGCCTACTGATAAAATATTCCTGTTCGCCTCTGTGCTCAAAACCACACTATTCCATCATTTCCCTTAAATGAGATCTGTGAAACCACAGTCGAGAGTAAGAGGAAACTCTTCTCTTCCCTTCTTAACACCAGCATCTGGATTATGAATGGAGGACCTCAGCACTCAGGTACCTTCAAGTATTTCATCTCTTTTCTTTTTCACTTGTAAAAATTGAGCTAATTAGCACTTTTAAATGTAGAAATAAGGTACTTATTTGAGGTTTCTCTAGGCTCACATGTGATCATGGTACTGAAGCAATACAATGAGGATCATCATCTTTGACGGAGTCCACATTGTACTCATACTGAAAGCTACTGCACTCCTACTGAAGACTGGGTCTTATTTTCTAATTTCTACTCCTGGACTTTTCAGAAGCAAATGATTTTGTTGAACTCTAAAATATAAATGATGTCATACTTATTAAAAAATAAGCCAAATATTTTTTTGAAACTAAAACTAAAGTATAAATGGTTTCATGCTTATTTTTAAAAACTGATCTCCACTTCATTAATCATGCATCCATCACCCAGCTTCTAGTTTCAAACTGCTGTTTTATTTTTTTAAGATCAGTTGAAGACAACAAAGCAGTAACAACAATACAGCTCCTAATGCCACAAAGGTGAAGAATTTGCTTTCAACTCTTACAGGAGTTTGAGACTCTTCTGTTTCGCTTTTTATCACAGTTAATCTCTGCAGATATTACACTATATTAAATCTGTACCAGAGCCATATTTATCTTGAGCTCTTCTGTTATATGTATGTTCATGACAAAACCAAACAAACAAACAAACAAACAAAAAACCAAATAAAAATTCCCCAAGGTGTTTCATGTGATGAGGACATAAGCACGGGTTTCATTCAATCACAACCAGTTACCAAAATTGAACTACTTTCATATTTTGCAGTAAAAGATCTGTCTGGTAGTACTTCAAATTTATAAAATCTAACAAAAAAGTAAGTATTTTATCTACTCTAACACTTGTAATCGCCTTACCTTACCGCTTATTTTTTTTTTTCCTTCACACCCCTCCCCTGAAATGGATTCAGTAATACAATTAGCACTGGTCACCTAACAGGATCATTTCCTGAAAGGTTAAAAACCAACATTGTAGAATGGTAATTTCAGGTGTTCCTACTATGAAATTACATTTGAGACAACTCAACGCAATAATCTATAAATCTGTACAGCAGATCTGTGTCCAGATATTCTAACACTAGCCTGCATTTCAGTGCAATCTGTAGGCAACAGAAACTGTGAACAGTTTTATCTCCAGACTTTATAGAGTACAATAAAACAATTAGTATTCTAAGTCAAAATGGATACAAATTACAAGAAAAAAAATGAAAACCCCCAGAGAATTCCCCTGGAAAAAAATTAAAATGGCGTAACAAAAGATTGCCTGAGATTTTTAACATTTTGCATATATGCAAATAATAATTACTGATGTCTGTGAAGTCATTAATAATATTTTCAAACAAAAAATATTATTTGTAGTTGAACACATTTTTCTTAAAAAAAAATAAAAAATTTTACCACCTACTCACTTCAAGGTTAAAAGAGTAATGAAAATTCATATGGGTCCCTGATGATCGAGGTAGGATTAACATATTTTCACCTTCTCTAATAGAACTGCTTTGGTACAAAATACATTGTTCTGCACTGTCATGATGTATGGCTCATATTTAGAAATCTGACAGTTTAGGAGTGCATTATGGCATTCCATTAAACTGAATACATTTTTGTGCTGCACAGAAAAAGATAAAGAGGCCACAATTCTTGTCTTCCTTTTTAAAAATAATGGCTTTTCTCACTACAGTAGTAAAAATTTTAGAAAATGTGGTATTTACTGCACTGGTAAGTTCTATTCTCTGTGTTTCAAAAACTATGAGGAAGATATAACTCCTCATTTCATATAAATCCTAACTGCCTTACAAGAACATGAACTATATTAATTGATAGAGGTGTCAGCTAAACCCCTTATTTACAACCACAATAACAGTAATTTTGAAAACCTTTGGAATTTGACCTGTAAGTGGACTGTGATGTTTCAACTTCTGAGTGATATTAATGACTTAAGTAATTGTAAAATGGCAGCAATACTGGTGATGCACTGTTATTTCACAGAACAACTCTGTCACTGAGACAAGAAAGAAAGGAAAGAAGGGGCAAGAACAGGGGCTTGAGAAGGGAAAGGAAAGAGGACTAGAAAAACACCAGCAAAACTTCAGGTTAGCACATGCATGTGCAAGGACTCCTTATTACCAGGGTGACAGGACAGTACAAAGTTGTCTGTAAACCCCCGGAACATAGACAAGGCATTCATTTAAGACCTTTATCCATTCTTAATACACGTTTGGGGTTGTACCATTACAAACCCAGCTGTATCATAGATGTTATTGGCCCCTTGTCCAAATGCTTGAGTTTGTCTTCACCTTAATAAAAATCTAGAGGACGCTTTTAAAATACCTTATCAGTTGACTTTTTTCTTTAGTAGTACACAGTTTACCTTCCCTTCAGTACCCAAAGTTTTCAAAATCAAGATGAATAAAAAAACAGCTTTCTGAAGATCTCTGTTTCCCATAGTGAGAATCACTGCAGCTAGTCAATAATGAAGAAAAGCAAAATTGTAGTACTTGGTCAACACAGTGGAATATACCTCTGAATAGGAGTCCTTTCATCACGGGACCCAGAAAGGTTGTACTCTCAAAGCTTCAACTGAGCATTTGAGCTTCTCTCTTCCCTTATGTTTGGATCAACAAAATGTAATGTGGAGCAAGACAGTGGCAAAGCAATCACAGAATCACACTGCAGATATATGAGGCAGGATGATGGCTTTGGGAAAGTGTGGAAGAAGAACCGGGAGGCCAAGGCTTGATGGTTCTGCCTTTGCTCACCATCATCTGGAACTGTGGGAAATTGTCCCCAGCAATTGGAGCTAAAAGTTACTCTGTGATTACCTTCTTATTAATGGTTTGAATTTGCTGAAGGTCTGTGGCTTTATTTCTGAACTAAAAATTACTTTATTTCAAATCAAAATAAAAATAACAAAAGTGGTTCCCAAAGTTTAGTATCCTCTGTTGTTCTTTATATCTACTTTTCTGTGATATTAGAAGACCATCAGATTTAAAATTGCCTGCACTGGAGCTATTAGAACAGAAGCTGAAAAAACTTACGCCCATATGTCTGAACAACCTCTTGAGCTTTAATGATGTTGTAATGTGGTAGAAAGGTGACACCTAAGTTTTAGAACACATCTAATATAAAAAAAACCTAAGATTTTTCCACACAAAAGATAAAGAGTAGTAGTGCTGGTCTCCATAAAATTATTCCTCTCATTTGGAGTAGTGGGGTGAGAAAAAACATGAGCCATGAAAAGGCACTTCAACGTGACCAATCTTGTTATTTTAGAGTACTGGGTGAACCTTATTAACTGCAACAAGAACCAGATCTTCCCAGGTGCAATTAAGGAATGGAGGAATGCATCAATGTTACAGTTTAAAAACTGCTATATTAAAGGCCTGCTTTTGTCCCAAGAGAGACTTACCTAGAACACTGCAGAGAGATTCACAAGGGTTAGGTTGCCAAAAAAATGTCACAATAATTAGTGATTAAAAGCAAAGTTCCAGCAAGAACAAACTATTTCAGAAAGGTCACAATCTCTGGATTTTTTTTAATAAGCAAATGTATTATTAAAACATCCTTAAGGGCTAACCTTGCTACCTGCTCGCTGTCTGAGAACTTGGAGATTCCTGGTGAGATTTGTTTCTCTTCCATATGCAACGCTGACAGTTACCCAGTGCATCCAGCAGAGCTGCAGGAGACTCAAGCTTTCTTAAAAAGCTGGTGATGTACTGGACTAGTCCTGTTTACAATCTCTCTCGCAACACAATTCTCAGGGAAAACATAAAGGAATAAAAAAACTCTGCTAAAGGAGGTTTACAGGAATTCTAGTCAAGAAGAATTTGGCCATTACTGAACAAAGAAGACCAACAGCTCTAGATTAACATTAAAAAACAAGGGCTTAATTCTATTGCACATTTTAACAAGAAAAGGAGAAAAAAAAAAAAAACACAGGAAGATAGATAACTTTAACCTCTCTTAGTACTTAATACAGCCACTAGCAAAATAGTATCTAAATACCTCACAGTCACTAATGGATTTTTCTTCACAATGCTCCTTTGATGCAAGGAAGTCCTATTATCCTCATTCTTCTCGTGAAAAACAGCATCATGGAGAGATTAAGTCATTTATCCAATGTAACACAAGATGCCTATGGGAATGACTATGTAATTTATCATGGATCTCCAGAGCCCCAGTTCAGTGGCTGAACCAGTAGACCATTCTCTCCTCAACAGACAAGAGCTGCTGTACAGTACCTTAAATGACCTTTCAAAATGGCTATTTTTTATATTTTTTTTTGTTCTATCACCATTCTAAAGAAAGTTGTTAAAGCAACAGAGTTTGAGAAAGCTTAATTAAGGACCCTGCATCTTGTCTCAACATCAGCTGTGAAACTTGGCAACACAAATACTTTTCAGACCAAATACTACATTTCTCTTCAAAGTCAGCTGCAAAGCTAAAGCTCAGGAGCTTGGCAGCTGGCAAAGATCCTTCATGCTCTGTAAATGACCATACTTTAATAAAGTCCTTTACAGGTGTTTTTCAAGGCTTTTCATATTCCTGTGACTGAAAACAGCTGCCATTCAAGTAATAGGTAAGCCTGAATATATGGCAGGAGCCTTTTGGTAAGTACCAAAATATGTTTTTTCCTGGCAAACTGCAAACAAAACTGAAGAGATCAGTTTATCATTTGGTAAAGCAGCTTAAAGACAAAAGAAAGTAGATTGTTTCCTTTTTATATTCAATGAATGGTTCCAGTTTGAATGTAATTCAAGCTGGAAGAGCATCCTTGAGACTGGCAGTCTCACACACAGGGTCAGTATCTGCCTCTAAGGATTCAAATTAATTACAATATGATATTTAAAGAAATTAATAAATTACTAAAGTTCTCTCTTTTTCCAGAAAATAAGTACAATTCACATCAGGAACCTAAAAATCTCCAGCTACTATGTTCACCTGAAGGGATCATGACCAGGAGTGAAAAGTTTACTAGGTCATGATCTTTTAATCTTACCTTCTCTTTTGGGTGGCTGCCAAATGTGCTGTTATGATGATGTTTATGAAAAAGAAAATGAACTGAGATCATCATTTAAATTCCACACAGTTCACAAACAACTTTCATATGGTAACAATTTTTGGTCACTGCTTGGGTTGACTGAATTTGAATTGGTGACCTAAAGGTGAAAGATTCTGCATTCCAGGATCAATCTCCATGCCGTTCATTGTTCCCATTTTCTGAAGTTCAAAGTGGTAGAAGCAAGAGTTACATGGTTAAACTCAGTTGCCTCCACTTCTCATCCGTTAAATATTTTCAGATTTTTCCCCTTTAAATTTTTGTAGGCATAAACCACAATTATACCAAATTTTCTCAGGTATAGAGAACTTCTGATTAAAAAAAAAAATAAAATATCTCCAGTAAATAAGAAAGTAATCTTCTGGCAGATAATAAAAATTTGATATTCATGAAGTCCTGCAAACAGTAAAGAAAAAAACAGTGTTACAAGTTCAGTGGCGTCTTTTTAAAACTGTCTGCATATTTCAAGGGATTTTCACCGAGGATATGAAACAGCCTGCTTTGGCTAACTTAAAAATTATGACAACAGATTAAAAACCTGTGATCTTAAGATTTCATAATTTCCTTCACAAATCTTCATACTCTCTTAATTCCGTTAAAAAAAGTTTTTCTGATCCACCAATTCTGTTCTGTACTCAAAACATAAAACTTAACACATGCATTCTTATCAGCTTCAGTGATAAAGTGACTAAAAATTATTTCCAGGAAATGGACTTGTGAAAATTCCCAAGGAATTCTCAGCTGTATCTGAGGTAAGACGTTTCTGTCAAACGTTTGTAAAATTTAACCTGCTAGAATTTTTCTTCAGGGAGTGGGAAGGGAATTGAGAGGAAACAGAGAAGAAAGAAACATTTTCAGAAAAATTACAAAGGAATTTCAAAAATAGACGTAGTGTGTCTAAAGTGTAGGCAACTGAATGAAAGATTCACACTATGCTATTATTTTTTTTTACCCACTGAGATAGCATTTTTGTTCAGCTTTCCAAATACCTTAATTCGCCACCATTTTTAATGAGACAGGCATAAGAAAAAAGAATAACCTCTCGTACAAATTTATTACTGTGTTATTTAGTCGGCTGGTTCAACATTACATTTTTAAAGGTCTGTATTTCACCCACAGAGCAATGAAACACAAAACTGAATACAATTGCAAATCCCTAATCTGATATTGGGAGGAGGACTACTAATTTATCCTCTGAATGCTCCAGCTCAACAGAGTAGCTCTTCAGCATAGAGAGTTCTTACTGTAAAAGCTATACATTATTCAAGAGCAAAAAATGATTATTTCTGGTACCTAGTTTCACAACCTGGTAACTATTTCTTCAGAGACTGATTGACTTTTATGATCTGTGCTATTTTAATTATTTTTGTATCAGGCACCATTTTCTGGCAGTGCCCTTTCCTGCTTTACATTGTTCAAATCTCAACTAAGTCAACCAAAGCAACTAGACCACAACACCCTTACAGACACATTAAAAAAAAGAAATAAAAGAGAAAAAAAGAAGGACCCAAAATTTGTTTCATGGCCTATTTGGTTTAACAACAGACCCAATGCCCATTCAAGCACATATAATTCAGAAGGCCTGCCTAGCAGCAATAAAGACTGAAATTGGATACTTCGTGAGATTAATTACCTAGATAGGGCATGATAATGCTAGTCAAATGGGAAGGTAATTAAAGTGCACCTTCCATGAAAATTATTCATTGCTGATGGATCAGGTGACAGATAAATCAAAAGGCACTTAAAAAAGCTACAGGTTAACTTGTGGAAGGCGTTCCTCCCTGGAAGTGGCGGTAACCCTGGCTGCTTGTTCCCATCGTAAGACAAAAGGCGGGAGGGAAACGCGGCCTCCGAGAAAGAGGAACCTGGAGAAAAGTTATCAGCATTGTGCCTGCAGACAAAGGGTCAGCTAGAGTGGAACCAGTCGGCTGGCAGCCTTCGGATTACTAGATCTCTCTGCTTGTATGCCATAAAGGGGTATTGCAACCGTAAAAGGCGGCAAGTGATGAATTAATAAGTTGACTAGTCCCCAGGGTGCAATCCGTATAGGCGGAGGACATGCTGCGGTAATCAAACAGGGTTATAAATTGTGTACATTGAATGGCACAAAATGCATCTCACTTCATCACCGTTAAGCCAAGACTTCCTGAATTTGTCAATAACTCTTTAGCTTCAATATATTTATTTAAACAGTAAAAGTAAGAGAAAGAGCTTACAATAACAAAAGGGCAACTGATACTACCCGGCGGGATATACAGTCTAATGGAGATCACTGACTCTTACTTTCTACAGCTACAGGGGTCAAACTGCACTCCTTTACACCAAATCTCCCCTTGAGATGTACTGATTAAGTTCAGAACATTCGAGTAATCCATTTCTGAATGCAGAAAACAAACAACAAAACAAACCAGGATCAAGTAATTTTTTACAGCTAGCTTATGCAAAGTCCTAAGTATTTATTCGCTACTTGAAAAAATAGAGCTATTTACTTGGCTAAGCATTTCCCAGATCCCAGATTTTTACAGAAAATTTCAAAATGACCTTATTTTGGATGTAACATCTGATTATTAAAATGTATGAAAAAGGATAGTTGAATAATTACCACCTTCTCTCAATGTTGGTTTTTTTTAATGTGTGCTATCTCTCTAGGTTGTGATATTAGGATAATTCTGACTGTTCAGTGGAAGTTAAATAGAAAGCAACTTTGTGCCATCATTTTTATCTTTAATAATAATAAACAGTCATTTTCAAGGACTTAGATACCTACCAGATTTAAAGGAAAACTTACCACTGACTTTGAATCAGAGCATAAATAGGCAAGAAGAAATTTTTTTTAAAAATCCTTTACTTAAATTCTTCTCCAAAAAATATACTTACGGTTTTCCCACATTTTGAAACAACAGTTCTGCATGTTTTATAAACAACTTCAAAACTGTTTTATGCACCCTCTGAATGTTTTTCCCTTCCCTAGGCTTCATAGTGAGTACAGGAAATGAAAATTTAAGTGAGTACTGAAAGGTGATGTAAACTTCAAAAATATTAACTCCAAACTGAAGCCCTTTCTGTGTACCCAGTGGAAAGCTTAACCCTTTTTTAAGACAGAGTTTATGACACCAGCATTTATGTTGCAAGTCTGGGGGAGTATTCTGTATTCAAGGAAGTTTATACGTTCATGTGACAAAAAGGCACTGTTCTAGATTACCAACTTCACTGCAGTTGACAGCTGTGGCATTTCACCCAGGAAAGGAGTTGTGCTAATTTTCTACATAGTTTTATCACTTTGAGATTAGCCTATTGATATTTTCTAAAAAGTCAAATTTTATAGACCTCCTAAACTATAAATATAACTCAGTAAACTTAGTCAACTTAACAAAGTAAGCCATGGTAAAGTTGAGGATGGAATATCGACACTTGCTTGTACATAGTATTAATTCGTTAGCATGGTTAACCAGTTGGGCAGAACTGTGGCAATCTCAATGTGGGCATGCTGTTTTGGGAGATAAAGAAGGTTAACTTTGCAAGCACGAACCCTGACACGCCAGGAACAGAGGACTGACCCTGATCCCTTTCGTATAGGCATAGCTTTGGTAAACAGGGAACACACATTAGTTTCTTTAGAGTCTCACTGCCTGTCTGCTAGTATCCAAGTGGATTTTGAGCTATTGGTCTAGATCTATAGATTGCTAAATGGGATGAGACTTGTCTGCCTGAGAGATCACCTCCATCCTTTACCCCTGTTGTAGTCAGCAGAGGTGTGAAGGGTAGTTCCCTCGTTGGCATCGAGAAATTACTCTCCAAAGCATCATGAATGTGATAATATTCTGAGAGCCAGGGGTACCTGCTAGGGCAAAGGTTGAGAAACAGCTCCCAGGAGGATGGAGAAGGAGTTCACTTGCTCTATTTATTGCTTGTTGAAGGTTATCTGTTTGTAATTGTTCTGTGCCGCTGCATGGCTGAGTTAATTTATTGCTTACACAAAAGTATATAACACTGATGAGTGGCCATCAGTGCATTATTGTAGGCAAGATAAACTGTAAGGCACCTGCAGCCCTACTGATGGGGATTCTTAACTAGCATTAAAATAAAAAGAAAGCATAGAATAAGTATTTTACATTTTTAAAACATTTTTAACATGAATGCTATAAACTGCAATCAAGCGAAATATCCCTATTTTTAAGACACACCTGTATGTGAATATCCTCACTAAACACCTTAGTTAATTCAGTCAATGGTAAAAAGCCTCAACAAGTCTTAATAACATGAATTACTAATCAGACTAGCAAATTGTTTTTAAGGACTTGCAAAATCCTGAAGACAAGACATTATTTTTAAATCTGCTTCCTTGGTTAGTATTTTCTTAAAAATAAATAGAAGCATGTAAATATTTAATGTTAACTTTGTAGCAGAAAATAACATTTGCATATGTGGGGGTGGGAGGAAAAGGGCATTCATGTCATCAACTTTTGGCAGTTAATTTAGGTGGCTAAATAGGAAGGTAATCTAAAGCTTCCTCTGTAATTAAGGACGAGTCAATGCACAATTCCTAAATTTGGCTCCTGTTCCAAATCACTCCCTAAAGAAACCTATCAATCTCCACTGACTACAACAATGTAAATATCCACCAAAGATTTAAATACTAATGTTTAATGCCAACATCAAAAAGCAGAACGTTTAGCCCTAAAATGCTTCATGTGATTAACTCTACATAATAGAGCAATGACACTTCTCCCTCTTCGTTACCAGTTAAGCTGCAATACAAAAAATTAGAACTAAGGGTGAAATTTTGATCTCAGCTACACAAGGGAATATTTGGAATAATTCCACAGGAGGTCCACAGAGACACATCATTAGAGTATTGGCTCTGAAATATTAACATCCAATTCCTCATTTCACAGCCATGATTAGAGGCTCTATGAACTTAAATAGACTCTTTAGTGAAGCAAATGGCATTTCTCCACATAAGCATCTGGGTTTACTAGCTCTGAATCCGACCTGCTGACTCAGGCACTACTGCCTGAAAGGGGCTTGGGTTGGGCACGATGGAAAAAAAATGAGTGCTCCCTGATGCATTAGGAAATAAGGTACTCAGAAAAGAGAAATCCTTAGATGACAGACAGACAGAAAAGGTCAAAAGGAGAGATGCTAAATAGATCCATCAGTGGGTACAAGATGGGAGATACAGAAACTGAAGGGTCTGCTGCTGCAGACACATACATGTGAGAGATAACCCTGGATTCAATGGATAATTGTGTACAAGAAGCTGTTGAAATGTAGGTAAATGTTTAGGAGGGTCATCTTTAAAAAGAAAAGCTAAAACTCACAGTGACAGGACCTCATGCCTAGAGCCCTAAGCTCACTTCAAAGGAAGAGGGATCTGCCTTAAAAATTCTGAAAAAGACACTAACAGTTTTAAAAAAAGTGGGACTAAAGAGAGATTAAGCTACATGTGTGCATGTGTGTGTGTGCATGTGTGTGTGCATCTCTCTCACTCTTTTCTGTGTGCCTGTATATGGGAGAAAACAGACAGTAAGATACAAAACATCCCATTCTGCACTTCTAAGATTTCTTTCATTACATTAGAAAAATACCAGCAGTTCTGTGAATGATTCTTCTTACAGTTTTCTGTGTTTCTGCACAAGTGGATCCTGAAAATTTAAATGTACAGCTGAAAAAAGCAGCAGGTTTAAACTACAGCTGTCATTAAAGCCTGCTTTATTTTGTGGGTTGCTGTCACAAACAACCTACCTTATGGAAACATGAAGTGCAGCTTGTTATAAGCTCGAATTCAGGACATTTATATTGGTCCCACAATAAGAAGATTTCTGTGTCATTATGGTGAGCATGATTTAGTTGACTTATGTTCGCGTGCAGACACCGTTATGTAACACTTAGCTCAGACAAATGGTTCTGTTCTTGATCTTCCCTATTCTACTGTAGTTAATGACCAAATATTGTTAAAAATTGGGACACTAATTATCTGATGTCGACATGTTATGGATAATTAAGAATTGCTCACTCTGAAGCCATGCTAATTGTTTTTCACAGGTCTCCTTCTCTCGTCCTTGTGTCCTCAACAAGGCAAGCAGCTACAGGTTTATGCGTACATCTCTGTCACGTACTTTGTCACAGAACATACATCATCCTTTCTGGCTCATCCCCGATTAATTTTGCTGGCTTGCAGCAATTATCTCTCCCTTTGTGACTGACCTCCTGGTAAATGGAGTGCACGATAGCTGGGCAATTTTTTCCTGCGTATTTTACTACTTAATTGATCTTTGTTGGCTGCCCACAATAGAATATACTAAACTTAAGTCACAAAATGGTCGGAATTGAGAGAAAGTGGTAAACGTGTTTTAGCAATTGTAGTTGACAGCTGTAAAAATCAGATCTTGATAATGTTCTCTCATTTACCCTATTACTTGGATCAGTTGGTTAAAGCTGTTAATGATCCTCTTGGATCAATGTCTTTTGCTTGTAGCTATAATTTACTGCATTGGTGGATTAGTACAGATGTTTTCATAGATAGCTCTGCATCATTCCACCAGATTGCTGTCTGCATCAAATTTGCTTCCATTCATCACTAACGAAGCAAAGAAAAAGATAATCAGCATCTCCTATCTTAACATTAACTATCGAACTCGGGGTAACACTTTTATTGTTGTCAATTTGCAGCCTTCAGCCATGGCTTCCTCAGTAAATTGCCCTGAGAATTTCCTCTAGAAATAGATTCAATGATATATTTTGGCTATAAAGGGAAAGACTACAGAAATACCAAACTGTACAAAACAATTCATACAATAAAGAGCAGTAGATATAACTGTTGCATTAGGACAGTTATAGGATAAATCTGCTGCCACCCATGGAGCTGTCATAGTAGATAAGTCAGCAATGGCTACTGCTGTTAGGGAAGATGTCTCCTTATTACACCAGTAGCATTAGAAAGACCTTTATTTTGTCCTGACTTTCCAACCCATCTCAGCTATCTTCACTCTTACTTGCCGGAAGTGAACCATTTATTCTTGGGCCACTAATACTCCCTAAATTGCCAGAAGGTCATGGGCCAGAAAGGGAAGATTTGTATTTTTAACCTGAAGGACCGTTTAGCCAAAACTCTGTTTTTCCTTCTGAAAAAGCAGGCTTGCTGGCACATGCAATGAACGAAAAATAAGTAACTGAATAAAATATGGTTTATTTTGAAAGAGTAGCAGCAGAATCTCTGACTGTTTCTAATGAGAATACATACATAAAGCAAACTGGAAATACACTGTCTTAAGATGCTGGACAAATCTACACAGCACCTCTTTCTGGACAGTTAACTATGAGACTGAATTTCATCCCTAGAGTGGTGGACTTGAACCTCGCTTTAAGAAAGCTCTTGATTCAAGACGTTCTTCGTCCCTTCCTGCAGTGCATTTTTGGCATACTAACCTCATTAGCTGTGACAGACTCACCAGAATGGTCTTCCAGCTGGTAAACAGGTACTGGTGTGAGGAATCTCTCCCATCTAGAAGTTGCATGTTTAGCTATTCTATCATTTAAATTTAATGGAGAAACTTATTCAGCTCTCCCTGTATAAGCTATCTTCTCTCTTTTAAAAACTTCCACAGGAGTCATTACAGTAGGCTGGCTCCATGCCATGCTGTCATTAAATGCTACACTCTATAGAGATGTTACTGTTAAAGGATTTTTTAATTTACTGCATACAACCTCAATTAGGATTTCACATTTAATAGCACTTATGCTGTTGCAATTGTGCCTTTCAGTGGTGACGCTCCTTTCTCATCGAAAAAGCATCTCTGCACTTAGAGGGTTTTGTTTGTTGTAATGACAATGGTACTTGAATTCTTCAACAGGTCTGAAAAAAACCACCAAATATTAGGAAATTCAGGGACGAAACTTCTAACGTCTTAGTTTGCTACCAATATGATCATACTTTTTTTTCTTTGAATTTTGTTCTTTCTAGGTGAAATAAAGAAATTAAACACCTTAATAATAAATTACACTGTACTGAAGTAAGATCTCAGAACTGATGAGCACAGCGGGTTTGGGCTAGATTAGTTCAAACACTATGCATTATTCTGTCCTACTAATATCAATATTTCACAGTTTTGTTCACTGAAGGAGTTTAAACCTGTTTTGTAAATACTGAAAACCAAATCTTCCTATGAGGCCAGCTATGTGTTGTTATTAGCTACAAATAAGCAACAGGAAGCTCAAAGAAACAAACAGAAAGTAACATAGAGAAATATATGACAGCATCAGATCAGGCCTTTCTTTCTGCCAGTTCCCCAGTCTCTTAGGTCACAATATCATCATGATAGTGTTTCACCTGAAATAATTTCCTATGGAAAAAGTTTCCAGACAAATATGTGCCTACGTTTCATAATCATCACCATGACATTATTTTGGTAAGAGAATGATACATGTGGACAATACATCAAAGAAATAACATTGAGTTCCTGAGATCCTACTGATGGTGTTCAGCACCTATCTAGATCCTGCATCCAGTTAGCATATTACAGTTCACAGGAAGCAGAAAAAGAAAGGTACAGTTCTGCTGCAAAATCAAAGGTCTATGGAATTGTTCTTTTTTGCACATGAGTTAATTAGCACTGGACTGTGTATCACCATGCATAAACGTTAAAGTGACTTCTTGTCTTTGTACTGCAGGTACCTTAAAAGTTTGAGGTACCTTAAACCTTTGAGGTTGGCCAGGTCTTTGCAGAACCATCTATAAGAGTCACCAAAGAGTAAAATAAAGCTCAATAGTACCATTTAGTTTCTACTCTGTTCAAAAGGAATTATGGCCATGAGAAATAATCTAAGTACAGATGAAGTAAAAGAAGAAGCCAGGCATATTTATGAGGGGTTAAAAAACCACCCAGCAGGTGTCACAAGTAGAGCTCTTTTATTTTTCAAACCATTCTGGGACTGGTCATAGACAATGTTATGTTAACACACATATTTTCTTTTCAAGGTCAGCATTAATTTTTCAGAACTACTTGGACAATTGGTGTAACTCATAAGCATTGAGGAGATGTCTGGCCTGTGTTTGTAACATTAGAAAAAAAAAAAAAAGTGGTTTCTAATCCTTTGTGTCACATTAGCAAACCAATCTCCTCTTTCTTTGGCTAAATTATACTTTATATCACTCATTTTCTTCCTCAAGTACATAGTTATTAGTTGCATAGCTGGTGAAATTACGCTTCAGTAGTGTACATTTGACTGTGGTGACACAACCTGCTATTTCAATAGCTCAGTGCACAGGGAAGTTAATAGGCCTTTGGCTGTCATGTGTCTCCTAGCAGGTTGCTACCAAACATTTCACATACATAGAAGTTTAATCTGACCATTTCTCATTCAGAGCTTTGGTTCTGTGAAGGGGAAGCTTTATTTTGTCTTTGTACAGTAGAGTGTACACTAGAGTGTAGCTTCCCACTATTTTAATGTCTAAATATTGTAAAATTCACAATCTCTACTAGAAAACCTTCCTTAGTTTCTTAGTAAAAACGATTGTATCTATTTCTAAAAAGCTTTTGTGGTGAAGCTGGACAGGCAAGAGTTTTGATACCCATTTGGAAAAAAAGAGAAATCATATTTTGAGTATACTAAAATAATAATAATAATTCAAATGACATTCAGCCACAAACTGATGTGCAAAAACCTGCTACAGTCAGAACCAAAATATGATATGACATTAAAGTTTCCTTTCAGGATGACAGAGTGCCCACTGCTTTGGTTCCTGGGTGTTCTGATAGAGCATAAGGTTCAAATCCTGCTCCTATTGAAGTCAATGACAAAACTTCCATTGACTTCAGCGGTGCAGGATCAGACCCTAAGCAACACAGCTAACACCTGCTTTCTTGCTTTCTCTCTTATTTTCAGTGAAAAATATTAGAAGAAATTAGACCTAAATATTAGAAAAAATTACTACCAATTGGCTATTTTACCAATTGTTTTTTCTTATAAAACATACTGCTTGTCATTTCAAATTTTTTTATGTATATAGTCTGTATAGGTATATAAAATATCAAAACTGTCAAATATCATATATGCCATACCATATTTTATCCTATATATATGATAACTGCTTTGTGAAAATCCTAAGAAAATTTAACATTTAGCAATCTTACAATAGTGCCTCAACGTAGCAATTCTACAGTATCTCTATAACCTTGTGGATTTCACTACATTAAATATGACCTGATACAATCAGTGAATGAACTAACTGCTTTTCCTGATCTGATGGTATTTGCTACACAGAGACAAGAATTCTTATCAAGTTTTTATCCATCAGTTTAATTCAGGCATAAATTCAGTTACCACCTCCTGTCAAGATATCTGTTATAGTAGTCCAGGGTAATGTGATTGCAGACCAATAGGCAGTCTTAGCTCCACAGAACTAACCCAATCCATTTTTTAAATGTACTGAAAAGACATATAAAAAACTAGAATAATAATAATAACTACCACATGTAATTAATTTCTACTCTATTTTCACCCTTTTCATTTGGTAGCCATGGAGTCCAGAACACTTACAGAACTATGCTGCCTGTCTACTGGTCTAGAAAGAAGTTAAAACAGATCAAAATATATCTTAAGCATTATTAATAATAAGCACTAACATCTTTGTAGCTCCCATTAAATAAACCAAGCAAAATGGTAACCTAAAGATCAGCTATCATAACATATATGTTTCTAAAAACCACAGCTTAACGAAAGCAATTAGGGAATATTAATTTTGAAAAGTGACTTGATATATAAAATATTTCTCCCAGCTCAAAGGGTGGAACATGTTTGGTAAAAAAGAAAACAAAAGTGTTGTATTTATAATCAGAATTCTTTTTACATGAAGAATTGTTTTTAAATATATGTACAGATGATGTAGCCATATCAATGTGGAAAAGCTGACCTACAGTTGAAGGCTAGAAGATGAAGTATAGCTCAAAAAGTAAAGTCTCTAGCAGGAAATACCACACAAAACATGAAGCTAAAGGAAGTCCATTGAAATGGGAAAACATAGAAGCAATGTTCAGTTGAACACTGAAGCTGTTTGTAATAAGCTGTCATGTATCACCAGAAGTGAACATGGGATAGAAGGCGTAGATGAAGGTAGATTAAAACAACTTGGTGGCAGAATGGGAAGACACCAGAGCGGTTTGGGGAAAGAAGTGAGAATAGGACTAGAACGGTGAGGTCAGAGCGACTGAGAAAGCCACAGGCATAAATCTTCTTGATTGCTGCCTCTGCTGGGGGACAGGTCATTGCTGAAGAAAAGTCAGGCTTAAGTGAGACTGACAGGGAACAGGAAACAAATAGATGGTCAATAGTGCAGAGACTATGAAAGAGGAGGCTTTAAAAATGGGTAGAGATAATTGAGAGCTGGGGAAACTACGAAGAGAAGCAAAGAAGAGAAAAAATGATGAGCAGCAACAACAAAAGGAGAATGTAGAATAGGGGGGCATGCAAAGTGTCTCCCCTGCTTAGCAAGACTTCAGAAGTACCTGAGAAAGGCAGAACCCATCACACAGCTTTACATAAGGGATGGCTTGTTTCCTTCATGCATTCAATAATTGCTTCTTGCTGTGTAAATCAACGGTACTGCTGCTAACAGTCATGATTTTATAGCATGTATTTATTTTTTTTTGTTCAAGTTGGTGGGATAATACAACTGTGAAAAATTCAGTTCCCTCTTTTAATTTTTTTTAAACTGTGAATTTTGGGATCTGGTTTTATGTAGGAAAAATTGAACTCTAAGATGGAAAAAAAAGGAAAAATAAATCAACATATACAAAATAACTTACTACTAAAAAATGTTTTTCAAGAGTAAGCCTTGAATATGAAACTGAATCAGGGTTTTCAACCACTTCAACTTGTCAGCATTAAGTGCATCAGAAGGCACACCATGACCTAACAGTGCTGTGGGGCACCTTTCTCTTGCTGTGAAGAAGCAGCGACCATTAGTAAGTGCTCCCTGCATAAGAAAAGAGAGTACTTTTAGGAACACGTATTGGCATTACATTTTAACTTTTGTTTGTCATGTTTGGTTACAGTAATAAGACATGCTGAGTGTCCCGATGGATATGACTTTTTCTTTCCATTGACTATAAAGGCAATTCAAACTGGCTCAGGACAGATACTTAAATTTTCTCAAACCATGATAAATGTTGGGATTCATCCAACTTATTTTAATTTTTCTCAAAGTCAGGCTAGGTTGGGTGAATATCACCCTTTTTCAGAGACCAGTCCATTGTTCATTCATATAAATTCCAGAGGAAGGGACGTAGAAAAAATTTTTTTAAAACACATTATCTTTACAAAGGTGTCAACATAAAAATTATACGTTTTTTATTGAAACACATATTTTTTAAAGGTTTGAAAGTATATAAATGCCAAAATCTGACAAATATTGATCTGCTGTGAAACCCACTTGATTCCATTAGCCTATTGAGTGTTGTATGGAAAAAATGTAAAATTTGGAAAAGAATTTGAGGGATGAAAAGGAACTACCAGTACCACCAAAAGGTGATGATTTCATTAAGGAAGTGGGAAATTTTACCTTCGGTAAACAACCATTCAATAAGCTTGCAAAGATAGCGTTTGTGAGCTGTTTGCCAACTGCAGCTCTTCAGTGCATTCACCTATTGTAACTGAGGCTTAGTCACATTTAAATCTGAATTCTACCAGGATGCAGGGGTTCACATAGATCAGCTTGCAATACTGGGATGACATCCTGTATTCTTTATATGAAGTTGGATAGGCAAGATATGAAACAAGATGGTTTACTCCTGGGGGACTTAGTGCACTTAATCTTTTACCTCTGATTCCGTCTCAGTTCTTTCATGCTTTTGTCACAAACCAAAACAAAGCAAAACAAAAAGCCTCATAGTTCTTGGCTACAGCATAAAAAATATGCCATGTGACAACTGATAGCCTAGTCACAAAGTCTTTTTAACACAAAGAATGAACAGCGATGTGTCATATGTATATATGTGAGCAGTGAAATGCTACCTACCCACTTGCAGTCATTTTATTGTGTTATTTCCACAAATATAAATAGTTTTTTATCAACCACCTGGTTCTTTTCTGTGACATGCTCTCTTTGTCTTATCAGAAGCTTGTTATGTGTGGGTGAAGAAACACTGAATATATTCCATAACCCCATTCTTTTATCAATAATTTCCTGTTATCATTACACAATGATTTGAATTTTGTGAATATGGCCACAAAGGATCAATTCAATTAAACCAAACCTACAAAGGGAAAATCTCACTGCAAGCCTCTGTGCAACTGGTGAACCTAGTAATTATATATAGCCACCTATTGTGCTAGCATAATAACATGTGAAGAAGGTTTAGTTAGACACATTTACACACATAAAAAGCAATATGGGCATAGAAAAAGTCATTTTTGCCAAAAGTATAGAACAGTCACACAGTAACAAATGAGAGCTGCATGAATCCTAGTTTACTTGGCTATAAATAAATCCAACATTTTCTTTCTCTCCATGGTAAAATAAAATAGGAGTACAGAAGCATAACAGTCTCCTTTGAGCAACCAGTCTCTTTCTGTTCAATTATAGTCATCAATCTGTTCCACCTAAAATATTTTCCTCCTTGAGAAACCAAAGAAATCAGCATTAGGATCCAAAACATGCTGTTGCAAAAATAATGTAAAAGAGGTCTTTCCTTTTGGTGAATGAGTTTGTTCTGAGAGACTGTATTTTCTTTAACATGAATTTTGTAATTCATGGTGAAAAAAATGCTGCGTTTAGATGGCACTTTTAATCAAAAAATCTTGAAGAGCTTGTTAGGAAAGGTAAGGGTTACCTCCATTTTACAGAGAGAGATAACTGCAACAAAAGAGCTTAAAGCCTTTTTTTTCTCCTCCCAAAATCTGTTTCCTATGTATATTCCTTTTATATGCCCAGCTGGAAGCCTTTAAATCCTGATATTCCAAAGTGCTAAACAGACAAAGCTTCAGTTGTACAAGTACTCTTTCTCTCAACAGTGACAGTGTCAGATTCTGTAGCACTGGGAAATGCTCACCTGTGCATAATCCCACACCAAACTGGAGAGCAGGGAAGGAATAGACTGGTCTCCTGCTTCCTGCTGCATCCACTTACAAAACTTATGTAGGAGGGTTAAGGTTTTTCCATTATTTGAAATCACTAGGTTAAGTCTAGTTGTTGTCTCTAATATATATAAGCAAGCTAGAGTTTCACTAACATCTCTGGGCTTGATGTGAAGATCATTTCATAAAATCATATAGCTTGTGTTACAAGCTAAGATAACACAGGACAACCACATTAAGTCTTCTGGACTGAAAAACCCTATGAATTTATGACTATGAGAACACAAGAGAATTAAGGATAATGAATTGTTTTGGGGGTAACACAACAAATTTCTGATTAAGGCTCTTTCATTCTCCTGAGACGGGATACTTGCCACCACGTTGCACTCTCTCTTCCTTTACCCTGTGTGCCATCAAACCACCAAAGCACATAAAGTCAAGTCAATTTGATATAGCTAAATAGGAAAAAGACCAAACCCTCTTCTTCGTGTGGTAGTTTTGCACAGATATCTACAGAGAGCAGAAAATTATCCACCTTTGCACGTTTGACGAATTATAGAGAATTATTTTAAAGATGAAAAATCAAGGTGCTAAAATAATAAAATCTCTGGTGCAAAAACAGTTTCAGGGTAAGTCCTCTGTGCTCAAAATCTCATCAGAAACTCCAAGAACTGAACGAGCACAGAGACCAATCCTTTCAGTCACGGGGATGGTTCCAACATAATATAAAATGTGCATTTGGTATCCAGGAAAGCACTATGGGGAAATTAAATATCTCATAAATATTCCAGTCTAACTTTAACAACTACATAAACCATTCTAGATTTGGGGTAGGGAGGGAAGGTTTTGAAGTAAATTTCTTGGGTTTTTTCTTTTTTTTTTTTTTTTTTTAAGATTACCATTTTTAAAGTGCAAAATAATTGCAGTTTTTCCTACATTCATTGCCCTTGTACAGTGAGTTTGTCCTCAGTTCAAAGCATTACTACAGAGGTTCATTTCTACTGCACAAAAAAAAGAATAGCTTGATCACAATACTTAAAATTTGCTCCAAAATGTAAGTATGAAATATCCTTTAAAACATTGGTTAGCTGTTCTTACAGCAAGCATCAGTTATTCACATATTTTCTTTTAGGGTATTCCTTCAGAAGCCAGATCTTTGCAATTAATGTGCAGTTTAAGATCTTTTGTTCAATGTACAAAAGGTTAGTTTTACTATCCTCTCTTAAAGCCCACGGTGCACGATTGCAGATTCAGAGGCCTATAATTTTTATCAGCAAGCAACTCGTCATTTCAGAAACCTAAATCAGAGAATTCTTTTTTTTCACTCAGCATGCAGACGACTAACGCCCTTGTTTCCCCTGGGGCGATATGCTAGTTTGATTTTATTTTCCCTGACATTTCACCTGTCAGATTATGATAAGTAGAAGAAACAAAGAATAATCATCACATTCTCACTGAATCTCATAATCAAATATCTGGAAATAGAAGATAAATTAGAAACATTATCCTGAGGGAAAATATTAACACTGAAAACACCATCAGATATCCAAATCATCTTCCAGTGACCTAGGACTCCCATACAGGTTTAAAAAAGTCAGAAAGGAAGCCTGCATAGGACTGTCACATCTACTTTTTTTTTCCCTTTAAATGCTAGGGAATGACCTACAATGACGTAAGATGAAAAAAAAAAATTGCAGAGTTAAGTAAATCTATTAAATAATAAAGCTGTATGTCTTCTTTAAGTCTTTCATGAATGCTTCCTGAAAGCAATCCTGAGGCCAAGAAACAGGACAGGTTATCATGAAATAGTATAAGCTCAAATTAACTAGTTGGCAAGGTGAAAAGATTAATGAGCCAGAACACACCAAACATGCTCCTGATTTACTGCATCTGTAGTTTGCATGTTCCCAATTTCTCTCAGTCTCACAGTGTTGAGATTCATAAGCGATGAAAACTTACCTGCTTGACCGGTGGTAATACTGACAGCTGCGAAAAGCCTCTGGGAACGGCTCAAGTCAGAAACCCCATTCACAGCTTCCACTTCAAACGTGTAGTTAGCGTGAGCTAGCAGGTCCATGACAGTGACATAGTTATCTACTAATCCAGTTTGCTGGGGCATATATCCAATGTTACTCCCACAGGGAACACACTCGCCCTGCTCCCAGCTGCACCTCTTGCACAAAATGCGGTAGGTCACATCATTTCTTCCCCCGTTGTCAGCAGGAGGACTCCACTCCAAACTCACGGTAGTCTGGTTGATGTTGAAAATGAGGTTCTGTGGTGCAGATGGAGGTCCTATGTAACACACAGAAAAGTCCAGGGTAATTGCACAGAACCACAGTGGGCTGTGTAGCTTTTTAACTACAGAGAAAATAGTTGAAGCATTTTTCTTCACATAAACATTTCATTGTTTTTAGTACAAGCTGCATAAAAGCTTCCTTGAACTCACTTGGCAAGGGCTTTATTTATTTTCCATTAAGGCATCAGAATAACAATTGTCTGTATATTTACTGCAACCGACTTTAGCTGTTTCTCTTCTGTGCAATTAAAAAGATTGGTTAATGTACCTTAAAGGTTGTCTTTTATAGTTTTCCCAAGCATGGGATTTGTTCGTCTCTTCTGAGCATACTGCAGCAACTGCATCTAGTCCTTTGTTATCGTCTCTGATATGATTTAGAGATATTTGGTGCTGCTTTGGATTTAGGAGGCTTCCACTATTTGAGCCAAACTGAGTAGCCAGTCTATTTGCAGTTAGAGGGTTAAGCCAGATCCAATTACAGTTCAATCAAAGCTCAGATCCACAAAGGTTACTTTTCATTTTTCATGTTGCTCATTTTGGTATTTTATCACAAAAAGCACATTCTCTACAACAATTTTACAGCCATGGGAAGAATATGCCTGTATTCTATCTATTACAATGAATTACACACTTACCCAACATGCAATATTTTCCAACGTTATATCAAGCAAATACAAAAATTATATTTATGCTGATTCTATATTCACTGTCAACTTTTCCCCCTGTGCCTTTCAATTTCATTTACTGTTGTAAATGTACTTTTCAAATACAGGGAGAGCCAACCGAAACTACTAGCTACAAGTGGCTGCACCTGGTTGGTTAAGCAACGTCCTTTACGATTAAATTCATGACTGACTCACTTGTGCATGCGACATATGGTGGATCAGAAGGTGCTCTATAATAGCTATCTTCACAATCGCATCTTGAGGATCCTTCCTTGTCAGAGAAGCTGTGAGTAGGGCAGCGGGAGCACTGCAGATCTTGTGAGGAGGATTTGTAGAACCCACGGCCACAAGCTAAAGGCAGAACAAAATAAATTAAGGTTTAGATTTGCATTGGCTATTAATCTGATCTTTTTTGTCCCTGTCACATGAGGTACACATTCCTGTAAACATCTAAACTACCCATTCTGTTATGCTGGAGCAAGATATTATGCTCACAATTTCTTTTTCTTCAGTTGATGCCGTTAATGGTTTTGTGGCATTTTTATGAGTTCAAGTACGCAGTACAAATACCTCAGCAGTTGGCAACACAATATTTTAACACAGAGGGCCACAGAAATATAACAAGCATCTGTTTTTCACCAAAGAGGAGTAGAATAATGGTGTGAAACAGCTGGGTGCCTGCAATAAGCCTAAACAAGGGAAAAACAGCCTGGAGAATCTCTGCTCTAAGGCCACTGAAGTGTTTCCGGTATCCGAACTGCTGATTTGGAATTAATAGAGTAAAAGTTACTCTTCCTTGATCTGAAAAACCCAAAGAAGTTGTAATCCATTGGTGAACTCTGATCTTGAGGAAAGACTGAGGCGTGAACATGCCTGTTGGACAGACGACGCTGGTAGGAACAAGCAGAAAGAGGAGGGCAGACAGCGTTAACTGCACGATTGGTTTTTCCACTTTCACAGAGACAACTAGGCTGAAATGGATTTACTAAAACTTTCAAGGGAAATTTAAAAGGTAGACAGTTGGAAATATACATATAAGATCATTTCACACTTTGGTTTGCCTGCTGTGAACACACGGAAGTAAAAAATATGTTGTGTTCCACAACTGATGTTTAGAAAATACTTCTTTCAGATACTGCCAGTTCCCAAAGCAGAAACACCCATAAAGCACACCCATAATGATTCTACAAGCAGAGAACTGCAACCTAGAGAGCCAGCTTAAGAATGGATAAACTACGTGAGCTGAAGGGGACAAGGAAGAGGAAAGTGGGGATCAGACAACGCTAAAACTGGAAACAGATTGAGACTCCATTTCAGCACTGAGGTTATGGGCAAACTTACAAACACTGTCAACATGAGAAACAGAACACAAAAGTCCTCCAGAACTTTCCAATAAAGCAGAGGCTTTTTCAACCACATTATTTTATTCTGTTTTTTTCCAATCCTAACAGACAGTCTAACCTTCTTACGCCGTCACCTGTATGCAAAGAAAAGGGGACAGCGGGTGAAACTTAGTATTGGGTATCAAAATATTAAAGCTAGTTAAATAGTCATTCTAAACTCAGCCAGAGAGAATTTACTTTGGTTATATTCATATTTGCCTGGATATTTTCTCAGAACAGAAATGCAAAGTATCCAAAGACACTGATATTTGGAACAGTTATTTCAGTTGTCTGGAAAAGCAATGGTGGAAAGAGCATGAAAACAATGAGCTTTATCCAAATCCCACCAAAGTCGATGAGGAGTATCTGACTTTAATAACCATTGGACTGGACCTACAGTGTAGCTACAGTGACATGACTCTTATTAATCTGATGAATTTTCTGCATCTGAGAGAATAAAATGGTGATAATACTTAAGATAATAGTAGATTAAAGTTGATTCATTAGGTAAATCAACAATGGATCATACCAGTATAAAATGATAGGAAATTCTGGCACTCTCTGTTACTTTATCAATATACTAACTTCCCAAAGAAAAATATGCCTAAAGGACAGAAATCACCATAACATTTAGAGTTTGTCATGCTGAAAAAAATAGTAGATGGAAGCTAAATTACCTGGCAGAAAAAATTAGCAGGCAAAGCATGTATCCTTTGACTTTGACAAAGGGGCACAAGTTTGCATTAGTAGAAAATCTAGCCCTGCTTGTAAAACATGCTATAGTTTGATTCTGCCACAGTCACTGTTATAAATGCTGTTTAGAAAAGAAGACAGAAAGAATTCTGGAGAAACACTTCGAGTAAACATGACCCGTGAATTCATAGTTGTGGCAACTTTAACTCAGAATTATCCTTTTACACCTTCATTCACGATTGTTCCAGAATTTTCTGGCCAAAGACAAAGAGCACAAAAGCTGAACTGATTTGTATGCGTGTACCTTAAGACATATATTTGAACTCCTGTCTGCTCTTTCACTACTTGCAATTGAAATGTGGCTAAAATTACCAAATAATAGTTTCCTGCCTTTCTTAAATAGTCATGTTCCTCTCACACCGAGCAAAACACTGGACAAATACACCGGGTCTTCCAGCGTGCAGCCCTCTGTAAAGCAAAGAGCAGCTTAAAAGGCAAAGATCCCTACTGTGTTTCCAGTCTGTCCTTCTCAGCAGGGAACATTACACAGCAAAGACGCGGAGGGTAAAATAGAGATTTCAGACAGAAATAACAAAACGTAAACAGAAAACCCCTTTTCACTTTTTTTTCCTGATGACTTGATCAAGACATTTATATGCTTAGTCACTTACTATTTAAAGTAAGTGTGCATTTCTTATTAGAGTTCAAAGGATCTGAATGTCTGTGACTAGTTTACATGACTGAAAGCCATTTATTCTCCTGCACAGTGTACCACAGGCGGCAGGTTCAGGCACTTGTAATATGCTACAATTCCATTAGCCTTTTTTCCAATAAGAGGCTTGTGACACCATTTAATAACCATCCCATCAACTCATACACCCCATAAATATAAGGGGCAGAATACTCTAGTGTTGAATTTTTTAACAGTATGAAGATAGTGCTTTAAAAAAAGGGTTTTACAAACTTCGTAGTTCTTTAGAAAGGAAGGCAGGCAAGGGTACATGGCCTAATCGAAAGTATTCATTGCAGGAATCAAATTATTTTCCCATTTTTCTTCATACATTTAAATTTGTCACAAAAATCTTTTTTTCAAAAGCCTGGCAGTGGAATATTTCTAGTGCTAAAAAATTGGGGAGTTATGAATCTTTTTCTGTTTTTAACATATATCATTGTCCTTGCCAAGAAACTTACAACTGAAAACTGTACCAAGACAGGGTGTTGGATGGACCACTTAAGAAGGTGTGATAACTTGCCAGTCAGCTATTACAGATCACAGATGGGAAAGAACCACTCAAAAATACTTTTTTGACTCCTTTTTTTCCTCCTTTTTGTCCTATCTTGCCAAATTGCCATGGTGAATTTTTTAATATTACAAGCAATTTAAATACATTGTTTTGTTCTACACTGTTTTAAATCAATCTGTTTTGATCTAATTTAGTTCTTTATGTAATATTTTTAAGATTACAGGGACAGTTGGTATAAAATCCCCACTGCCACTACCTCCATAAGCAACATTAAAAAAATGGTAAAAACCAAAAACATATTAGCCAAACATTACTTGGAGCTCTGCACATGCAAATCTAAAGGTGATAAATACAGGTACTGTTCTACAGAAGTATTTCAAGGCAAAGCTTGAGACAACTCAAATTGCATTTGGTTACATCCATTTTAATATTTCAATTCAATAGTGCAGGAAAACACTCAGCAGCAGCACTTCTTCCCTATAAAGGGGACTTATAATGTAAATCAAGGTACAGAACTCAAGCAAGAATGGGAGATATGCAAAGGGGTATAACTGGCGAGGCAGCATCCTGATGTTGTAGCCATAATCCTCCTTATTGTTGATCTGAGTAAAATGTGAACTCATTTGATTTTCCTCGAACATGTTAAGACCCAGGAGTACTTTTGCTACTTAAAGGGTTTCTGGGGTACTGGAAAAGACAGGGGGGTGGGGGAAAGGGAAGAAAGCCAGCACAAAATAAATTTACTTCCATTCACTGTGGTGTGTCATTTACAGCTGCTAATTTAATAGAACAGCTCTACCCAGATGAAGCTCCTATTTTGTTCAAACAGCTGCTCCGAGGTCTTACAGAAAAAGGTTTCAAACCAAGAGCAGTCAACTTTACTGACAGCACAAAGACGGAGCAAAACACCAACCAACCTAACCTAAAGCAGTCTTGAAATAATGCAAAAATCAGTTACTAATTCTTCCCCCACATACTACAAAATCAACAATAAATACGGAACAAAACTATGCTTCAGCCAAGGCACAGTTCTTTGCTTAATATCTTAGCCTCTGTTAGGGACTGACCACCAGTGACCCTCCAGGGCCACCCAGCACCTCAGATTTGTTTACTTGTCTGCAACAGCCGTGGCTGCTTCTCAGAGAAAATCTTCCCACCTCCTCTGCAAAGAAAAGAGTTTTCTCTTACTGGGAAGCTGGCAGAGTTCCACCGTGAAATACAAAGATGATGTGAACAGCCCTCAGATGAGAGAGTGTCCTTACACTGTGGAGCTGCAGTTTGAAACTGAGCAGGGCATTGTTGTTTCATATTTAAACTTCCTTGCCTGGAAGCCCTAGATAAAGAGGTACACTCTTCTGTCTGTATACGATGAAAGACCCCGCTGAAGATGACACTAGCAGTCATTTTTGGCTTGGACTAAGTTGCTTTCTTCTTGTACATCCAGCAGCACTCAACCATGACAAGGACATACCATGATGGTAGGGTCTGGTACAAGGCTGGGCAAGGTTGGGGCATCAAGGTACGGTACTCGCTGGAATACACGTTTAACATATACCCACTGCAATCAGTGCAGTCACAAACATTTTGAGCCGATGTCCTTGGTATCATTTAAGGGCCTATATAAACACTGTAAATAATGGAATATTGCAAAGCCACCGGTAAATATTGAGGAATTAATACAGGCCACTAAGAGCTATGGTGCCACATCTGTGGCACAACATGGCATTAGCTGTTGTAACTAGTGATGCTGACTGCAACTTATGTAGAAAAATAGCAGCTTCCCTGCTGTGAGCTCATCACATGCCTTAGTGGCCTGGTAGGGATCAAATAAAGTATATTTTTCTTTTCATATTTACAAAAAAAATTTCCAAGAAACTCTGGAAGGAGGAACGAAGGCAGATGTAGGGAGTAGCAAGCAGCAGTCTGGAGTCCCACTTGTGGGACAGGAAAAAGGAAAAAAGGGACATGTTAAGTGCTGTTCATTTTTATGTAACCTTTTCACTATAAATACTATGGA
This sequence comes from Limnodromus scolopaceus, assembly GCA_028565335.1. Lineage (NCBI taxonomy): Eukaryota > Metazoa > Chordata > Aves > Charadriiformes > Scolopacidae > Limnodromus > Limnodromus scolopaceus. Next base: position 80,927,410 of record JAOXNO010000024.1, on the reverse strand, counting down.
GATTCATTTTGCTTCTAGGAGAGCAAGGGAATTTAAGCCAGGAGGGATGATGGAAATACAGTAAGGGCTATGAGTGACACATATAACAACCGATGTTTATATAACCAAAGGAGAAAGAGTAAACAGTTGTAGGGCAGTGACACATTAATCAAGAAAATTATTTGCTACTACAATAATACAAACAAATTAAAAAGGAAATATCCATTTGTAGAAGTGCAAGGCTTCCGGGTGGCATATCAGCTTAAGACTGAAAGGGCGTGCAATTGTTTCAGCATGTTAGACACTTGATTGAACGTGGCTTTTGATAATAATTTTTCAGTTTATACGAAAATAATGAAACATAATGACTTGCAAGGAGGTGACTGCACTAATTACCGCTTGATCCCATTGTAAAAAGTAGACTGGTGTGAGGGGACAAAAATAATGACATACAGAGACTGAGAGCTTCTGCGTATACTCTGGTTTGCTCACCGTTCCCTGAGTTTGTCGCCACGAGTAGGTTTTAGTGGCGTACATGCCAGAGTTTTCTGCACACTGAAGAAGATGAAACTTACATTTAAAAATGCTTCAATTTGAAAAGTATTTGAAAAATACTTTTTCAAAGTCAGTGTCACAGGATGGAAAGTAAGTTGACTATGTTAAAGTGATCCTGTGTATTATATTTTTTCCTACAGGCAGTGGCTAGAATTTGTTGTATATCCGTGTGGACATAAGCCTCCTTTCTTGTGATTTGTTTTGCGTTATCTTAATCAACTCCCTACCTTTCTACCCTCTCCCTCCCCCCAAACCTGCAACCATTAAAGACAATTCAGCTAACCCGCTTTTCACAGAAATTATGTATACACAAGGAGTTTGTGCAGATGTTTCCTGGATGAAGTTATGCAGCTGCAAAGACTTTATTAATTATAAAATGCAAAATGGATTGTTCTGTAATTGAAACTCTCTGGGGCTCTGATACATTTGAAAATTAACATACATATATGTATGGTCAGGACGTAGATGGATGCTGCTAGATTATTTATTACAGATGGATATTTCAGCTAATGCAGAAAAAAGGCTGGTCTTTCTCTACTGGAGCTTTCAAATACTTGCTTCATATTAATGTCTATGGTTCCATAAGTCAGGACTGAAAGCACAGCTTGCAGAAACAGTACTCCCACTGCTAGTGTTGCTGACCTCATCTACGATGGACAGGTCCAGAATCTTTATTTTAATCCTATTGACAATGCCTCAGTGGGAGTAATTATAACAGTCGGCCACAAATCCAGACCTCCTGTCACTGATATATTAGGGGTTTTCACAACGAAAATGAGCAGCAGACAAGAAGGATGAAAACAACATGGGGTAGTGATTATAGCAAGATTTGTCAACCCCCTTCTGTATTAACCTGCTACAAACATATGACAATTTGGCATGGGAGACACCAGAAATACAAAATGTTTAATCTTAAACAGTATCAAAAATAACATTTTGAAAATAATTTGGGGGGTGTTGTTCTCTTACGAGATACTTGGCTGGTAGATCACATCAGCCACAGGCCCTTTTTAGCCAATGTATCTGAAAAGTTTAGATAAACTGAAAGCAGGCCATTATAAAATAATTCCCAAATGTGGATTTCAATGTGAAATATTAGACATAAGAAATCCAGTAACAAAAGGAGACTTTATAACCTCTGATCCCGTTCTCTAATAATTTGTGTACATTCGAGCCATGACTATGTTTGAAACTGTAAATTACTTTTATAGTGAGAGATGGCATCTGTTATGCCTTCTCTGGCACCTAATATATATTGTTTTATAAGGAGCTTAGACTGTAGTATTTTATTTGTCTAACTACTATGCAATGATAAATGTCTAGCTGAAAAAGATGTTTATTTTAGCTTGATTTTTAAACTGCAATAGCATCTAAAGATTATTCATGTTTCAACCAAGGAATTATGTTGTATGGTTTAGCCAGAGTAAACTCAAGACTCTTAATGGTGCCTCAGCTATAGTGTGAATGACATATCTAAATAGGGCTGTCCTGTGGCTGCATAACATCATCCACCGAATGTTTGCTGTTGCCTGTCAGGAATCTCTCAGACCTTGTATTCATTTCCTAAGCCTAATATGCCCTTGTTGTCCAAAGTCCTGCTAATGTCTTTTGAGAGTTGTTCACATACTGCTGTTCACACAAATAGATATCCAGAAATAGACAGCTTGCTAAGTAATAGTAACTTATTCTGATTTTTCCACCAAATGAAGTGGAATCTTCACCTCTCTACAAAACTGCTTTTAAAAAAACCCTTAGTATGTCATCAAGTGTGCCTTTTAAACTTATCTAGTTGCAAAGAAACATAGCCACAAAGAAATACTCTGGTGTTTTTCTAGCTAATTTATACACAAGGAGAAGGTAATAATGTTTGAAGAACATATCCTACAAATCAAAGAATACCCAGTGTCACTATACTGTAACAGCAAAATTACTTTGAATCTAATGATTCTCAATAAGTACATAAAAGACTGCATTTAAATGACAATTAAATAAACTCTAGCATAGTCTGAGCAGAATTAATTAACTGGGTGAGTTAAAAGTTGTGCATTGAGGCTATGACATAATGCTTTTCTACATTTTCAGAGTTTGCAAGGACTTGGGCACATTCCTCTCACTGACTTTCTTGGGAACCACAAATATAAAGCAACCATGAAAATTTGGGGAAAATTAACATGTGAGAAATACAAAGACATAAAAATGCAGACAGATGCAACTCTATTACTGAACAAAGTAAAGAAAAAGTGAAAGGTGGGTTAGAGAAATGAAAGGAGAAAAGATTTTATGGCCTTCCTGTTCATTTGTTTCCTTTTTTTTATATTTCTTTTTCTTTCTACCATGCTCTTCCCTTGAGATTAGGTTTGCAAGGTGCTCAAACAGCTTCTGTGCAGAGTTGAGTGGCAGCTGGACTGATTAGCCAGATTGGAAGCAAGCGCACCACATTTTGCAGGACATGGTGTAGGTTTGCGACCAAAATAATGAATCCATGCCTGAAGTTTTGTCAGCAGGAGAAATTTTATCTGTCTTCTTCAGAACGTTCTCAACCAGTCAGAGAATTAATGGAAAAGTACACTTGATTTACTCATAGCTTCTGCATCTTTGGGTTCTGGGGTTTGTTTTTTCCTCTTTTACTGACTTGGTAAAACTTAATTATGAACTTTTTAAAATTTTTACTAAAAAATCTGTTAAAACTACAGTTACTAAGAATTCAGCAAATCTAAGACTTCTAACTAATGAATGCTATGAACGTTACAATGTTCTGATAGGACAGCTGTATGATTATCTAACTGAGTGGAATAACATCCCTTAGATGCATCAGCAGACAACAGACATTACCGCACTGAAAAGGAATTGCCTATGTGAACTACAGTTTAAGTGGTGCTTTTTTTTCTAAACGGATGAAAAAATTATGCTAAATTTGTCACATGCCTGTATTAATATCTTTGTCTGGAGCGGGTTTTTTTGGTGTTTATTTGTTGGGTTTTTTTTCCTAACAGCCATAAGAAAGAAAGAAAGAAACAGTGGTAATGAAATTAATACAATATATTGTTTGCATAAGCTTTTCCTTTAACTTTTTTGCTTCCCTGTTCTTGGGGTGTAACTCACAGAAATCAAGCACCAAAAAACTCAGCATAGCTAGCTTCCCTTACACAGTGTTGCCACTTCAATAATAAATGGGGCTTGCTGAGTTTGGTAGGGACTTGGACAGTGGCAACGCTGTGACTCAACTCCTGTGACATCATACGGGTTCTGTACAGCCATACCTTATCTGTCCATACACAAATGAACCCTTTGAGGTCTTTAATGCGCATTCAGGCTTTGTGATGGCCAACATGTCTTAGGGAAGGTTTCCTCCTGTTTTCTACAGAGAATAAAATACATTTTAAAAGTTCCAAGCAGTAACGGAAATAATTCAGATGGGAGAGGGGTGTCGTGTATTTTGGGTGTACTTGTTTTCTAAATAAAAATACAGTAAAATCCGATCATTGATACATCTTTTGGAAAATATAATAATTTGAAAAACATATCTTTGAATTTAAAGCCAATGAGATTCCCATGGTCTGCTTACCCGACCTTCCAACGGAGCAAAGGCTTTTGGGTTTAATGAAAAAATTCTTTAACCTTGAATATTGCATTCACTTTTGAGTCACTCACTACAAGATATTGAGGTGCTGGAGTGTGTCCAAAGAGGAATGGTGCTGGTGATGCATATGAAACAAAGCAACAAAGCTGGTAAAAGGTCTAGAGAACGTGAGTTGTCTAGTTATGAGGGGTGGTTGAGGGAACTGGGGCTGTTCAGCCTGGAGAAAAGGAGGCTCAGGGAAGACCTTATCACTCTCTACCTGAAAGGTAGTATAGCTCTTGCCTGAAAGGAGGTTGCAGCGAGGTGGGAGTCAGTCTCTTCTCCCAAGTAACAAGGGATAGGACAAGGGCAAATGGTCTCAAGTTGTGCTGAGGAGGGTTAGATTGAATATTAGGAAAAAAATTTTTCACAGGAAGTGTTGCCAAGCATTGGAACAGGCTGCCCAGGGAAGTGCTCGAGTCACTATCCCCAGAAGTATTTAAATGATGTGGTGTTTAGGGACCTGGTTTAGTGGTGGACTTTGTAGTGTTAGGTGTACGGTTGGACCGGATGATTTTAAAGGTCTTTTCAAACCTAAATGATTCTATGATATTAAAGGTAGAAATGTACAGTGGAATCTGAAATTACTGGCTGCTAGGCAGGCCCTATTATTTTTTCCTCTTTTATTGATTTTTTTTTAAGCAACTCCATTATTTTAGAATCTTTTAGCCTCATTACCTCAAATCAAACAAACAAAAAAAGACCATCTTACTCTAAATAGCAACCTCGCTACACTGCACCGTTGCAACACAACTACGAGAAGATGACTTTTTATATGGAGCAGTGGATGTGTCTCCTGACATGAGCATCTCAAATGCCTATTAAGTCCCTTGAAGGCTCTCATCTCTCTTGACAAATGAACAGTCATAATCTTGCCAGCTTGGCTGTCAGAGTCCTCTGATCAGGAAGTTGCTGCTTTTTTCACCAAACCTCACAAAAGTAGTTTCCAAATATCTGAAAAAAATCCTCTTACTCCCTAGCTGCCCCTTTTCTCCCTTCCTGGGAACACCAAAAAAACTCTGGGAGAAGAACATGATCTGGTGAAGGGAATACTAGTGATAGCTTTTCTGATGGAGTTACTTCTAAATTATCATCAGAGGGAGAGTGGAAATACAGGTAAATTTTGGTCTATCATAGACACATCAGCCAGATCTGCCAGCCAAAGAGATCTAAGTATGTAGAGATTCAAGTTTCCAACTTGCCTCTCATCCTCCAGAGCTGTTCCTCAACAGACAAGTCCTATGGCTGTGGGGGACAGATGGCCTACACTGCCACAGGAAGAGCAGATGCAGGCAGCTAGGGACTTCTCAGGCTGCCTACAGTCCGAGATCTGCCCCTCTGAGATTTTCCAGGAGACTCCATATATTGACCTGCCTGCCTGACCTCAAGCATGAGCAGGAATGGGTGGGACAGCATTGGCTCCAGCAAGCTTGAGGATACCAGGACAAGTTTTCCTTCCCAGGATGCCATGAAGTTCACCTAACACTTGTCTCTAAAAGCCTGGATGCCCAGCCAGTCTGGTTTTGCTCAAAGGCTCAACACTGATGTCCAAAACACAATGCAGATGCACCTATGCTGACAAAGGAGTTTCCGAACAACAATTTATGTCTGCAAGACATAAAAAATACTTCACTATACAGGCATCATTGTTCATATGTTGCCTTATTAGTTCATCACTAAAGCCTTATTTACAAAATCTTCTCACATATTACCACAAAACTAACTTTGTGCTGTTAGTTTTAGTGGTTCCTCAATCCAGTTCACTCTAGAGCCATTAGATGTCTGTGAAGGCACAGAAACAGGGGGCTGAGAAATGATGGAACCACTTCTTTCAGCAGCAATGCTTAGTCGATTCATTAATAACATGTAAAGTTAGTAAAAGTATAACCTGAGCAGCTTCTTGTACTAGGTTTACTCGTTCTGTCTATCTTTATGCCATAGATTCCCTCTTCACACAGATGACTCCCTCCTGATGTCCCAAAATCCCGCCTTACAGCAACTATCCAGATACAAATATAAGGGGAGAGTTTCCCATGAAGCCCTCAGATAATCTGAAATCCTTTCATGAAATTGTTTTGTCCCCTGTGAAATAAGGAAGGTCTTTTGGGGGAATCTTAGATCATATGGTTCAAGCATAAAGTTCTCTGTAAAGGAAGTGGTGCAAATAGATCTGTTGCTGTAGACTTCCTGAAGCTTTGAGACAATCAACTTGATGTGGATGTTTAATTTAATTTAACTGTAATGGTGCTTAATAATTGGCTGGCGAGAAATAAATCTGGAGGGCTTACTCATAAAATGGAACAGAAGCAGGCATCTCTATAAGCTTTCCAATTGAAATGAAATTAAAATAACTTAATAACACATTTTGTTTCCTTTGGACAATGACCTACCATTACCGTTCCAGGCCTCAATCCAGAAGAAATTTTTCACAGGTTTCTGTAACACATTCCTCAAGGCCATCATTATACAGCAGGCAAATCCATCCAAACAAAAGACTAGCTTCTAAAAACTCACAAGAGAAAAATGACTCCTCTTCTGTACAACATTGCTACAGAATCTAAAAATAACTTTAGTTGTATGTCCTGGTCTCAGACATTCCTACGTTTAATGTCGATTGTCCTACTTAGTCAAAAAAATATATACTCATGCCTATCAATCCATTGAGGTGCTTTTGGAGGAAATTTAATGCAAAAAAGCATCTGTTCTCCACAGTTACACTTGGCTTGGAATGGGAAGAAATAGAAGTACTTCAGGAAAAAAAACAAAAAATACACAAATTTCTATAAAAAGGGATTCCCTTCCAGGTTCACTGAAGCCAGCAAAACTTTTATCAGAGCATAGACTGGAAATTTAAACTGTGTAAGTATTTAACTATAATCTTTCAAAATAAAAATGGATTTAACCTCTTTATCTAAAGATTAGAATATCTATTTATTAAGAGATTACAAACACACAGCTTCCTTTTAATGACAAAAAAAAATAAAATAAAGGGAAAACGTTACCATAGTAATTCACTGATATGAAACTGAACTGGAATAAAACATGAAGAAACTTTCTCTGGGTTTGCTTCAGTAAGTTTGTGGTAAGAAAAAGCATTGCTAACTCTGACAGATTTATCTGCTACAAGTTTTTATGAGAAAACTTCCCAGATTCACACAATGCTTTAATTCCAAATAGTACGGCATGAGTTGTGATACTGTGAAATGAAGTTGTCTTTACTAATTGCATACTCTGAGCAGAAGTGTGTCTTATAGCAGTGAGCGTATCAAATCTGCCTGGCTGATCCTTATGATTTGGAAATGTCACTTTCTACTAAGCACAGAGAAAATAGGGAGGGGCAATAAAGCCGCTCAAAGATAGCAGCCATCCAAAAAGATAAAGGACACGCTGAGGAAAAGCAGACAACAGATTGCAGAGACAGAACAATCACAGATGGAGGCCAGGTGGGTGGGTCAAACAATTTTTTTAAAAAAAGGTTTATTTTCATATTTAAACAGTACCCCGTTGTGTAAATGTTCAGCAAAGAACTGATAAGAAAATGGATTTGTAAGTGCGTTTGAACAAACAACATGTCTTATAGTCAAGAGGGGCTTAGTCGTATATAATTAAGGGATAATGTGCATGGTTGAAGAGTGTATGATATAACAAGCATTTTCTGCAAGTGATTAAACCCCACTGCAAAACAAAGGAGCCAGATACCCAAGGAAGCTTTATGGAGCCAGCATGGAGTAATCTTAAAACGCTGAACTTTCTTTTTGCTGCAAAAGACAAGAGGATATTCATCTAACCATACAAAAGATTTTTTTCACTGAAAATGCTGTGAACTTCCACGCTGCTTCTGCCGCCTATTCAAGTTCTTTAACTAAGATTATTGCACTTTCTGCTTCAGTGTACGCTACTATTACATTAAATCCTTTAAACACCCTAAGAGAACAGCTCTGTGCACGTACAATGCCCAGGTTCGCTGGAACTCCATGCAATCATAGTTCTCTGCAAATTTCCAAAAACTGGAAACTGGTGTTACTCAGCTGAGCAATTACAGCCCCAAGGGCATGATCCAAACCCACTGAAGTAATGGTTGTCTTGGCCTATGGATGATCCGAATCACACAATAAAGACAAGGGAAATGAGGATGATCAAAGATCCACCTAGACCACTGGTTTGCTTCCAGCCATGACCTATGCCAGATGCTTACAAAAGGAAAGAAAGAGCAAGGCAGAGGCAGAGGGGACCTGCAACTGACAACCAGGTGTTAGCAATCATGAGCTATCAGCCACCTCTGTCTCTTTGCTTAATATTCCCTGAAAAATTCTCCTTTCATGAGTTTATCAAATTATTTTCATAAACTACCAGAGTTCATCCAAGTGACTATGTACCTGGATGTTAAAACAGGTTTTATTTCTTATAGAACACCGACCATCACAAGGGCTACGTGCAGGTGTCACTGACTACATAGCTAGCTCAGGTATGTCACAGCAGAGACAGCAGCACAAACAAATGAACAAGTCAGGTGTATTTCCAAGAATACCGATAATCCAAGGCATTTACAAAACTTTTAAGGATTTGGAAACTTAGAATTCTTCTTTGTGTTTTTTTATTATCATTATTTATTTGTGCCTTGGGTTTCAGCTTTTAACAAGTGAAAGGGAATAGGAAGAATGCTAATATAACACGAATGCATTCACATTAGCACTTTTCTTTGGACCCAGGGAGTGCTTTTGAAGTGATTTCCCAGTCATCCCTGCTTACCATGTTTTGCTTCACATCAGAGTCATCTCAGAGCACGTGATCTGGTTTGCTTTTAGAGGAAAATAACCAGAAGATGTGCTCCAAGAGTGAAAATAATGCACTCCAACCACAATTGGATCAGATTAGTCCTACCCCAAATAACCCCCCCCCCCCGAAATTTATTTAGTGTGGACAACAAGTCCTCAGGACTAACCATTTTGCTTTACAGATTCACTCTTATTGTTCCATGGTCCTTGCTAGTGACACCATCATGAGGGGAGAACATGAATTCTTTATTTGGAGAAGCTTTAATTGTTGTCTTTGATTGACGAATCAGTACATAAATTATCTAACACATGTAGAACTGACTCAGTGTCCTAATTGTGCACAATTTGTAACTCAAATGATTTTTTTTCTGTGCAAGTAATTCTTCAAACAGCTCTGTGTAGCTTGTTAGAAAGACAAATTTATAGATGTTGGTTCCTCAGTGTTCAAGAAACTACACAATTCTTTGAAAAAGAGAAAGATGTTGAAAGAGAAACAATGAAGGAAGCAAGTTGTTATAGTCACAAACAAACAAAAAAAAAGAAAAGAAAATAGAAAAAAAAAAGATAATAAAAGCTGGTTTACAGAAGTGGGGGGGAGAAAAAGTAAATTTATATAAAATTTAATAACAGGCAATAGGAACCAGTTTGTCCTTACATAATGCATCTGCAGCTCCCAGAAGAAATTCTCTTCATGTTAGGGAAGTGCCCTCACAGCCCGTGGCACGATTCCGTTTTCCACTTAGGGTGGAATTTAAGGCTTTCAATTAGGCAGCTCCCAGAAGAAATACTCTCAGTGTTAGGGAAGTGCCCTCACAGCCCATGGCAGAATTCAGTTTTCCACTTAGGGTGGAATTTAAGGCTTTCAATTAGGCAGGTCTATTCAGAAATCATTCATTCATTCTCAAAAGGGTGGACTGCCAAGGAAGAAATAAAACATATCTCAAGAATGCGTGAAAGTCATGGCAATAGCCCAGGGGACAGCAGGTATTGTTGCTGATAGAAAGCATTCCCTGATATCTCCCTGGGCTCTAATACATTTCCATCTCCAGTTCTGCTACATTGCCCAAAAGCATACTGGTCCTCTAGTACCACTGTCCTTCTTCCCCATTCTTGCAAATTTCTGTATTAAATATTAATGGGTTTTTTCTGAATGATAAAAACAAAAATAGAATTAAACTTTAATTAAGGCTAATTTTATAAGAAAAACAAAGATGGAACATATGCAGAGAGTAGAGTGGCTGTGGAGGTCCACTAGGAATGGGGCTGAGCAATGGAAAACAAAACAGGCTTGCAGTCCTCACTCGGGGTCAGTTCCTCCCCTTCTCTTCCCAAGTTTTCTGATTGCTCAGCCAGACGAATTTCCATTACACAACCCAGCTCCTTATCACCAGCAAGCACACAAGTCCAACAGACCTACTGATCTCAAATGGGTCTCCTCTGAGACAGTGACAGGAAAGCTACACAAAGGCAAAAGGTTGGCCAACTCTGACACTGGATTTAAATACAAAGTCAGATTGGGACCTGGGCGTCCTAAGGCTGCCATGAGGACTTCAGCAGGAAAAAAAGGGGCTGTTGGGAGGGAAACATCAACAGAAACTGCAGCAATGCAATACAGAGAGGGAATATTTTTAGAGAAGAAGTCATCCAAATTAATCCCTTGGTCTCCACTGCCTAGCTGACAACAGGCCACAGATTCAGGATGTGACTTCTCCCAAGATTACACCACCTGAATTTCAGTGTCACTATATTAGTGCTTACATGTGTAATGAGTAGCTAAGTTTTCATTGGAGTCTATGGAGACCTAGGGCTCAGTTCTGAGCTGCCTGAACACAATTTCCTAGTCCTGTCTGAGAAAGGCTACCCTGACAGATCCCCAGCTAATTGTCCAAAAGAGTATAGGACTTCTGTGACCCCTTTATCACGTCTGCCAGCCCACACAGATGTCTTGCATACTATACACCACCTCAAACAAGACCAGACAAACAATGTTTATGAACCCAACCCCAACCTCTTGCAAATGGTCAGTGGAACGGCTCTCCAGGCAACAGCTTCAAAATAAATCCTGCTCTCAGTTACTTATCCTGACATGCCAACATATAAAGCATCCAGTCATAAAAAATGCCAGTAATTCTCAAATGGCACCCAACTGCATAGTCTCATAAAATATCTCCTGTTTTCATATGCAAGCAGTTTATCTAGCATCCTATGATAGGTGGGTAGTGATGAGAAATGAGAAGAGTAGATTATCTACAATTCTCTATGGGACCTGCCTCTACCAACCACCAGATAGATCTATATATATAGTGTTGTAGAGCTTTTTATAGCTTGTCACACAAAGTCTCAGTGACTGAACTGAAATGAGTAATAAATGCCCACAGGGAATAAGATATCAAGCTGAGGTTGGCATATCTGAGCCTTTGAGTAGAGAACTGGTGTTCTGTAACTGGTTATCTAAATTCAAAATAAAAGACTGGTGAAGTTAAGTTGTTTACGATTATGTTAGGCTATTATGACATTTATGTGGAATATGATGAAAATTAATTTGATATGAATGCAAATGTTAGCTGGCAATTTACTGCATTACAGCAGCAATATAGATAGAACACAGACTTGAAAAATCTTAATTCTACACGAGCAACGTGAGCATGTCTATGTTTGTGGGCATGGGTGTAGGCATGTGCATGTTTCATGAGGATTCATACTTCAATGACATAACTGGCCTATTATGCGTTCAAAAATCAATGGTAAGAGTACCAAATAGTTTGGTTGAAGCCAAGAACAAGTAAACATTCTCAACTATTACTGACTTTGGAAAGTTGAGTTGTAAAAGACTTTATCAAGAACACATTGATTCTTAAAAGAAGGAAAAAACCCTCCATTTTTCTTTCCATGTCTCATCTCTCTTCAAACTTTGGAACAAACTCACATATGACATCATTGAAATAGCAGATGCAAAAGCCATATATTGGGCTTTTTGCCACTATATGCATGAAGCTACAACAAGCATTAATTATGGACACTTCTGGGGGATCTGGGAATCCCTAATTAACATTCTACCTCCCACACTATGAAAGGTGCCAATCCCTTTGCCCAGCCACTAATTCTCATGTTGAATTACAGAGGCACTTTTGTGCATTTTTGTGTCTTTTGATTTCCTTGTCCTATAAGGTCCATAACTCTACTCTGGTCAAAACTCATTCTGCATTTAACCTACAGCCTTTAAAATATTTGATAATTACAGATGATTTTGTCAAAATAAAGCAAAATTCTGTTCAAAGCAAGGAGCTCTAAGATGTAAAAGGAACACAACACAAAGCTCACTGGAATCTTTGTCCAATACAGGGACAGGTTTTGACCCGCACGTTTGATGTTGGTGTCACACAGGGTGACTTTATTGTACATATTTGCAAGAATAAACCCAAGTGTATATCATCACTGCAGGCATACTGGTTTTCAACCAGTAAGATTCCCAACAAGTATCTCTGGATGGACTTAAAACAAAATATCCTCCCATCTGTCCTCTGCGCTTATGCTTTTCCAGTAGTACCAGAGGTTTCAAACAACCCGTACTTAGTCCTGGATTTTCACTCATCCTCCTTCAGCCCTGAACATTGCACGTCTTGTGGATTAGCAATCAAAAAAACTGTTTCATCAAAGTCTGAAAATGGGAGCTAGTGGAAAAAGTAATGGAATTTAATGTGAAAATAAGTAATGGTAGGGTTGCTGTACTGATTGCTTTTTTCTTTTTTTTTTCCTATTCTTTTTTCTTTTTTTTTTTGTTAATACTGAATTCACTTACAGCCTCTGCTTTTTATTTTCACTTACAGCCTCTGCTTTTTATTTGCAGTGAAGCTGCTATAAAATTTTCCGTCAGCCGTAGCTGGTTTGCAGAATTAAGGGCTACTGCTGCACAATTTAGAAATACAGATTCTTGACCTTTTCCATGATGATGTTTCTACAACATCCTTTGGCAGCAAAGCCCATAGTCTAATCGATCATACAGTAATTGTCCTAAAACTTAATATAAATTGTTCCTGACAGTGCTTAAGCACATAGCATTTTTATTTACGTCCACTGACATATGATAATAAAATACTCCTTTTCTCTTTGTAGCACTCTGTAACAAGTTGGCAGACTTAAGAGTTTGTGTAGGAATAAGACTTTGTGTGTTCTGCCCTGCTTAAAAACAAAAACACACAAAACAAAACAACCCCCTCAAAAAACCCAGAACCTCACAACCTTCAGAATGAAGACAACAAATGCCAAGTCATGTTGGTAGATGAGTAGCTCCCACCAATACAAAAAAGTGAAGCACCTCTTTCAGATGAGAAAATCATAAGAGAACAGGAGACAAAGGAAAACCTCAGACAGACTCAGAAGGCAAGAAGATTAGGTAGGGTTTATGTGATTTTACTCTTAAATCAAATCCAATAACACAAAACTTGAGGAAGGGGTTGACTTTTGGTATTATCTCAGCCTATATTGTTCAGTTGAAGATTCGACAGGTATATAGTCCATTTACATGCAGCTCTTTGCATATGCAGCAAAATTTATGTCTCCTGTTTAAGTTTTATACTAGTTCTGTTAAACTTAGAAGATTGATTGCACTGCTGTTCTCTTGAAGGTCAAACAGGTGATGCAAACTTCTGCTGCTTTTAGTTCCTAAATTTCTGGAAAGTTATCTTAATTCTGTGGGATTTAGGTTTACTTTATTAAGACTGTAGCCATGCTTAAATACTTCAGTGGGATGGGAATAGACAATTTTTCTGCATAAAAGAATAACGTAACATTTGGCAACCCATACATCTGCATTATCTCCTTAATTTTCTCCTTGCATCAAAACCAGATTAAAATTGCATTCATTTTCTTTAAATCAAATTATTTTACATTTTCAATGAACTTGGGTAAATTTTTTTTGGTACCTATTCCTTGAAAGAAGATGACCACAGTAACTCATTGTCATGATAATTCATCTTATTTCTTCTAGCTTCTCGTTTTTATATCAGAGAATCTGTATTCTTCCCAGGCTTTCCAGCGTTTTACTGCCTCGTCTCCTTCAGCCTGACTTGCTGGCACTGAGTACACCGAAATTGTCTGCCAATTTTAAATTACTATTCCCTCACTAGTGAATATAACATACTTTTTCACTGGGTCTGTCTTCATAGACCCTTACTCTGGAGTGACTGAGTTGACAACAATATATGTACAATGTCCTTATGTCACATCATGAAAAGTGTTTTAAAAGAGAAGCTTAGTTGTTCTTTTCATACATTGTTCCAGCTGGTTGCATATGTTTAAATACGAGCAAAAGTCAAAATACTGGCTTTTCTTCAAAATTAATTTATTCAAATGTCTATAAGCCTAACGTCTATTTTTGTATCTTTCTCTTTGCAGTGATAACCATCAAACTAAAAGTAGGTTTCATAGGAAGAGTTACAGAAAGGTGGATACCACGAAAAGTTTCAACTTTCGTTAATCATTATGAGGTACAGTAAAGCCTGAAAATTTAGGTTTTATGGCCTCTGTCCTGTTTGAAGCAGAGGTATAAAGTAGAAGTGGAAGTGGACCAAATCTACATCTGATTTTATTTCATTTTGAGATTTCATTCTACTACTCTATTTACTACAACAGGCATTTGGCCAGACTAGGCAGTCTTCTTCATAGAAGAAAATTATTTATCAGTAACAAGGGTACTAAGTAGAAATTTGTATTTGGGATCTGTTGCCCACATTGACACTTAACAGCTTTGTGACTATAGCCACGTCATTTAATTTCTTTTGCTTTCTCTATCTGGTTAAATAATTTTTTTCCCCAGTTAAATAACGAACAATAGGAGAAAAGGAGGATACATTCCCATTCAGTGTGCAGACAGTAGCACCTCAAAATCAACTGATTTCTCTTCTTGAGTCTGGTTGAAACATGTAGGCACTAATATACTAAACAGCAACAACAGTCCTCAGTAAAATCTGTGCAATTTCACAAGAATTTAAACTACTCAAAGGAAAATAACACTAGCAGAGAGAATACTTTCTACTAGCTAATAGAATTAAATGGAATAACTGGGCCTCTTCTCTACACCTCCACCAAAAAAAGCATGAAATGATAGAGCAGAAAAGAGCCCTGCAATCAGCCATAGGATACACCTAACAGACAGGCACACTGAAAAGAAACGCTTTATTCCTGCATCTTTTTTCTTGTGGATTTCAGAAGACGGTTGTGGAGGTAAGAGGGTAGATAGACAAGGGGCTTTTATTGATTTTGTGTGCTATACTTGCTCTTGCTACTTATTAAGAGCTGTGGAAATTGCCCATAGCTATCTTTTTCCATGTTTTTTCTGGCTGCAATACTGTCGCTTCTGTCTTTGTTCATGTCCTGGAAAAGCAGTTCCTCTAAGGACCACTGCTACAACAGCAGCAGACATCCAAGTCATATAAATGAAGATGGTAAGAGATGTCTAAACACTTTGCAATATTCTGAATTCTCCTATCAATCAACACCACAGTCACTTAAAGAGATGTTCAACTGGCAATACCTACAGTTAAGATCATCCAAAACCACATGATGGCAAGAGAGACCTCACAGGATCAGGCTGTAAAAGACTGCCTTGTTTTTACTGTGGGTCTTTTTTTTCAACTAGATTAAGGCTCATTGCAACTTTCCTTTAAGAATTTGCAATGGTGTCAACAACAGTGGCAGTAGAGACAGCAGCTTTCTAAGCATCTGTCGTGTCAGTGCTAGGGCCATCAGCATAAACAGATTGTGCTAGAGACAGTTGTCCCATGTGAATCGGTAAGACTCAGCCAATTCTCTCCATTCTGCACTGATCACTGATGAAAAGGATTTTCTTTGTATTGAAGGATAAATGTTATAAGCAAACCTCGGTATGTTTTATGCCTTACTTTCCCTGAATGTGTCCTGATAAATGCACACTCCAATCTGATAAATATTCCCTGAGGAGCACCATGCATCCCGCCTGTCCAGACACACAGAGAAAAAAAAATAAATAAATTTTAAAAATCAACCTATGGATGACTAAATACTGATGAATATGGTGTGAATTCTGAGGCAGGTTCTCCCCTTCTCTGTCTTCCACTTTCTAATTTACAGAGCCTGCAGTATTTAGAGTCACAATGTCAACCAAAGTCAGAAGAAATAGAATTCTAGAAAGCATTACAACCATCATTAGCACTTTCTATCCCGGCTACTTATCAGACGCATATAAATCTTGATGCCTATGTGACTCACTATGATGAAATTAAATGCGAGCAAACAGAGCAAATGCATGTCTACTGCTTTTATCTCTAACCTACTCAGACAGTCATCAATATATTTGAGCTACCGCAATACTTTTTGTAATATTTCAGAATGTTGTTATCATTTTATTAAACCAAATATCTTTAGTATTTGCTCCTTGTATACCTCCATAGTTTCCCACCAGATAACCCCTCTCTGACTGGATGATCCAACATTTTATACAATAGCCTCACATGCTCCCTTTTCTAAGGAAAAAAATAATAATCTTTTCAAATATACATTTAATTTATGCCTAATAGGGTGCAAGGAGAACTAAAATCAGCATGCCCAAAGGCAAGAAAGCAAAGCAGTTAGAATCAGTAAGAATGTTAAAACATGTGGTGTCCCTGTTCATAACTGCATGCATTGTAAAAGCACAGAAGCTGTACGTTCACACCAGATCAATCCCCCATTTACCCTGAAACATTTTAATCTGTTTCCTTAAAAGGACAGGTGCTGATAGAGATTTGAAACAGAGACCGAATTAAGAAAATGACAGGAAAAAAGAATCCCTGCTGCTACAAAACAGCACTCTCACCGGGATTGCATTTCTTGAATATTCTCCTTCAAGGAGAGGAGCGTATCATTTTTTATATTTAGCCAGGGAAGGTGACAGACTGAAATCAGAGTCGCTAAAAACAAGGCAGGTAGTGTGAAATCTAAGGAAGTATAGAATTGAGAACTTAGAAAGAGGAAAGGGGTTAAAATTCTTTTTCATCTTTAGAAAATCAGCACATTATTCCAACTGAGCTAACATGCCCAACTGTACTGCGGGATTACAAGGAAGCTGAAGACAAAGGTTTCATTCACAAGTCTACCCTTTTACAAGAGATAACCTGCGCAGATGTAAAGTCAAGTCACGTCTGATTAAGTTCACTTCTCCTGTGACAGTGGACAACACTTTTGGAATCAAAACAGAAAGAGAAACCTTGATCTCTGCACATTGATCAGATCAAAATTTAGGACAGCAAAGTGGCGCATGCAGATATTCATTACAATTATGCTAAAAATCATGAAGAAATTTATAAACTTCCTTTTCATTTTCATCACTGCCTAATAAAAATATCAACTCTTTCTAACAACAAGTTGTGAAATACCCTTAAACATCACTGATTTTCCATAATTTATTGTCTTTTATCACAGAACATGTTTAAAATAAATGATTATCTATGTTGCTTAGAAATGCACCTTCTCCTGATGTCTGTCTTACCTACAACGCTTCTGCTTTGTGACATCACAATTAGCTGTCATGGAAATGAATATGAGATAATAAGAAGAATACTTTAGGTCAACTCCTGGTCGAGTTAAACTAAGATTCATGTCATTCACTTCAGCAAGGCCCAAATTGCACTTTTTAACCTTGCCAATGAAATCCCAGTGGGAATAGCTGAACAGAACACGGCATCCAGTTTTTATGCAACGTTTGATAAATAAATTCAGCAGGAGGTTTAGCATTCATTTTCATGGAAACATGGATGAACTTATCTCATGCAAATAAGCAGTGGGGGCATAAAAACTTGCATACATTAGAATGTTTTGTAGGAAGTGATTTTTTCACACAAACCTTACGATTTCAGGAGCTGATAGCTCTGTGGCCAAACTGAAAGGGATCATTCTACTAATAGGCAGGATATTATTTTGTTTGTCCCTGGATTACACATCATTTTAATTTGTTCTGAATTTCTAGCAATGTACTGTGAGATTATATTAACTCTTTGTACTTACTGGGGCAGCAAGAAGTATAAGACTTCTGATCATGTTAAAATGTTACCTTTTACTACATTGCTTCATTTTGTAAGTTTGTCAAACTATGTTTAATCATTATTTCAAATTGAAAATAATAACGTAAAATGACTACACCCATGTGATACACTAATTAACACCTAACTCAGAATTGTAGCAAGAGGAAAAAAAAAAGTAAAATGTAAGACAGAAAGCTGACACTATAAATATTTTTAATCTGTTTCTGGCCTGATATGTTAATATTGCTCATTTATCACAGAAAAGTAGCATGTGTGCTGACCTAGCACTGCAACTTTTTGCAAATGCACAATAGGCAGCTACTAATGGCTTTGAATGCTATTAGTGCATTGTGGTGAGAATAAATGTATCAATGAGTTTTTAATGACTTTAAATGGGATGCCTCCGTGCAGCAGCAAGGACAGGCATAATCATAATACTCTGTGTTTTAGTAATAAAAGAACAACCATTTTTTCCTCCATCGATATGATCCCCTTCAGGCCTGAAGTGCACTGTAGGTGATAGCTTTGCGACAAAAATAGAAAGACATTCTCTTAGTCCTAAAAGAATACTCCCTAGAAGGCATTACTTTCTTCCTCCAGAGCAAGCAGATTACTTTGGACTTTCACACAGCCCCAAACAAATAGCCCACATCTGAAAATCACATCTCAACAAAACACTTTAAACTCTCTGCCTAATGAATGATGGGCATACAGAAAGGTTAACAACGGGAGGCGGTATCTACTTAGTTGCACTGGAGTCTTTAAAATATGACCCTTTCCACTTCCCTTTTTTGATTATCCCTTATCACTTATTACCTTCTTTTAGTATCCTTAACTACACAGCATTTGTCAAACATCAAAAGCGTTTGACCCCCTAAAAAATTCAAGAAAAAAACCCTGGAATATATTTCTGCAGGAGATGATACCGTGTAGCAGCAAGTAGGCATAAAGCTCATGATAACACTGCAAGAGCTGGCAAGAGCTGCTTCACACAATGAGGCAAATTCAGACCTATTTTATTGTCCAGCATAACTTCACTGAATTCCTGCACTTTATTTTTAGCACAGAATTAAAAGTTACCCTCTCTATTTCTCCCCAGTGGTGCAAAGAAATTCAGTGAATGATGGGCTACCACCAGGATAGACCATTTTAGTTAATACAGCAGAGCAGGAGCTGATCATTCCAGGAAGGTGAGATGTCGTAACATAAATGAGCAGCAGCAGCAGCAAGGCTGTAAACTTCTAGGGCTGTACAGTCAGAGCACTGTGCATTTCTTAAGCAGAAGTAAAAAATTACATGCAAAGCAGAAAATGCAGTGAAACACAGTTCTGAAATAATGAGAATGGTATTGCATATGCAACAATTTATTCCTATTTAGCAGTCAGTGGTAAAGAGACCAGACACTGCAACTCATAGCTAAACATCTGATTTGCAAGCTGAGGATCACTGCGGTCTTCACATACAGTTGTTCCTGATTAAATCCATGGAAACAGAATAAGACTTGTTCCTGTTTAGTTTAAATCACTTTTAAACCTAGATTCCCCTTGACATGCTTGTTCTCTACCAACAATTCCTGTTTTATCCTGCCCTCTTCAGCATGGAGGAACAGGTGTGCCCTGACTAGAAACCTTCTGCTGCTCCGTGCAGAAAGATATTTCCTTGCTCTTAACTTAAATTTTGCCCATAGGGAGACTCTAATTACACAGACATTGGAATGCAAATCCTGTGCTCCCTGATGTGCTGCATGCAAGGATCTGTGAAAGAGCCAGACTTCAGGTGCTCAACGTTCTCTGCAGTCTGGCCATCCCTCGATGTATTTTACACATAAAGGCTGTAGCAAGATTTCACTCCAAAAAAGCCCCTACAAACAGTCCTATGGGACAGAGAGAACAGTCCATGCTTATGGTCTGCTGAGTGAATTCTGCAGCAAATAAACTTAGTTTGCAAGAAAAAGGATGGTTTAGCTATTCACTAGCCATACAAACTCAGTCTTTACTCATGGACTTCTGAAGCTCCAAGGGGCTTCTCTTCTCCCCATTCCTCACCAATGGCAACAGTATTTCCACAAGTTAAACTGTGTCTGGAATAACACCCATGCAAGAAGTACACATTCTCCCACCCCACACTTTGATACACTGTGCCTACGATGGTTTCATACACGTAAAAGCTGCTCCAAGTCATTATGATTATGTTATCACAGCTTCCTAAGCAGTCCTGTTGCTGGTGTATGAGGTGAACGAGGATCCTCAACGTACTCTTTTAAGATACATTGATTTGTCATGACTAAAAACATATTTTAAAATAACAGCAAAAGAATCCCAAACTGATCTGACAAAATATGAAAAAAGAACTTTGCAGTTGTTTTAACTTCAGGTTTTAATATGTGGACTTCAGAATGAAATATGCTTGAGTGTATAACGTTGCCAATTCTTTTAAATATTTATTTTTTATTCTTAATCCTAAAGCAATTGATAATCTACTTTAAATTTCAGTTCTAAGAATCACATGGGTTTGTTTCTATTGTTGTTTTTAAATGACCATCTAAACTCTAGCTTGAGGAAAAAATGGCTTCTGGTCCTTGCAGTTGTAGAAAATCACAGTTTGAAAAGATGACCCAACTACATTTCAGAGACTGAACAGATGCATATACAGAGATTAAAGAATAATGATGATTTCAGACATTCTTGATTTTGAGGAGACCCAATTAATTTCATCTAGATGAGCTATGCAAGCCTGGCTAGAGGTTAAGAAGTTATAAGATAAAAAAAGAAAAAAAAAAAGCAGTAAATTCTCAGACTTGCAACCCTTCTTCTACTGAACTCATCTTTTAATTTCCAGTTTTGCAGGCGCTTAGGGATGGTCGAGAGAGAAAAGAGACATTCCAACTTACTTAATGAGAAGCACAGAGCTCTATCGCCTTAGGTCCAGATCATAAATTTAAATTGTACCTTTTTTTTTTTTCCCCCCTCTAAAGTGACATTACAGTTCCTGCCTCTCTTGCTGTGTGGATAAAACACAGTAAAGCCTTTTGTATGGGTCATACAAAAACCTAACCTTTGTCACACCCTCTGCCATTCGAGGAGAAAGAGGAGCAGCAGGGAAGAAGAGAACGCACCTTATTCTCCTCCACTAAATAAGAATATGGACGCGCTTACAAACGAGCCCTTCTTTTTTTATTATTTATGAAAGGCATTTCCACAATATTTACCATTGATATTTAATCTATTCAAACGGTTATTTTTTTGTGTGTGTGAAAGGCACTTTGAAAACTGTTATGAAAAAGACAAAACAGAAGCAGGAAGTAGGCCTTAGCCCTTATGAAAGACAATCTCCCAGTCACTTCAAGCGGACAAGGTCAGGCTTCTCCTTCATTCTCATGCATTTGCATTATTGACTTTATGAGACAAAGGCAAAGCCCTAAGTAAAGAACTCGTTGTGCAAACCAAGGATGCCTGTGTGATCCTGTGTCATTTAGAGGTGGCAGCCCCCAGCCACACAACCACAGGCTGGCTGAGACGCTGGCTGTTTGCACAGCACTCAGATACCACTCTGCTGTGGTATGCAAACCATTGAATGATATGCCTACCAGGGCGATCAAAACTCCTGCTTTTATGCTTGTACCCCACCTGTTGACACAGCCACCGCCTGGCACTCCGAAGTACAGGGGTAGAGGCTGAGAAACGCCTCCATCCTCAAAGCTCAGCCCCTGCCCAAAATGGCGTCCCCAGGTTGCATCTCCTCACCTGTCCCCAGTCCCCCCTCAGCGACATCGCCTCCCCTTCCCTCTCCTCTGGGACATATCCTCAGGCTTCAGTTTGACAGCAGGTGCTTCAAGCAGTTCAGTGCTTTGTGTGGGTGGAATAAATCATATTACTGACTTAAATAAAAAAAAAACAAAAACCCAAATGGATAGCCTTGTTAATATACAAAAGAATAAAATGGTACATTTAATTAAGGTTTTTTTTTTCCCCATATGGCAAATTTTGTCTGTTGTAAAATCACATATTTCATGTGGGTTATTTACAGTATTTCCGATCTGTCCAACAAAATGGTACGTGGTTTAACTGTTCTCTTTCAGGTGATTCTTTATTAGTCATATAATCTATTTTTCTACTGATTAGAGAAGGTGAGTCAGTACTAAATATTCTGTCTCCCCATACAATTGATTTTTTGTCCTTTTTTCTTTCAACATTATTTTCTCCAACACAGTTTTGCTGGTTAGTCTTTATTAGTATAAACCATTTGCAGATGTGCTAGAGATTTCACACTGCAGCTTCAAAGACTTCTTCTAGAAACTCCAGAGAACAAAGCAATTTTTCATACCTAATTCCATTCTTCTCTTCCCCACTGATGTAACTGTCAAAGAAAATCACAGCTATGCTGACAACGCAATACAGAATGAACTCGGATCCATACAGACTATTTCTGTACAGGCCCAGGGTCCAGAGGTGAAAATTATCTATTATTCTAAACACCAGAATGGGGGAAAAAAAAAAAAAATCTGCTGTTGAAGACCTCACCCCCATGGGGCAAAAAAAAAAAAATCTGCTGTGGAAGGCTTCAACCCTCATGGATGAGATTAATCAGGAGCAACACCAACCTTGCTCCAAGCAAGAACATCAGATTCCCAGTACCTGCTAGGATTCCTTCACGAAAGCAGCCAGACACAGTGACAATGTCACCAGCAAACCAGCTGCTGGTACTGCCAGGCTTTTAGTCCTGCCTTCAGACAGCAAGAGAGACACCACCAGCCACCTCCCCACACCCCTGCAGCTCACAGCTAGCTGTGTCACTACCCCCCCTAATGAATCTTCTGCTGACATTTAGTCCAAAGCATCTTTTGTTTTGTTCTGTTTTGTTTAAAGGAAAAAAAAAAAACAAAACCAAAACAAAAAAACCCAAACAAACAACAAAAACCAACCCAAACAACCCACAAACAAACAGGAAAGTACATTAAACCAAACACTTTCAATTTACATTATTTTTGGATCACTTCCCTAGCACCCTGCGCATGCAAAGCTAGCATTTTGCAAACTCTCAACTAAAACAGGAACAATATTCAATACCGACAGGATGAAATGAATCAATCTGCCTGTGGCTTAATTCACAAAGGCAAATTGCTCTTTCACAGTCTTGTCCCAGAAATGGGAAATAAACTTCTGTACTTCGGTATCCATTTCTGCTGGAGGAGAGGGCACAACTGGGTCAGTTCGGTGGGGTTTTTTTTGGCATTCTACTCTTTTTATAGGATAAAGCCTGAGAAAGGGACAGACTATCAAACTGAGCCAGAAATGAATCGATTTACAGCAGCATAGTAAAACCAAAATGTGACTCAATGTGGTTATTACTCAATATAATTTACAGAAGAAATGGGTCTTTGTAAAGTCTTAAACAAATTAATTTGCTTGCTTAGCAGACTTAGGGCTTGTTAAAGGCTCACTAAGGTGCCTCATTGCTTTCAATGCTCTCTGGCTCGTTGCTCTTTCCACACTGTTCAGTAACTGACTGTAATTCTGTATTTCAGAATTTTTCTTCTAACTTCAGGTAATTTCAGAATGATTGTAGAAGGGACTGAGTATAGGATTTCAGGGGTGGGGGCGGGAATCTGAGTTAATCTATCTAGACAAAATAGTCCTATCAGATACCCCATTAAAATAGTTCCAAACTAACAGTAGTCTTCAATCCTCTGAGCTACATGACTGACCCATCATATGTCACAGCCAGCACACAAATAACCAGAAGCTAATGAAAGATGGTGCTGTACCTCAAACAAAGCCAATCATCGATTTCTTAAAATTTCATCCAGAAACCTAGTGAATTCATTTTTCTCTCTCTTTTTTTTTTTTTAATTCCCATCTGATGTGAGTTAATATCCAGCAACGGCATACAGAGAAATCTCTAGCTGATGAGTTGCTAAGTAAATCTGTTACTACAGGAAACATGTTCACATGTTTAACAGGTACAAACAAACACAACTGATGGGAAGAACACAATCAATAAAATAGTTTCCAAAAATCCTAGGACTGTTTATCTTAAGATCAGATCTGAGTGATTTCAATTAGATGCAGATCTGTTCTGGTATTTCTCATCTTTGCCAGCTTGTCAGATAATTGCCTCCCAAGCAACTCGGGTGATCAGGCTTCCTCAGTTCAACGATTAACTCATTCTTCAACAGAAGATAAAAAAAAAAAAAAAAAAAAAGGCATGGCACTTTGAGTTCTTTTTCAAAAGGACAGGTATGGATTGCAGCCTGACAGGTGCTAACTATACTACAATCATCATTCAAATGTATTTTTAAAACTAATACCATGGCATAATAGAGAATTTTCTAGTTCTCTGTTACCTGCTGCTGTGTTCTGTACACAGCAGGGAAAAACAAGGTTGTGCAAAGTTCATTGCTGGATACAGCTGAAAAGTTTGATTAATAATGACTACTCATTCTGCATCTGCACTTTATTATCATAAGCCATTATGCTCATCTCTCATAAGGTAAGCACATGTGAGCCAGAATTATAGCTAATTTACATGGAAAAACAAAAAACCAACCAAATCAAACAACTTTTCACCTCCCATGCATGGTACATGCTTGTGTGCTTCCTCAAATCAGAACCTCTGGCTGCTGAGAAACACCACTGTGCCTTAAAAGAGCCATAGTGTGTCACCAGTACCCCAGAGGTACAACAGGTGTTTGACACTAGCTTTTACGCAAGAGGAGTGCAGACGCATTCCATTAGTAAAAGTCTGTGGAAGGTTTGGGGTTCTACCTGGATGAAACACACTGTATAAACATGCAGTTATCATCAGTACGCTCCTGTCTTGGATAAACTTCTGACTAAGTGGAACCTATGAAAACTGTTTAACTTTCTGCAATTAAAACAATATTAGAATAATCATGTTTCACCATGACAAAATATTACTGGAGACAAAGGAAGACCTTAACCATTGCTTTTAATGGGCGTTTCACAATAAAAACTGTACCTATTAGAGCAATATCTTTTTTTACTTCTATGATATATTTTCTTTCACAGAGGTATGTTGCAAAATAAACTCTATTCTTCATTGTGTTCTAAAAGTGTCTGCTTTGAACTATTTAGACTATTTTAATTACTCACTGTTTTATCAGCATAAATAAAATTTGCTCACTGACCCATATATATTTCTTATCTAAGTGAACTGAGCTACTTCTCCCAGATCACTTCGTGCAGGTTAGCCAGGCTTTGTGAGCAGCATATAATGATATGCAAACTAAAACCATAACTATGTCAATTTAAGGTCAAAAAGGCCCATTTGTGGTTATTATGGAAATCAGTTTAAATGCGAGGTGGCTAAACAATGCGTCTTTGCGTACTGGCTCAGCAAAAAACCACAAACAACCTGCCAACATCTGCTTTTTGAAGTGTCAGATAACATTATTTCCAGGATGACATCAAGGGCCTTCATTGGCTATGCATAAGGTCAGTGAATATTAACTTCATTTACACTTGGCTGAGAATTGGCTGGTGCCAACAATAGAGGTTTAGATCCTCTGCTGAGCAGGGTTAAAAACTGACAGAAAGCTGCCATTGAGGAAGATGGATGATCGTACTGGCTGACCCTATTCCTCCCCAAGTGTCACAGCTTCGGCCTCTTTTCTATCTCCGCAACAAAAGACCCTCTCTGAGCTTCCCAGTGGCCTTCAGCTTTATTGGTGCTAACAGGCCCAGACATTTTCATCGATTGGATTCTCTACCTCTTAAACACAAGAGCTTGCCCTCCCTGGCTAGCCAAACCTTGGCACAGATGTCTTTTTTTGTAATTGCTTCTCTGCTGTCTGTTGGGAAGGATGCAATCGGACAGGCGAACATCATGTCAACACAGAAAATGCTTCACCATTTATCTCAGTTTCCCAATGGCATTTTAAGGAAAGTGATATGCTGTTTGCCTGGGGCGGGGAGGGTGGGGTGGGGTGTTAACCCTTCAGTGGTTCAAAGTGTCTATAAATGCAGAAAAAGAAGTTGCTGGAATAAAATTCTAGTGCATTTGTCCTACACATAGTTCACAAATGATGAATTAGTTTTTCCAATCAAAATATTTGAAATACACGTCTCTAAATGCACAGAAATCAGTTTAGTGTTGTTACTCTGTATGCTTCTGTGTCAGATCCTCAAGGGGCTTTTCAGTCAAGTTCAAAGTATGCATTTCATAAATAATAAGGCTTGAATAGTTAATAATGTAAACATCTGCAGAATTTCCAGTCTATTTAAGTCTGAGGCCACAAACTTAATAAAAATCACAAAAATACATTAGAAGCTTAAATGGATTAGAACATATCTATTACACCGAATGAAAAGAATCAGACATCTTTTAACATTTGAATGACAGAATGACAGGAGAAAGGATATAAAGGAAACGCAACAGAGCTGTATAGAATGCTTTGGGGCTGAAGAAAAACAAACTGATGTTCTTTTATCTATTTTTTTTTTAACATCTGCTACTGGACATTGCTGGCAAAAGAGTAATGGATTTGACAAGCCACTCGTTTGATCCAATACAGCAATTCCTGTCTTTCTGCATACACCACGGAAACACCCAGCCTCCTATCATAATTTATATATTTTTCCCAGATTCTGGGCTACGCTGCATGTGCTCTGTGCCAGACTGATTGTGCAGAGCCACCCTTAAAGGCATTATAGACAGCCAGAGGACTGGTCTCCCACCGAGGTACAATCAACCGGATTCTAACAACCCTTGCTCTGCCTAACATGGGTTTATAGCCAGAAGCGAAGGAGCACGGATTAAATGCCCCTATTAAAACCCATGGCTCAAGCTATATCTAGCAGGGACTGGCACAACTCTCAGAACCAAGGATGATCTAAAAACCATGCATATAAAAACCAATGGGAAAAACGAATGGGAGGGAAGGGAACAAAACAGGGCTATGAGTTTTGTAGTAACTATCATGGAGTTATTCTCTGAAATATTAAGGTAGAAATACCAAATACAGGGGATATCACAAAGGTGGGGGAAAAAAAACATAATCCAACCCGTCAGTCCAGCCTATAATGGCAAATGGAAGTATCAGACACCAAAACTACCTCTTCTGCCGTGATGTACTGTGGCAGGATGGACCAAATTATTTCAGTTTTCCAATAATCCTCCTAGTTATCATTGAGGAAGTGGGTTGGAAAGAGTGGGGAGGTCATCAAGTATTTCTGCTGGGGGAGAGGAAAAAATGGCACTATTTTCTAACTAGCTGCAATCAAAAAAGAAGCTTACCTCAGTCATAAAAACAGTAGAATAGAAAGCCCAGTCATAATTCAGCCATAAAATGAAAAGATGTACTATGAAAACATATGCGTGAAAGCAGCTAAAGTGATTTTTGAAAATACAGCAATACATATATTTCTTGGAATGAGATGTTTATTGCATACAGACTACCGCAATATAAAATAACGCAATTGTGCGATTGTATACCAAGACTTGTGATGACTTTTCTTTTTTTCTTCTTTTTTTACACTGCTGGTAGGGAATATTGCCACAGTAATGAGGAAAACACACACATTTTTCATATTTGTAGTAACTCCTATTAAACAAACTGCTTTTAGCAAGGGCTGCAAGACTGGGCCCTTGCTCTTTGTGTTAATAACAGATGGTTATGACATGGGGCCAATTCCTGTTTTTCTTACTCTCACAAGTAGTCCCAAGGGACTAATTTTTTTTTTATTTTTTAGGAATAAAGCAAGCAAGATTTTACCCAAGGGAAAATACGCAGTTTTCCAACAAACGCATTTGTGGTCCCCTTTTCCACTGGCTAAAAGTAGGGAGCTCTGCCTGCTCGGCACACCCTGCCAGCCCTGAAGGACGCGTGAAGGAACTCCAGTTGCAGGTACTTGGAAGGAACACGGAGAGGGAGAACTGGCACGTAAGTATGAAATGATGACAGCTCTCAACAGATTTCCCCAATATGTTTCAGAAATCGCTATCAGAGATGGAGATTGGCAAAGGATCCCCAGCAGCATGCTATTTCCATCTGGACTGAGTGGAACTGTACTGGCTCCCAAAGCAGATAACTATGGGGATTTTAAAGAAGACGAGACAGATCCACTTGTTAACCTACAGAGACATGCAATATAGCACAGGAGTTCTTCCCTCATGGTTAATCACAGGAAAAAGGCCCCAGTCAGAAGATAATCTCCTTTTCCATCACCTTAATGAACAGCCTTCCATCTCTTTTACTTAACAAATCCAAGCCAACCATGATATATTTGTAAGCATATTCTGAAGATTAAAATTAAGAAAAATTATGAAAATAAGTACCTGTGAAGCAGGTGCTTATCATATGCTGAGGGTGACGAGGCTGTTCACCTATACAGGGAAGTACCATCTTTCCATAAGGGCTATACTGTCCATAAACCACCATAATGTGTTTCTTTAGCTAACTACTACCACTGCTAAGCGTCCACCACAAGAAGCAGGAGGAGCTGAGCCACTGTTCCCATGGGGCAAAGGCTGCCCAGCCTAGCACAAGTGTAATCTGTATATGACACAAAAGGGTTTGTTAAATCCTCCTTGAAAAGGAGATTTGAGGGTGCCACAAGTTGGGTCTTCATTTCACCGAGTACAAATACACTACTGACTTGGGGAACTGGAGACAACCGGTATGACCACAGATATTTAAAACTCACTTCTGAAGAGATTGTAGAGATTGCAAGATTGAAAAGCCTCTTCCATCTCTGCATTTCAATGTAATATCATAGAATCACAGAATGGTTCGGGTTGGAAGGGACCTTAAAGATCGTTGAGTTCCAACCCCCCTGCCATGGGCAGGGGCACCTCCCACTAGATGAGGTTGCTCAAAGCCCCATCCAGCCTAGCCTTGAACACCTCCAGGGATGGGGCATCCACAACTTCTCTGGGCAATTTGTAAATATGAATAAGGGTTTGTACATATAAATTAGGGTTTGGGGATTTTCTTCCTCCTAGGAAGAAATTACATTAGTATATATCCATTAGGTAAGTACATATAACACTTTATGAAGCAACATCCAAAAATACTCTTTCAATCTGATTGCTTAAGCACCTCAGACACTCACAGCGAGAAACAGCACGATGATGTCACCCATATTTACCAGACCAAACTCTCCTTCACTGACGACCATGGTGCTAGAAAGCTAAGGTTTAAACTTACAAATCAAGAGAATCTAGGATACATGGAAGGATTTCCTCCCTTTAGAAAGAAGAACAACCCAAGCAAAAGATCTTTTTGTGTTTGTGGAGCTGATCTGTAATGTTTTTATGTGTTCAGATGACCTGAGCAGCCTGTTTGTGCATAGTCCCAGAACACGTCCATCAATCAATGTCAACATTCTTCCAAGCTCCACTTTGACTGGCAACTGACAGTCAGTTATCTCCTGAATGTTAATTAATAATGAATACCCTTGTCACTGCTTAAATACACAAAATGTCTTTAAATGGTGGAATTTAAAAAATGGGGTTTGTTCTGTGAGAACAGGGATTGTATTTTTATTTAGCCCTTGTATTAAAGAGAGAAATAAAATTCCTCATTTAAAGATTGGACATTGTTTGTACTACCAACATTTGCTTTGTTTTCTAAAAACCACTCACCTCTACTTGTGTCATGCAATTTTGAATCTTATGTTTCTGGATAAATGATTTTTACAACAGTAATGCACAATACAGTGACTGTGTACCTCTACATATGACAGAAAATCTTTAAGATAAAAGATCAAAAGTAGGCATGTCATTGTCTTCTCCTCTGTCGCACTCACCCAGGAAAAAGAAAAAGTGTGTTTTAAGGAGATGTTATTTCTTTCCCTTGTTTACGGGAACTATTCACTAGCAATTCCACTGACAAGACTTTTTTAATAATAGGCCAAATAGAGACTTATTTCAACTGACAAACTAAAGCAGACAAACAAGTATACACATCGTAAAGCCAAAGAATTGCCCCTTTTAATCAGAAAATTAAGTGATATGCAACTAATGATAAGTGAAAGCGAACAGCAGAGACAGTCACAGATCACAGACTGGATATTCTATTCAATCTGCATTGGGGGACATGATTTTCAACCCTGCTTATGATTTTAAGCACATGATATTTTCACGCTTCCCAGCAGCAGGCTGCAGATTAAATCTGGCTGAGGTTTCCATAGGTGAGATAATTAGGTGACAATGTGGAGCCTTGGGATTTCCTAACAGTTAAAACAATGTCCATTTCCTTTACATATCATTTGAGGGGACTTTATCAGTACTTTTTTTCCTAGGTAGTGTCCACATTTTGAAAGTTTTCCATTTGTCTGTATAAGCATATTGCCCTTACACGATCAGCACAAGACAATGTCACAGTTATGATCTACTCAGGAACAAAAAATAATGAATGTTAATTTTTACTGAAGAGCTACTGGTACGGAAAAAAACCTTTTCATTAAGTTGGACAAAAATGAAAATGGAGAGTTATCTAATTTATTTACTGTGCAAATAAATTGATCAAGAAAAAAACATACTGACATTTTGAAACATGAGATCAATGTTTGATTTCAGCTAAAAGACTGTATCATGGGCCTGATCCAACACAACAAGAATCAAGTAAGAATGCTCTCTCTTCAATAAAATTCCAATCACATTCCAAATTAACTCTATAAAACAATTAAAAAAGAAATGCCAAAGATAATCTTAAAAAATCTGCTTCATGCAATCTTTTTCTTTCTAATTAAATTTTCTTATTTGGTATTTTAAGACTTCAAATAAAACTATAAGGTCTAACAGAAACAAGAAAAAAAGATCAATACACCTCCATTTGCTTTGACATACAAACAAATCACCCTTATAAACAAATGAAAAATCAGTAGAACATTTTCTCCAGTTCTATCATCCACTTCAGAAATATATGCATACATACATATTGTGCAAATACATCAATCAAGACAAAAATATACTAACATTTTGAAACCTGAGGGCTCACACTTCCAAGATTAAATGTTCTATATTTTTAACATGTGTGTGGCTTTAACGTATTTATATATGTATATATATATGTGTGTGTATATATGTGTATATATATATATAAAAGACAGCTCAGAACCTAAAAAAATGGAACCCAGAACTATTCATATGAATAGTTCTAACTGCTAAACTATGGGAAGAGCAAGTTTCAGCAGGGGCTAATAAAATCTTCTAACAGTGACTGAATGTTGGTTAATAGGCATGCCCTATTTGAAGCAAGAGATCTGAATTCAAATTCTCCTCAGGAAGAAAAATAATTGACCTAAGTCTGGAAAATTTGACTTGAATGAGATCATGTAGATATGATCCGTGATCGCAGCCACATGTTGCCCACTCAGACCATGTTCCTCAGACAAGTTTTTGAACATGTAAATTGTTCCAGCGTCAACAGAGCTGAGTTGTTTGGCACACAAACTGCCAAACTTTTAAGAATACAATAAACCTTACTTATAGAATCTTAATTGCCAACATTCTTCAAGCACTTTCATGGTAGCTAAGCAAGGGGTCCAAGGTTTTAAATTAGAGATTTAATGAGATTCTCAACACCAATTACGTCCTTCTGTAGACGCAAAAGTATTTATTCAACTAGATGCCACAAAGACATTCATGAAATGTATAATCTGTTCTCAAAAATCTACCCATACAATAGTTTAGTGTAAAAAAAAAAAAAGATGGTACATTCAGGAAGTTCAAAGAATACTATGTTTACTACTCATAAATGAAGACTAGCTAGCAAGCTGAGAAACTGAGGGATTGGGGGCCACAGGCAGTACAAACTTTTCAGGTGGAGTGGGACAGGTCATTAATCCAAGCTCCAGACAACTTTTTCCTTGACAGTCCATCAGAAGTGGGTGGAGAACTCTGACATCCTGTCTCTCTCCTACAGAAGGGGTTAGACTTCCACAAAGAAATATGCACATGTACACTGTGTCATATGACTGGAACAAAAGCATATACCTGATCATTTGAGAAAAATAAGCTCTATCAAGCATCAGGGGACACTAGTAATTTAGTCACACCATGAGGACATATCCCGTAAGGTGAAGGGAATATAGAGCAGGCAACATGCATATCGCCACATGAGGCCATCATATCAGTCACCTGCAAGAAGATCTCCAAGTATCACTCTCAAGGGCCACCCTGGTTCAATCCACTGTGTTCAACCTACTGGAAAAATGAACACCAGTCATCTAGGCTGGGTGATATTTCATATCCACTAAATGCAAGGAAAGAATAATAAGAAGTTATAGCCACTAATTATGCTAGAGATTACACATCTCATGTACCATCAGTGGAATTTTTGAGTTAATTTATAACACTTCTCTGCACACATTTATACCAGCACAATACCTACAATTCAGAAAAACACATCTAATCAAACATGCATTTAAATAAGTTTCATCAACATAAAAGTTTTAGGTTTATGTATATGCCAACAGTTACTTAAAACTTTAGCACTTTCCTCAGTAGGAAAATATTAACACATGATGTGACTCTCATTGAGTTAACAAAATTCTTGCCATTAAGTCCTAGGGATGATGCAGCCCTACAGTTTTCTGTTAGGCATTACTTCCTTAAAATAGTCATAACTTGTTTACTGAAAAATAGGAGACCCATTTTTACACTTTCTACAGCATGTTTATTTATGGTAATACATACTATCAGAAATTTATTTGTTCAAAATAGAAAAAAAAAAACCAGTAGCCAAATAGCAAGCCAAGCTCTAGACTTGCACCAGCTTCTCACAATTGAACCCTTAACTAAATTTTCACAATTAAAGCAAGAAATAATCTTTGCATTTATCTATATTAAATGCATTGCAAAATAATGACAGTAATCAGTTTCTTAATCATGTACTTCCTTTTTATCCATCAATCACACACATTTGAGGTATATGAGGTGTCAGAAAATCCTAATAATTACAGTTAATTAGACTTCTATTAGAAAAAAGCTTGATATTATTATTGCAGGAGAGTCATGTCTTGCCAAGAGTCACATGTAACTAATCCAAACCATAAAAATTCAGAAGTTAAAAAGTATCAATTTACCTTGGGTAAAAACCCGTAATGTTTCTTACAGATGTGAGCAACTTTATCCTCCTTAGGATAGGCAGTGGGACCACCCAGCTAAATAAGGCTAGGTACATGCATTGACAGAATCAGGAATCTAGAAGCATAATAATTGAGCCCGATTCTTCTCTCACACAAGCTTTATACTTGGTTGTCTTTGCCACTCTGAATTATGCTTGTGATTTAGGTTAATATTAAGCCAAATTGCCTAAAATGCAGATAGATTCTAAAAGATATTTTTTCCTAAAAGGAAAAATATCTTCTTAATGGAGAAAAACAGAAGTAAGAAAAAAAAAGTGTTAAATACTGAACAGTCATGCTCCAGTATGTTGGCCTGTTGTGTTTAATAGGGAGATTTGGTGAAGTCAGAAACAGTCATAAATTGAAAAGTACACAAGAATAATCCTTTACCAGAGACACTGGACATACTGCTGATGCGCCTGAGAACAAGAAATGAAATATGAGATTCCTACAGAAAAGGAAGTTTCTGTTGTGAACTGTTAGCTAAGGTGCTATTCACTTTTACATATAAAATACATTGTTCATTAATATTAGGGACAAGAGAACTCACTGTGACAGATAGAGGCAACAGAAAGAATAGGAAGTGCACAGGGATAAAAGCTTCTCTAAGTAAGGAGAATACTGTTCATAGAAATGTCTTAAATATGTTTGCTATTATTACTGTTTTCTCAATAATGCAAGGTTATAGAAGAAATTAGAAACATCATCCTTTAAATTTATTAAAGATTGGTAATGCTGAATTGGATGGTGAAACTGTCCTTTTTTTTTTTCCCCTGCTCAATACCACAAGATTCTGTGAAGGCTTACAGTAGAAAGCATTTACATATTTTTTCTGTCATGTGAACTATGTTGGGCTTTTAATAAGCTTCCTGAATATATTTTTGTAATTGTTTTTAAGGAAACTCAGTACAAATCGTTTTATTCTTAACTTGGTTCCAGCCTTAAGTTTTTATTTAAAAAGTAGTATTTATAATATTTGGAGGGGGAGAACTAAACGCAATCAAAATGTAAACAAAGTACATGTACTGAGCACTCTTTGAAAG
The DNA here is from genome assembly GCA_028565335.1 of Limnodromus scolopaceus. Taxonomy (NCBI): domain Eukaryota; kingdom Metazoa; phylum Chordata; class Aves; order Charadriiformes; family Scolopacidae; genus Limnodromus; species Limnodromus scolopaceus. The sequence goes on along the minus strand of JAOXNO010000024.1, from coordinate 80,893,312 downwards.
ATGCATTTTGTCTTTGCAGATATTAATTTGAAAATGTTTTACTTGTTTTCAATTTAAAAACTGTTAATCCACAAGCTGTGTACAGCTTACTGTTTTTAATAACTAAATTAGTATTGCAGACAGAGCTTGCACAGTACAGGGAAAACACCGAGATTTAATGCTGAGAAGTCAAGAAGGAACAATTAATTTTCATACTGTAGTTCAAGTGGTAATAAGCATGATACTAACTGAAAACCCAACAGTTTCCCAAGTGAAAACAGACGTTCTTAAAGATCTAATACTGCTTAATATATATGAACTACTGGGAGGAGAAAGGGCAAATATTTTCATGATAACACAGAAAGTTTGAGATGCAGCAAATGTCAAAAGCTAATCTAGTTAAGCAAACATTTTGTTCACATAATTTTTATTTTCTTTCAACTTCAGTACCGAACATGGATCTCTGTATGTTCTTCCTACTTCTTGAATAAGAACCTCCACTCCTTTGCTTAACGCTTTTTGTTTTCAGAGAACAATTTCTACCTTGAACTTGTAAAGTTTGTTTGAACAACTTTGAACAGCATTTCACCATCCACATAATAGATGTCTTACAGATACATAAAGTAGATTATTTAAACAATTATTTATATGTTTCTTTTTTCAGTGATCAATTCTTCCATTAAATTATCTCTGCTTTCAGTTTCTCTGTAACACACTGTTCTTTTTTCAGTTCCTGGAACCTTGTTTTCTGGTTGGATTTTGGGGTTGATCTTTTTTGGCTTTGCTTTGTTCTTAAAAAGCTAACAGTCATATTTAATGGAATGCATGTATACTTGAGATTCCCCTAACAAGGATTATGTGTGTCACTTCTCCCATTTCTACTCCGAAATGAAAAAAATATTTAAAGTTATTTTTAGTGGCTTAATTATCAGAGGTTAACAGAAAACCTGGACACATGCACCAAAAAAAAAACCAACTAAAAAAACGCCAAAAAAAAAAACCACCAAAAAACCCCAACTGAAAAACAGAATTTCCAAGCAAGCCAGCTGCTTTTTTGTCTACAAAAATCTTTCATACCTAGAAAATGATAACAAAATAATTACATGCCTCTTGCACCTTCCACAAAAGACTTCTGGGCAGAAAAGTTTGTTTCAGAAGCAAGATGTATGGTTTTGGGCAACAAACTTGACACCATGAGATTCCATTTCTAAATACCAACTAAAGCTTCATTTAGAACAAACAGAAGACAGACTTTATGGCTAAGGAGTTAACAACCCAGCTGTTGAGCAACCGTAGCTAATTCAGCAGTGGCATCCCGGATCCATAAAAAGCATCCATAGTGCTTCCTCTGTAACTAAAGGAGAAATTACTAAGATTCTGTCAAATTTCATTACTGGCTTTGGTTTGTTTTCAAATCTGTGCATAGCAATGAATCTGAAACACCACCACCCCCCCAAAAAAAAAAAAAAAAACAGTGAATTTGGTTTAAAAAAACTAGTATTCAGCAAAAATCTAGCAAAATGGAAAAATATAATTAATTCCTGGAGACAACTGAATCTGGGAAGAGAAACAGTGCAGGGCAAAGAAGAGAGGTTGGAGAAGGAAAGGAGCTCTATATTCAGCTACTTTATCCAGCAATTTCAGTTCTAAGATCTGGGCTCCTGATTTCCCACCTGCATGTGCTATTTCACTCCTGACAGCTCTTCTGGAGAAAACAAACTAATCCATTGGAAACTAAACCAGTCAGTAGTTCTGCAGTTAATTCATTTTAGGGATCACTCTGATTGCATTATGGATGAGAACTAGCCAGCTTTGACTGTCTCTACCATGTAGTTCTTGATCATTTCAACTTAACATCACCTCACGAGTCTTTGGGTCACACTTGAGAGAGGCTGCTGTATCAGCAAAACTACGATGGCTTGTAATCATACTAATCAAACTAATTCAGACGCTTCAGGCAAAGGAACACTACAATAAATAAATAAATAAATAGATAGATAAATTGTGTCTTAGGGCCAGAAGGCAACCTGGAACAAATAGTATGAAGCATGAAGGCACTAATTTCTTCAGCTGACAGCTAGCCCCAACCACTGAGATCACAAGTCATTTTGTATAACTTAACTCAGAAACCACTCTTCAAAGAGGATGTGTTTAACAGTAGATAGAGCTCCTCTCCCCTTCTTTTCTCTGTGTTGACACATCCAAAAGTGTGAAAGACATGAACAAAGTAGATCAAAGAAACCAGAATGACTTGGGGAGGCTGAAAAATTTGTGAAAATCATCCTCTTTATGAACACTAGACTGTTCTGAAAGATATAGCAAGAAAATATATCTTGCTACCACGTCTCTCTGACAAGAAGGGTAGTCAAAAGACTCCAGGGTGAAAGAAAGCTAGGAACTCAACTGGCTAGAAACTCCAAAGGGGACTGGAAGCAGAAATCACAGCTCTGCATATCATAGTAAAAACACCTTCAGTATTCTTGACCATCTAGCCAGAAGGTCTTACCTTCACCTTAAAAGTACCTGGTATATTTTTCTGAACCTTGCTAGGATCCATTGGAAAGACACTTACATGATTTTCATTTTAATCAAATAGTTCCTGTGCAGCTGGACCTGGGACCAGATATCAGATCACATAGACATTTATCTAAAAAGGACAGAAAAATTATTAAATATGTTAGGGGATAAAAAGGGAAGGAAGCAGGCACTCTCCTGTTGAGCTTCCACTAGCTTCAGAGAAAGTGGCAAGACTGCCATTCTCTGCTCTGGTTTAATTTGCTGAGAATAATTACATTCTCTTCCCTAGAGTGATTTTGGAGCGAACGGAAGAAAGGTAACTCTTCTTCAAAAAAATGAAACATTAGAACCTTGATGATATAAATGCTATTGAGAAAGTTTTCTACCATTTTGCCCTTTCTCCACAAAGCAAAACATTTGCAAGTTGAAAGTAGAAGCATATCAATACAGGTCACTCAAGCTGCAGGTCACCCACAGTTTTGGGGACATGTTACCTGAGCTAAACTCTACACCCGATTAACAATATGCACAATTTGGACTTTCAGGAAGCATGGTATAATTTTTTTAATGACAACTTACTTACATTCTCCCCTTAATCCATTGCCCTCTACCAGTAAAATTGTAGCACATCAGCTCCTAAGTGGAGTAATATTAAAAAACAAAACCAAAAAACAATACTAACAAAAACCCCACAACCACACATACTTTACTTACAAACATGCAAATCATAAGGCAAATTTGGTTTCTGGACCTGTTGTCAATATTTCACAAAGTCAAGAGATAAAAGTTTGTCCCAAGAAGAAAAAAAGAAGGAACAGATGCAGCTTGCAGTCTGGCACAGCGCACGGCACATGACAGAGTCTGGAAGGAAAAGCCTGTATCTCCCTTTTTACCTCACTAAGACAAAATGTACAAATAGCTATAATCCCCTCCCCATTTTGGGGCCAATAAAACAACTGTTAATGCATATGGTATTATAAAATGTTTAACAGTAAAATGCACCCATTTGGCTTTCCCTAGAATTCTGAATTTTTGGACTTGGTGCCAAATCATCTATGTAATTTCTCAGTTCAGTCATATTAAGAGATGCTTCCTACCTTCTGAAATATCACTCTGCTGCTCCAATTGAATAAATTTCTCTCTCTCACATCCCACCCCCAACTAACATGAAACAGATGGAAAATACATTACACTAGAAGTTCTCAAAGAATTATTTTCTCCTTCAAATAGCAATCATTGATTGTGGTGTGGTCCATACATGCACAACATATCGACTGGACTCCACTGTGAGGAAAAAGTCAAAGTTAGACCTATTGGGAGTCCACTACAGTTAGTGAGAATTTTATTGGGGTTTTGTGGTTGGGTTTTTCTGTTGCCAGAACAGATGAAACACCTGATGCTGGAAGAACTGAATATTTTGAAGTACCTTTCCGGTACCTTTGCTAGGTACCTTTCAAGACAACCCTTTAAAATGTACAACTTCCACACAGCAGACGACATAAGGTCAAGGAGATAGAGTCCTCATACATAAGGAAAAGAATCTGCAATTCAAAGTTCAGAAGCTCATCTAGTTTTCTCATGCTTGTTTCACCCAGATTTGAGATTTTGCTTTAAATGATGATTGTGAGCTCCCTGGAATTTGGCTCTCTTACGTACGTGTGTTATCATGAGAGATCACTGAGGTAGCACAGACACCTTGGCACACCCATAGTGAAAAGTAATCAGTGCACATCCAAAAAAAAAAAAAAAAAAAAAAAGAAGAATGCAGCTCAAAAGATTGAGAGCTCTGAAGAAAGAACACATGGGAGCTCGTTTTCCAGATTATGTGTTTCACCGCTCATGATTGTTCTCTTCCTTATCCTTCCCAGCATTACCAGTTACTCATATTCACGCAACAACAACAACAAAAAAAATCTTCTGGCAGAGTTCTGTATAAATCAGAATTCAATTGTTTTAGTATCTGAACTCAATAAATTTCACACACAGGAGAGAAGCTGTATGCAAAAGGAACACATTCTTCAATCACAGCCAGCCAATCAAGCCGGCGTAACAGAAATGAAAATCCCCACTGAGTTACAGGCTGAAGAGCTATTTGGAACTACAATGTGGCCATCTACTCCTGCCTTTGCTACAACGCAGCCAGATAAGGTATTATTCTGTATCTTTAAAAGCCCTTCCTATTGTGTTAAGTTAATTCAGCTGAGCTATAGCAAGTGCGAGAGAGGAATCACAGACTTCTGCCCATCCTGACAGAGCACAATGCTTTCTGCCACGAGCAGTCCCAAAGAAGTCACGCAGCGTGCCAGGTACAAAGTAGTTGCAGGAGTGAGCCCTCAGAAAGGGCTATAAAAGCACTGGGTTAAGGAAGCATACGCCAGCTTGCTTCTGCTTGATCTGTTACACAGCTTGACAGTAACAGATAGCCAGTTGCATTAGTGTCAATGTTCAGATAAGTTTCTCTCAATATCTGTCACAAAAGCCAGATGCGGTATCAGTGTGCCAGCTGTATTATCGGTCACTACGTAGTTGATCATACTTAATAACGTCCTCCAGCACAGACACATGGCTAACAAGTACCACAGACAGCAATTACTATGGCGTGCCACAGTCACCCAGATCGTTCTGGCTCGGAGCTGCCAACGACGCGCATTCGGCGAGTGCCTGCCTCCCACCTTTTCCCTCTCAAATACATTAACTTGCCTCAATATGGAGCCAGAGTTTGTTTAGAAACTCTTAACAGGATCAGTGAAAGAAAAGAGGAAAAATACCACAAATGATCCTCTGGACTCTTTCCAGAGTAGCGTATTCTCCTAGCGATTGCTTTGGAAGTGAGCCAAAAATAGGAAGTGTTCTTGCAAATGAGCACGCTACTACACTCAAGTGCAAGTTATCATTTAATTCTTTTGTCAACATCAGCACGGTTAGAAATTAAGAAGCTTGTTTAATAAACAGGTTACTTGAATTCCAGTTACCAAACACCAATTTTTTCTCTATTCACCTCCCTCTCCTCGCTCACTCAGCTCCTGTCCCCCACCCACTTCCCAACATACACTGCTTTCCTTTTTTGGACACTTTCCCTCCTTTATTGAAAGTCAAATAAAATTAGTATATTAATTACATCAACCATGACTAGGTCTGTAATCAAGAGCAAGTTAAGTAAGAATAGGAAAAAAGTCAGTCACTCCAAAAAAAATTCAAAAGCCTCAAAACGGGCTTCTTCTATGGGACACGGGGCTTAATATTTTTAACAGAGTTTTAATACAGCCTACTGAATGGTTTAGTGGGGGCAGTTTTTCACATTATGATTACTCCTAATGAGATCACCCTCCGCAGTGTATAAGCCCTCATCCCTTCCCAACAGAACAATGAAAGATTTGTGCGAGGCTACAAAGGCCTTAGATCAACTCCACTCACTTCACCTTGTACCAAATTTCCTGGTAAAAACTCATCAAGAACACAAATAGTGGTTTTTTCCTGAGGACAAACTGTTAGTAATTATATATATATATATATATATTATTTCTTTTTAGTCTGCTTCTAATCCTCTGTAGGGGATTTTGAAGCCCTCACACAGACATCTCAGTCAGTGACTGCTGCCAGCTTTGGTTTTGAGTCTGTAGGTTTCTCCTTTTCATAGATTTGTGGTGTTTGGGGTTTTTTTTTCCAGTTTTTGACTTACAACATTTCTCATCCACAAACGCCTGCCTATCTTATGATTAAAATGTGGTGACGTATAACTCCTTGTGTTATGATAAAAATGATAGCCTTTGCATTAAGTGTGCATGAAAATACCTGTCTTCAAACAAACTGCCTATTCTTTTGATTTTAGTGTAAGCAAAGACAATGAAATATCCTTTCTCACACTAAGCAGAAATGTCTTACGCGTGTAGCCCCAATGACAGCCACGCTAAGTATTGTTGTAAGAATAGGGGTAACTGAATCAGAAGAATTCTGATTGTAATAATACCCATATTGTAAGAATATGGGTAACTGAATTAGAAAGCACAACTCAGTAGTCTCTGATTTGCTAGTATTTCAAACTAATCACTATGATCCCACAGCAAGCCAAGAGTTTAGTTTTATGAAAAAAAGATATTGTAGAAAGGAAAACATGCTTTCCTCTGGAAAGCTGACATTCTCTTTGAAAGATCTAAAATTACACTCTTGTGTCTGAATTTGTACACACTTACAACACGAAACTCTAACCCAGTTTTTACTGTGTGCGTATTCTTACCATTACCAGTCACGCCTCATTCTTCCTCAGTTTTAGTTTCCTTAGAATTCCGTCACAGACTATGTGAAAGAACAAGTTGTTTAACTACTCATATCTGAGATTATTAATACAATATTCTGTGTTATGTATGACTTGCTCAGCAAGAGGTACAAGGAACATAATCTTAAGTGATCTGAAATGCTAATACTGAATCTATAGTTTTACTGCATACAACTTTAAATTTGCTTGTTTAAATTTTAAAACGCACTACGTAACTGTTGATTTCCGTATCCAGAAGAGCTGACTGCTTTGGCTTAGCCAGTGTGAAGCTTACAGATTGAGGATTCGAAAACTTTAAAAGCAGACTGACGACGTATTTCTCTTGCAAAAAAAAAATAATAATAAAATTAAGTTGGTAGAACATGACCCATAATATGCACATTACAGCAAGTTGCATCTTTACTTACGTTCACATGTGTCTCCTTTTTGCTGGTATCCTGCTTTGCAGATACATTTTCCAATAGGCACTAACCATTCTCCCTCCGCGCTGCAGTGCATCTTCGGCGAGTTCTCTGCCTCCTCCTCTGCACTGCTGACGCAAGTTCCTCGTACTTCAACTAAAGAGGAAAACTCTGAGCCAGTCACTGTGTCAGGAAAAATAGCTAAGTTCTCAATGATGGACCAGCACTTCTTGTAGTAGACTTTGACAGAGACCAAAGCAATGCAGGCCCCTACATCCTGAAACGCAAGATAGAATCCTTTTTTGGACAAAGGTCCAATTTCTCTCACCTCTGTGTTAAGTTTCATTTTTCTCTCCCCAAGATCACCCTGGGTAAAACTTTCATCTGCTGCAATAGTGTCTATTTTTACATATTGGTTTTCTCGGATATTCCTGCCAGTGTCGTAGTCTGTTTCATAATAATACAAGTTAAAAGTTTCTTTACAAGTCCCCAGAACTCCAGGAAGACTGTTACAATCCCTCAGAGTGAATTTCAGTTCTACAAAAATCCTTTGTGCATTGCTTTTTGCAATCCAGTTAGTCCGAAGCCAGTTGTTTTGGTTTGATTCCATCACCTGGCATACCTGGTATGTTCGTATAGGAGTGTAGTTTTCATCCAGTCCACTAATTTCTTCCCACTAAAACAATAACAAACAGTTAGTAATACAAAACAAGTATGGCACCAGATGTAACTACTGCGTGTTTTAAAAGGCTTCAAGCAACTCAGGTCTCCCTCCTTTTTAACAGTATGGTTTCATAAAAAGTAGATTATTGTTAAAATACTTTTGAGCATCCAAATGAAGAAAATGCATATGAAGGCAGCTGCAGGCTCTCTCTCCCTCCACGTCTTGCCCACATATAAATAACTTCTAAAAGCCGTTGTCTTATCATGGACACAATTGTAAAGTGGAAGGTACAGAGAAGGCTGTTCAACGTATCAAGTTCTGATTACACGCTGGGCTCTCCCACATTTCATTAAGGTCATGACAGTTTTGGGTGAACAAAGACCAAAAGGAGGGAGGCAGTTTCACTTCCAGAGAAACCTAAAATCAGTGAAGTCTTAGAAAGTAAAATTGCCTAATGTTACAGTACATAAAACTTGTGTACATGACAATTCCGGTGGAACTTTTCAGTTGTACGGAAAGTATGGGACTGGGTCCTGAAACTCATGAGTCAAAAGATTTTCACTCCTATATGATGAAAGTGGCACAGAGAGAGAGAGGGCGAGAGAAAACAGACAGAATTAGAAATCTGAACGTGAGAAAAGGTTTTGGTTGTCCCCTTTTTGTTCAGCCCAGCTCCTGTTTTAGTTACAAACCCACAGAAGGTAAGCAGGAGCTCCTCACCTCACATTTTGTTCAGTGGCTGCATCCATATTAAAAGGAGCAAACTTCATTTAGTTGGGAGTTCAAATGAACCATGAGATTACACACATAATTAAGAACAACCCACATGACTGAAAGTTCACTGGTTCAAAGCCTGATTTTTGTTGTTGTTACCTCTTTAGGATACCAACTATGTAACAAACTGGTAAGCCTGTAACAGCCCCCTAGTCTTTTAACGGCCTTCGGTGGCGTGGGAATTTGCACCTCGGGCAATGGCAAACCTTCCACTGAAACCAACCAGGCGGATCTACCCAGGTGTAACCAAAACAATATCTCTCTCTCACCTTTTTTTGCATCTCTTGTAACATTTAATTCACTGCAGAAACCGCAGCTGTAGTAAATCAGGGTGTTTTTTTTGAGCTATCCTCATCTGATGATATAGGCAACCATGATTTCCCTGTATGGCACTTAGCCCTCTGGCCCTGTGTCAATAATGCACTTAAACTCACGCTTAAGATCAATGACAGTACTTATGAGCTTAATGGTAAGCATGTGCTTAAGTGCTTTGTGGGACTAGCAGACTCGGCACCTCTGCAGGATGAGGCACCCACCGACATTCCTTACACCCATAACCAAGCGTGGAAGGCATTGGTTTCCCAGCCTAGGAGCCATGCAGTGTACACCCCTTTGCAAGCCTATTTGACAACAAATGAGATCATTTTAATGTTGGTCTACTGCTCCAAGAAAAAGCAGATGCGGCTGAATTGATGCTGAAAGTTATCACCACAAAATATATCATGGCTGCAGATGCTGAAATGCACAGAAGTTGTAAATATCAAAGCGCATTTCAAAGACCTACAGTGAATATAGATGTGGGGTGTATGGTATTATATATGCGTATGGTATTAAAATATTGAAATATGCTATTAAATGCTCATGGAGTTAACTGAACTGATTGCATATGGAGCTGGATTAATCCCAGAACAGAAGAAAGTCTACTTTCATAATGGATTTATGAGATGTGAATGAGTAAGATTCTTCTATAAGAAGAAACAAAAAAAAAGGAAAAGGAAAAAAAAGGGACCCTGGACTAAGACTTTTAGCTCTGCCACACTGAAAAACAAAAAAAGGAGAACAATGCCAAAACCCACAAAACAGAAAAAGAAAAAGAAAAAGAAAAAGAAAAAGAAAAAGAAAAAGAAAAAGAAAAAGAAAAAGAAAAAGAAAAAGAAA
>JAOXNO010000024.1:80841637-80868596 GCA_028565335.1 Limnodromus scolopaceus | reverse complement strand
AGATAGAAAACACTTCATTTCAAGAAATCCTTTATTTGTCCTATTGTACATGTTTTTCTTGAAGAGGTGATTTGAACTGAAAGCAATAAGTAGAGTTAACTGATGCAGTGGAGGGTGCTTTTTTGTACATCAATTTTTTTCAAGACTATAACTTCAATTTTTTTCAAATTTTTTCTTGGTGTAGTTTTTTTGGGGGATGGGTTTGTGGGTTTTTTTTTCTGTTAGGATTTGGTTTTTTGTTTTTTTTTTTTTTCCCCAGTGGTGGCAAAAAAGGCAGTTGTCACTGAGCAGTGGTGTTTCCAGTGACTTTCTCTTAAGTGTTTGCAATAAATTTAAGGCCCATCAATGTGATTGAATAGTTCCTTTTTTTTTTTTCCTCTTCTTCTTTTTAGTGAATAACATGGCAGCGGTCTATAGTAATTCATCTGTCATTGTGTTGCCCAGTTGCTTAGAGGTAGAGTTTCTAATCCACTGCGTAACCTTTCTTAATCGTGGCTAACCTGAATAATCTTTTGCTACATCACTGTCTACGACTTCTACAATAGGTGATAAATATATTGAACTCAGTTACTCATAGTACATATCTTGGAGCATCCTATAATTTGCTTGGTTTTATGATTAAATCAACCATTTATTTGTTAATGCACTTTGTTTTCCATCTCATAGATGGGCGGTAATTCTTGACAGATGTCTATCTCACACTGTGTAATTATTTAGATCTTAACAGTGATCTTTGGGGAAACTCAACAGACTATCTTGTATCATTTCATTTGAAATTTTATTTTTTCCCTTTTTAATAGCATGATCCAAAACATTAAAATAAAAGGCAACTGTAATATGTGAATTAACAGCATTTTCTATTTCCCTCTGCTTTTTAATTTTGTTCTTTATCCCATTTTCAAATATAATCAAATATAATCAAATATTCAAATAACATTACATGAAAGGAAATGAATTAGTATATCTGGCAGACTGAACCTTAAAAACAAAAGAAAATTTAGATTTATGCTGTCCGTAAGGTAATATGATTTTGTATCTTTTTCATATATTTTATTAGTACACAAACTACCAAATTTTTATAATTGTTGTATTACCTTAGTAAGCCCCACAGTAAGAAATTCAGTTACCTAATTGAACTTCCAGTGATAAGAAGACAAAGAAGGGAAAAAAGAGGTAGTTTTCCAGACCAGAGCATCTGCCAAGGACATTTCAGCAGAAATCAGCTTCCTGAATTCTAGGAGAAAAACTCAACACTACTTTTTCCTTCTTCAGTGTTAAGATTTATCTTCCTAATCATCCCATATGGGTAGTAGGAGTTTGTTTTTCCCCAAAATGGGCACAGAGTTCTCAATGAATATTGCTACACAAAAAAAAAAACAAACCCAAACCCAACAAAACTATGGCGCGCCTCTCACAATTTACAGTCAAGGGGCACAGGAGGCTGAGAGAGCATGAAGTCACCTTCGTGTCTTTCTGATTTGGTAAGCTGAAAATGTCCTCAGCATATCCAAAAGTGCTCGGGGGGTTGGGTTGGCTGTGAAATTGTGGCACGCTCCTACCTAGGGCTGCCTGGTGCACTGCAGGACCAGTTTCAGCCTCTGCCTTCTGCAGCCCTGTCCCAACCCACTCTTCCTTCCCCCAGCTTGCCCCTAGCTTTGCCTCTTGCTATCATTTTGCAAGATGATGCTTTGAAGGCTGTCTTCCAGCATGCCTACGCAAAGGTTTTCCTCTCTCAGACAGAAACAGTGATTGTAAGGCTTTAATGTTATTCCAGCCTCTTTGTCCTGCCATATAATGTGCCTTGCGTATAACCAGCTGTAGCATAATTAAGCTAGATTTTAGGTGCTTAATCAGGCTCAGCAAAATAACATAGTTTGTCACATTCCTTCCAGCTGAAATCAGTACATAGCTTTAAGGCTGCACTGCCTCTGCTGTACCTGTGAGTAACTGCTGTCAGCTGGCAAGAGCTTCATCTGAATTCGGATTCACTAGGAGATTAATTTAAGATACTTTTCTTTCAAAACAAGTACTGTACTGTATCTCTTCAGACTGAGACTTTTCAGTACATTTATTTGTAAAATATGCATATGTATGTGTCTACATACATAATTTCCTCATAAATTCAATAGTCGTAGATAAATGGAATGTAGAGATAATATAGTTTCATGTACCAATACTGTGTACAGAGGGCCAGTCCCTTATCTCCTCTGAATTGACATAATTGCAACAACATTATGCTACTTGGGGCTTTTTGGCAAGAATTCATGCCACTTACATAATTCATTACAGCATATTCTAACCTCCTGAAATCTATGCATATTTTTAGGCATAGCTTGTACAGTCCCAGTGATTTCTGCTTGTGAATTCCCTTTAGACATGCCCTCAGGTTCCCCCTGGATATGCTTCTGTCACCGTGTCACTTTGAAAGTCACTGCTGCAATTCTTCCATCTATGCAGTTCCCATAGAAGTTTGTGAGGGATTTAGATGCACATGGGTAACAGGGCTGGATGTTGGTCAACGCACAGTAGATTCTGATAGTCTTCTAACAGTCCTTTGCACATGCTTCTGGTTACTGAGCGTTGTGAGCCTGAGCCTTACCTGATGTGAGCCCCTGGAGTTAATGTCTTTAAATACCTCTTAAGATTTCTATCTTATGATATTACAGCATTTAAATATTTCAAATCCTGTTAATATAGATATATATAAAAATATCTATAACATCAAGTATCTGCGTAATATGAGGTTCTTTTTTTTTTGAAACAAGGTTTCTGCAGGTTTTTGTGGGAACGGAGATCTCTCTCTCTCCACCTCTTCTCCCATTAGCTTCCCACCAGTCTGATTTTGCTAGGAGGCCGCAACTTGTTCCTGTAGAAATCTGCCGTGCAGTTGAGACAGTAACCTACAGTGGGGTTGGAGATATTAGAACTGCTTTCCTCCTTGAGATATAGTACTGCCTGTCCCCGGGAAGCACCCTCTCTCACCTGAGGGCACGGCAGACCTACGTGACTCTACTTGCTCACTGTTCTGGCTCTGTTTCAAGGCTGTGCTGGATAAATTAAAGGCGTGAGAGAAGATGAAGAGGACAGTTTGCCTCCCTCTCCACCTTCTCTCTGCTGAACTGAGGAGAGGGACAGCTCAAGGCAGGAGAGTAACAGGAGTGAAGCCACAGGAAAGGGAGGCTGCTGTGCTGTGCAGAGAGACGTATTGGGTTATCACTGTGGATACTGTGATAGTCACCTAAACAGTTTTTATTACTGTTTGCTATAATTTCTGATGATGCCATTGGGTATGGTGTATTATCTGCACCTTACCTTCTTTTCTCACCTTCAGTTTTGCTATTTTCAGGGTATTAGCCAATTCTCAGAAAGGTGCAACTTTGATTTCAAAATGTGTCTGTCTGTATCCAAACACTGGAAAGCCAGAAGAGGCTAAAATAACACGATTATTTTTAAAATGGCGTTTGCTTCTGATTTTAACTGTTATGTCTCTCTGTCATGCAGATATGTGTCATAACTCTGTTTAACTGACAGTTAGGTCACATTAATCAGGCTACTTCTATAACTGCTTCTTTCTACCTGCAACTGCATATCGTTCTCCCACACAGTTATGGCCAGTTATGTATGTCTCTACAGGGCTAATTCGGCAGTGCTTTTGCTCAGCTGCGTTAAGTTGTTTTGCTATATGGAAAGAATTTAATTAGTTCACGTCAAAGTTACACCACCTTTGGTGACAGGTAAAATTGGTGTGTAGCAGTATCAGCCGAATCAATGTGAATTGATATAAAACTCTGGAAACCTAGTTTTCAACGGACTCCTTAACGCAGCTCAGAAGAGCAAATCCCTGCGCAGAGTAGCACGCAAAGTGAAATAAATGAATGAAAACTGCATGATTAAATGCTTTCAACTGGAAATTTCGTTGCAATATTCAGAAACTCTACAAATTCTTCTAATTCATCATACTCTTTGTTTATTACTAATAAATTAATGTGCTGATGGAAGGAATTCATTACCCTTTCTACACACTTCACTAGTTGCAGGTCATTTATTAATCTGTGTTATCTGGTAAGACTAAAACCAGCTGTAATTACATTGTTAAACATTGATTAATAAGCAGTCCACATCACTAATATACGCAAGAAGCAAGATAAAAAATCTTTTTAAAGATCTAGAGTAAAATTTTAACATTCCTTTGGGAATAAGGAAATCTGGATCTTCATCAATATTCATTTTTGTAAGATTCCATTTGCTTGTACAGCTGTATCTCTAAACACCTTTTGGAAACAGATTAACAAGCAAATTCAATTACACTAGAGTAAACGAACTGCATTCACAAAGTGGTATTAATGGACTAAGTGAAACATTTAGAATGAAACTTTTTTTTTTAAACAGTCTTCAGCTAACCAATCTTTTTTGTTTTGTATTCTTAGTTCAATCATGTAATTAGGCACATATCTATTTTAAAACCATTTGTATTTTACAGATTTAAAAATAATATAGCAATTTGAAATACATTATTAAAAACACAGCAGATTCCTAGACCCTGCTTTTGTGGGTTTTCAATAAAATCAGTTTGATTGAAGTCCCACACAGGAAATTATTACATGTCAGAAGCTTGGATTATCATTAAGGGTAAATAAGCAGAATGTCTCTGGCACTTGACAAAATTGAGGAACTTAATTTTATGATATAGCTCTATGGGAAATAAAGCAGATGGAAAGAAGATGCTTTTAGAAAAGATGTTTTAAGACTGTCCTCAATTAATCATAAATGACAAATCTTATTACAGTAGCACTATTGCTACGGGTCTGTCAGTATTTCCATTATAAACCTATATTTCAAAGTTTTATAAATGGGCTATAAAAATTAAGTCTGGGATGAATTTTGGTGTTCACGCTGTTCACTATGGGATCACATTTTCCTCCAAAAAATTTAAGAAAATCTATTTTACCTTTTTGAGTTTGAAGGTTGTAAAGGTACTGGAAGTGAGAAGTTCGGATGTCTTGTTTGTTTGTATAACTTTAAAAGAGGACACAATTTAATAGATCAGGAGAACTGTGATTCAATGGCATAAAGAGCTCACTTTTTTTTTTTTCAATTTTGTCCCTGAAAAAACCACCCATTTTAGTGTAAGTTCAGCTTGTAATAGGGCTGCTGCAATTCTCCCCTCAGCCTTGTAACTCCTTTGAGTTACTTCTTCTGATTTTATTACTAATCAAGGACTTTACATTTGTTTTCCAGCTCACCCAAATTTGTGCTAGCTCAGAATACGTTCAGCCACTGGAGTCACAAAGGTCTTTGAAGCAGAGTCTGTACTATTTCTGCAGAACTGATGATCTGAACTAAAGTTAGTAGTTCTTGATGGTTTGATTAAATTACCTTTTTTTCATCTGTGTTCCTTTTGGAAGTTGAAGCTATTCTATAGGGTGCAAAATAAGTACTGCTAGAAAGTCCAACAAGCATAAAGCTCAGAAGTGCAGTAGTTCTTCAGTACTAGGGCTCAGGAAGGCAGGTATCCTGTTAGGCTTTTGAAGTCTCTGACAGAGATGGTGAGGGCATTTTGATGAGGATCCGAACCGTGTTGTGAGACCCATGAGTACATACTCACTACTTATGGATGTTAGAAATGATGCAGAAGTCCTTTGCTACTGTGCCCTACCTGTGAGACAGGACTACTCACAGCATATGGAGAACACAATAAAGCCATTCCAGTTTTCTGGGGTTTGGCAGTGTCTTTAGGCACTTTGGCCAAGCCTGTCTTGGTAAGTCGCGTCTATAACTGTTTTCTGGCACTGGTCTTTTGGTAGAGATTGTGTATCCCACTCCTCAGCTGGCTGAGCCACCAGATCAGGCAGCAACATCCAGGCTGCCCGGGGGGAATTGCCCAGGAATCGTTTAAGAAAGTGCTAGCTGGCCTCGACAGACTCTATTCTGACAGTGCAAATAATCAGTGTTTGACAACGTTCCCCAATGCCGTTTTATTTACTAATGCAGACTTAGATGCCATTCAAACTGACAAGACAGATAGAGTTTGGTTTGGTCTGAACGGAAATCTGCAATCAAGATGGAGTTTGCCAAATAGCAAACAGGGGAATCCAGCTTCAGAGGGGCAGACCTTCAAGTCGACAAAGGTCATGTCACCTGTAGAGCCGGTAGCCTTGAATGACCTGTGCATAGACATACGCTGTGATATCTGCTATCTGCACATCATATATCTGACAAATTCCTGCAGTGTTAGCAGGCAAAGACACTGTTTCAGGCGAGCTACAGTACTCACCTGACTGTGCTGGCGGTGCTTCCGTAAGAGAAGAATACGATACTCTTTCATCCACCGCTGCTGAAAAACTGTGTTCTTTCCATAGTAGTAGCCTTGGAATAGGCTAAAGATCACTGCCTGCTACCGAGCTAATTAACTGACTGACTACTGCAGGTGAACCCGACATTCCTCTCAGTGGCTGAAGAAGAGGCTGGCCCGTGTGATTTATTTGTACGACAATATGGCACGTGCTTCCACTAAACACACCCCTCGCTCCCTCTCGTACAGCAAGCTTGGCTGGCGGATGAGAAATAGGAACCCTAGAGTCAAAATTCAAGCTGACTTACCAAGAAACTAGATTTGAATAGGTAGTAAAAAAAAAAATAGACTGCTCACGGAAGGAAGACATTAGAAATACAATGTCATTATTATTGATGGCATTATTATTGTTGTACTGCAAATTATAAACTTGTTTTTTTTTTAGAAGACAAATGCATGTAAAACAAAAAACATGACCTTATGTTTTACTTTATTTAGGAAACAGTATTTGTGAGAACTAAAGACTAGGCAGATAACTTGGTTCATTTGGATAGTTGGGGCTTAAGGTATTGTGGAGAAAGAGGAGGAAGTTACTTAATATTTCAGTTTTTCTGCAGGTGGAGAGTAATTATATTGTGTTATTTTTTTCCCATATGCTGTTTGATTTTTATATAACATTGGCCATTCCAGGATGGTAGAAACTACCTAAAATATGATGTTATCACCTGAGACTATAAAAAGGTAAATCAAAAAGGTGAAAGCAAATAAAATGGTAATAAGGGGAAGTGGGTCATGGGAACAGACCAATAAGTATTTGATAGAAATTTCTTTAGCAAGTATTGTCTTCTTTTCCGGACATTTAAACTTACAGGACATCTGTAGAAGGTAAAATTGGAGAACAGGCCTGTTTGTAGTATGCAGCAGGTCTCTTCTGTGTTTTGGGGGGGTAACCAGAAGCAAAGTGGTCAAACTAAATTTTCATAACCGTTCACAGGTGAATGTGCGTTAACTTGCGATTGCTGATGATTTCTGAGACTGGAAGATGTGATATGTGAAAAATGTAAAGGTTAATTGTACAGATCCTTACTGATTTCAAAAGTTACATATATTTTAGCAAATATAAGTATTCTCCCCCAAAAAGATGATTATTTCCCTTTATTCTGTTTTTTCAGCTGTGTCTGTCATGGAGCAGAATTAATACTGAGGGACTTGGGTAATCAGCCACTTACTGACAATATTGACTAATAGAAGTGACTTCATAACATGGGTGAGGTTCACACACATCATTTCTGTCCTAAAAATTATTGATCCATCCAAACTTTACCAAAAGCAGTCAGTGATTAATTATTCAAAGCATACCCAAATGTTTGCGGAGTATTGTTAACCAATAGCCTAATCAGTGGAAATGAAGAGGAATTTCTGAGCAATGTTCCTCCTAAGCATTGCAGCTGTTTAATGACTCTCCTGCAAATGTTATCAAAAAGGTCATTTGACTCATTCTTTCACTGCAGGGTTCATTTGAATACGCTGCATTGAATTACTTTTTTGGGGGGATTATCCCAGCTTGACCGAAGCTGTATATTACATAGTAGTAGCATGCGAGTTGTCAGGACTGGCCCCATACTCGGTGTCTGTGATAGTAAGTCTTTGGGGATGGAAACATAAGCACACCCAGAAGACTGATGGAGAAATCGTGTCTTTCTCATAGACGTACAGAGAGAATTACAAGACCCTGGGGATTTAGCAGACTTGACCACATTCGACTGTGCTATCCCCAGCCTGGTTGTATGAGTAGCTGCTGACTTGTGTTTGTTTGAACCGTTGCCTGTATTATTTCTCAGACTGAAAGCATCAATGAACATATGTTAAAGGATTTCTTGCCTATGAATAGGACTAAAGTTAGGAGCAAAACTGGAATGAAAACTTCCCCATGGGGTAGCTCGGGATGATAGGAAAGGATGATATCAGCTTGTGAGAATGTTTGGTTTCAGCTGATTTTGATGCATAACTAGCAGACTGGGCTTGATTTGCTACTCTTCTCCCGCTCGTACACTTGTGCCTATCTGTGGATAGTGCTGTCTGGTGCGGGCTGGAGGCAGCCTGGAGATGAGAGAAGCTCTGATGTGTCTTTGAAGAAAATACAGAAGATTCTCTCACTGTGCCTTCTGTTGCACTTTTGGAACAATAGAAAATGTTTAAATCACCCCAGCATTTACACGAGTCTCACCAGCCACGTGATATAACTGAACATGCTGTGGTATAAACTGCTGGTTTGATTACCTCGCATCGTCTGATTTTCTGCTAGCACCATAGCCTGTCCTGTGTAACAGACCATGGGACCTAAACACAAACATAACTTTTGTATCTTCTGGTGGCATATTTGTAGGGAACCTACTACTCTGAAGGATTTTCTGCACCTGATTGTGCATGAAAATGAAGCTTTTTTTTGGGGGTGAAAACTTCACATTTTCAGTTTTCTCATACTTTCTGTAGGAAAACTCAAAAGAAAAAAATATATTTTTTTTTTTTTTATATTTGAAGTGTTTTGATGGTGGTGGGAATTTATTTTTTTTCAAAGAGAAATGAGAAAAAATAAAATCAGATTTTTTTTTCCAGAGAAATACTTTAGGTCAAACTGTTTATCTGCTTATTTATTATTTTTTATAAGGAAATTTTGTTTCAAAAAAGCCCTAAATGACTCTGATTATATACTGAGCAGTCCTATGGGGAAAAGACTGCAAAAAGAATGGCTACATTGGAATAAAAGTGATTTAAAAAGTGAGACAACATCACCAAATATATATGTAGTTTCTAGGTATGGCAGAAAACAAACAAAAAAGAGGCCACATCCACACTAACACGTAAAACAGGCCATGGCCTATTCTTTACTCCTGAAATCAAGTGGTACAACGTGGTTTGTATCTCCTGTCTCTTAAAGGAGGGTGGACTTACTGACTCCTACAAGCAGTCCCAGCCACCTTGTCACCCAGACTGTGCCCAGAGTAGCCTGAGCTAGTGCTGGCTGGCGCTGGGCTGCCCCGTCTCATTGGCAATTATGAGTGTGGGTGGAATAGAATATAGACGATCACAGCTCCCTGCTTAAATCCATGCCCTGGTTCTGCTTCTTTTCTTCATACAGACATAGCAAAGAGACTAGCTCTCTGCTAAAATTTCGGTATGAGCTTAATTTACCTGCTGGTCTTGATCCTCAGTGATTAGAGAGCTTTTCTCACGTTGGGGAGCCTCACTGCTGATGAGCAGAGCACAGGAAAGAGCTTTTGGCCTGAAATAGGAGTGGTCTGTTTTGAATGATCATTTTTAATAGAGTGTGAATCACCACCATGTCATCAAGAATACAGCAAAAACGCATGAGAAAATTCTGTCAATAGAATGCTATTTCCGTGGACTATTTTGTGTCATTACAAATTGCATTTGCTGTAATAAGTTACAAATGTAATTTATTATGAGTTAACATCAGGACTGAGACAAGTCATTAAAAATGTATAATAGACACAATTTTGTTTCCCCTGATAAATGTAAAGTTTGCTAGGCTCAGCTCCCCTCATTAGTATGTGACAGTGCCAGGAGACACTTTGATCCAAAAGGCTAGATACACATGCTGTATGTCATAAATGCATTTTAGTTTTAATAACAGTCCAAGAGGTTCTGCATATTGCTTAATAAAAGATCAATGCAGTAATATGATTAACCACCCTGTGTTGCTTTCTCTGTTTGTGAGAAAAGATAGTTCAGAAGCTGTGCGGTGAATAGCAAAATGACTAATTGACAGGCAAAATGAAGGTTTCCCTAAGGGTTTTTCCCCCCTCCCCACCCTCAGGGCTTTCTTTGTTAGTAGAATGCTGTTAACTCTTTTGTTTAGGGTCTCTTACCTCTAAGCAGGCTTGTAGAAGAGCTTTTCATATTTTTTAGCAGTAGATTTACTTGCTGAGTAAATATAGCTGATGAAAGAAAAGCTGGTGATCCATAAAAGACCAGGCTGCAGGGATCCTCATTAATCTTCCAATAGTTTTTGCTGTCATTCCTCTTTAAAGTTCCTTGCCTTGTAAAGTATTTGTGGAAAAAGTAGGAACACTTTTGCCTTCCACTAAGCAACGATATCCAGCCAGATCCCAACAAAAGCTCTCACTCCCTTTCAACTAGTTTTAACTTCAGCCGTGTCATTGGGCAGGGTTCTCAGCTATGAAAGGGAAAACACTGTTTAACTGAGTTTTACAAAAGAAGGACAAAGAAAAAGCCAGAGAAAAAATAGTTTTCTTGTTATCTGCTGATGGTAATGTGACTCTATCATTAAATGGATAAGCTAAGTGGGATACAATAATAAAATAAAAAAAAAAACAATAATTTGAGTGCATTCAACCTTAAGAGATTGTCTTTTGGAAATCTTGACTTCTCTTACAGAAATAGTAAAGCATATGGCATGAAATTGAGAAAGTTAATATAATTAGCTGTGATGGATTATGGCAGGATCATGAAAACATTAGGACAGGGGCCTACAGTTTAGAAGATATTCCAAATTTGGGATTGCTGAGCTAATGGTCACCAAGCAGGGCTCAGAGCATGGTCTGCTTCTCCTGAGGATGATTAAACTGACTTGTGTTCAGATTGTGCTTTCTGTTAGCACTGTCCAGTATTTTGGTTCATCTATCAGTTATGCCACTAGTCAATCTTTTGACCAAGGAATAAGTCATAGGGAATAATGGAACCTATTTCATGGACAAGAGACAAGGAATCAAAGGTTTTTAAAAGCTCATATGGTTCAAAAGGTATAAAAGAATACAAACCACTAAAATGCTACCAGTTTGCATCAAACTAAGGGGAAATAATTTTTGCTAAAGTAAGGAGGAGAGATACAATCTCAGATGTTATCTCCACATTTTCACTTGGGAAAAAGGTAGTGGAAAGCCTCCAAGACAGAACACATTTTTGGTCCTCTTTCAGCTATATTTGGCACACTTACGTTCAGAGGGAGGTGAAAGTATTTTAGTGGATCATTTCTCTAACCAAAAAGTAAAACCTTAGGGCATTGAAAAACATTTGAACTTGTATTCAGCTTAAAAAAATAGGTTTTGCTGAAGCAAAAAAAAAAAAAGAAGAAGAAGAAAAAGACACACTGAAATAATACAGTTCATCATTCCTGACACACTTTTTTTTTTAGCGTGAGCACCATTCAGAAAGTCAAGAATGTCCTCTTATGGCAGAAGTGGTGACACTTGCTTCTGGTAACCCTACTGTTGAAGTCCTCTCTGGGACCTGAGAGGCCAAGGTTTTGATGTATTCTCCCTTTGAACTGAAGCAGAAACACAAACTCTGTGGATATTGGCAATCCATTGCTCTTCCTCCAGTTGTTACTGCTTTTTTGTTTTGTATATAGCACTGAAATTTTCATCAAGGCTCAAGCTACAGTTGAAGAACAAGTTTTATGTGGCTTAGTTTTAGACAGCTAAGCAGACATTTTGCTTAAAACATCTTTTAGGATTCTTCTATAGTCAATAGCAGGTCAGAAAAGGACTCTCAAGACTTATCGAAGGATCAGTTTGAGCTGTGAATCTCTCTCTGATGATGATAAAGAAAGTTTAGATTATTACCTAAACCTAGTCTTTATGCAAGTAGGCCAAGGTTGGGTGAGATGAATCCCTGCTGGGGTGTCTCCTCTTCTAGCAGGTCCTAGATTACTTTCATTTTTTTCCTGTGGCCCAGTGAATAGCTAATTATTTATACAATGGGCAACAATTCTAAAGAGCTATAGAAAAACACAGCTCTAAGCCACTGAGGAACTTACATACTTCTAGGACAATGAAGATGGTAAGAGGAAAAGACTACCAAATGTCCTAAAGAAAATATTTGTCCTTCTAGAACAAACTGTTAATTTGTCTCTGAAATTTGATTGTATTGTCACTGAATTAACTTTACAAACTATCTAGCAGTATCCAAAATGCTATAAAAAAGGTTATGTAATAAACATAGCAATGTAAACACGTGTTCAAAGTCGCTTAATAGATTTATCTGCCTTTGAAATTGTATAAAATAATTATGGTCTTTTCTATTACTGGGCCTCAAAGTGATCTGGAACCTAAAGTTTCCCTTTTCCTATGGAAGAGGAGTCAGATGAGTCAGATGCAGCAATATATTCGGGGTTGCACAAGCAAGCCCTCAACAGCTACAAACATGGCTCTGTGGCAGACTGACTTATTCAGTGTATAGGTCAACCTTAGACAGATGGCTAGTCCCTGAGAAAGCCTTCAACAGTGAGTTAGAGGAGTGCCTGGGGCAAGCTCTCTTCATGGAAATGAGCTCACCTCTTCCTCCATTTCCAAATTCCTAATGCCTGGAAACACCTGTTCCTTAACCTGGGGCTGCTTAGCTCAAGAGAGTTATTTCAGCTCGTTCCTTTGTATCCTTGGCTTTGTATGTATGTCTCTGCCTGCTGGGGAGAGATGGAGGGACCTTTCCATCAGGGAAGGCGGCATTGGCTGTCTGTGGTGGGGTTTGGGGCTGTTTGTAAAGAACAAAACACACAGGCTCTGATTGTAATTCAAAGTTGTTCCCACAATGCCAATAACATTAATCCTGTAGCAGAATAAACAAGCTCAGATACTAGCATTAACCGCTATTTGTTACCATTATTATTATTGTGGAGCAGGACCTCCATGGTTAGGCACTGCAGGATCATAAATGGAAGTCTGTGCCTCAAAGGCCTGTAATCTATAGTCTAGAACCAAGGAACAGCAAATAATACCCGCTGGAGTAATTGGTTTCATTTTGAAGGGATGAATGGTCTCAGAAAGTCAAGTATGCTAACATAATCCAGTCACTAACAAGCACTTAATGTTTAGGAATGACTTAACGCAGTCATGATTTATATTATAAAAAGCATTAAGGCAATAAGGCCTTTCTATTATTTAAAGCTCTTTGAGCCAGAAAAAACCAAAAAACAACCAAACCAAAAACCCCAAACAAAAAATAACCCAACCCCCACAACAAAAGAAGAAGAAAATAATGACCTTTTTCACTGTCCATTCGGAGGTAGACCAAATAGGACCCACAGGAAATTCAGGCTGTTTTATGCTATGTGAACTAGAGGAACATATTCCTTCTCTAGAGGAAGATAGCTTTGAGTTGGGTGGATGTGAGACACTCTACATGGCTTGGCTTGCAGGCCACAAATTTCTCTCAGGGGCAAGTTAGATGTAGCCTCATTCTCTCATGGTGGAAAACACAGTATTGCCTCTGCTGGTGAATTTTTAATTAATCAGTGTGATAATTCTTGTTTTCCTGTTTTACAAAGACACAAATGAAAATAGAAATGGGACAGTATAAGGTGGGTATGATAGATCTTTTAGTCATCTGCCTTCATGAGATGTTTTCAAGAGGGTCAGTCAGTTCTAATATCACAGCTTTTGCTCTGGACTCTGGACAGTGTCCTTCACTGCTCTTGCTGAGGCTAGGCTGAAACACCTGGGCCATTCCACTTCTGCTGCCACTATGATTGCTCTCAGGTTTGAAAGACATAAAGGAAGAGAGTGAGAAAAGGAAGGACAGCAATATGAATATGAGGAAAACACAGAAATGTGCTGAAGGAATGAAAGAGGATTAATATCTCCTTTTTTCTTTGTTTCTAACTGCATGGACCACTGATCAGGTGTTCTTAGTGTGCACTTCATGCTTATGATAAGTGCTTAATGGAAGAGTTTTGATGACAATGAAGATGACAATAACAATATCAACAACAATAACAGGATCTTTTTTTTTTCCCCTCAGACTCACTACTTAGTCCATTCAATAGGAAAAGATTTTCTTTTCAAAGCTCTGAGAAGTGAGGTTACAGATGGAAGCTACCATCTCAGACTGTTTTATTCAATATTTAGACCCTTTTTCTTGTAATATTAGTTTTGGTTCATTGATTTTTCAGTCTTATAATTTTTGCATTTAATAAGCCCAGTCTTCACAAAGATACTGAGCTTTATTATAATTCCTTGCATTTGAATAATTTTTTTTTCCACTTTCATACTACTTCCCTCAAATAGCAAATATATTGTTTTATGAATTTTTGATCACTTTGAACAACGGAACTCACCATTAGGGAAAATAGTCAAGCTCAGATTTTTACAATAGAAAAATAAGGAAATGATAAGGTATATTGGTCAGCATGCAGGCAGTTGGCTCAGCACTAGAAGCCAGACAGTTGGGAAGTGTTTTGAAGGCATCAGGGAAAAGGAGAGTTTTAAGATTTAAAGCAAGATAGTGAATTAGGATTGCAGATGTTCACAAGGTTAGCTTTCCAAATGTGAGTAAGAAAAGAAAAGAAAAAAACATAAAGGACCGACCTGAAAGAAAAATTAAATAACCACATTTAGCACAATGAAAATGGCTAAGGTAAGCCATGAAAGGCTCATCCTTGAATGTGAAAGCAGTAGCAAGAAAGAAGGGAAAACCAAGAAAAAGATGCAAAGGGATGGGTTGAGGTGGTCAATTGCTGAACTATCAAAAAGATCTTTACAGAACTATTTTGAATGTACCAAAAGACAAAAATATTACATGCCTGAGGGCCTGGGAGAAGGATGTTGTGCTAACTGAAATGCCAGATGACAAGAAACCAGCTGAAATAGATAGAAAGGATAGAAAAGGCTGCAATCAACAGATATTTCAAAAGACTTATACACAATCTGGAAACAAAGACTTAGAGAGAAGTCTAAATTGGCCTAGAAGTATCTATTAATCTTCATTAACTATTAAGGAAATCTAAATGACTGCTCAGCTAAAATTATTCATACCGGTGCCTGTGATGGCTAGGTGATAGATCTGATTGACAGATAGGTCTTTGGTTCCTTTTATCAACAGAAAGGAAATAATGGAGGAAGTCTTTAAGAGGAAGAACAAGACTCTATTTTAGCCATATGGAGTCTGAGATGATGACCAGATACCTTCAAGAACGTATGAGAGATGAAACAATATCTTGATTTGTGGAGAAGACAAGTTTGACCAAGGTAGAACTGTGAGTTGTTGTAGCAGAGAGAATAAAATCAGTTTGCATTTGAAAATAAAATCATAGAATCATAGCATTGTGTAGGTTGGAAGGGACCTTTCAGATCATCAAGTCCAACCATCAACCTAAAACTGACAAAAAACATCACTAAACCATGTCGCTAAGCAGTACGTCTACCCATCTTTTAAATACCTCTGGGGATGACGATTCTTAGTAGGAGAGGATCCAGGAAAGCATCACAGAAGCAAAGTGAGACAAGATTTAAGGAAAGGTCAGTAATATCAAACACAGCTGATAGATTAAGATAGAACAGGGTTCAGCAAAAAAACAGTAATTAGAAACTGTAGTAAGAATTGTTTCATTGTACATAAGAGGAAAGGCTGGAAAATAGAGTGTTTATGTTAGAGAGTAAGAGTTTATAAATAATGGTCAATTAACTCAAAAGTAGAAGAAAGTGAGATTGATCCTTTTATTTTAGTGGAAAGATTAATGTTTGTGTCATTAGGAGAAAAAATGGAATTGAGAGCTTGTGGACTACAGGAAGGACAATAGAAAGGAGTAAAATGAATGATAGGCTTATGGGATTGGAGGGTACCTATGATTCACAAGGTGAACAGAAGGCGCTTCTCCTGAGACAGGATAATGGAAAGAAGGGTAGATAGGAAGTCATGTTGTATTTTATCAGATGATATTCTGTATGGATACTGGTTCAAAGTTATGTATATGTGCTTATGTATTTCTTCAAACACAGGTTACCTTAAAATAGTTTCTTGGGTCATAACAGTTTTCTTGTATGGTAACATGAAGTATCTTGGAAAAATTCTACAAAAAGAGAAACAATAAAGTAAAAATACTAACTTTTACTTCTGATTCTTTTATATATAACACACAGCCAGGTAATTCTTAAAAAAAAGATTTATTCATAGCAGTTGCTAAAACATTCCTCAGAGTTCTGTGGCTGCCTTGAGAATGTATGTTAGTAACACAGAAGTAGATAGAAATATTAGAGTATATAACTTTGCTTGAAATTGTTTCCTTAATTTTCATCCATAACTTTATTGTGCTTAGATTTACATATTAGAAAACAGTAAGGCACAGCACTAGTTAAGGGGATTCTGCCCAAACCAGGCTTTTCCCATGAGAAGCAATCTGCACACCTATATTTCTGGGCTGCATTCTCAATCACTTTTGGAGCAAAGAAAGTATAGCAAAGTGCTCCTCAGGACTGGGAATGAATCCTGCCTCACCATCTGTTACTAATTTTGGAGCTGAAGACCCCATGCATTATTAAATCACTAAGTTAAAAAAGTTGTGTTAAGCTGGTGTTAACTTAACCCACTAGAGTCAGGAATGTTAAGAGTTCAGACTAGATTTGGGTCACGGTGTCAGTGGTGAATAAAGACATTCCTTAGCTTTATATATAACCTGACTTAGATTTCTTTGGGGCAGAAGATGCTATATTTTATAAAGAATTGTCTTACGCTGTTGTGAATGTGTACTGAAGTGGTCTTAAATAGTAGTATATTGTATTCGGTCTCTGCCGTAATACCTTCGTGCAGCGAAGCAGCTGAACAATGAATTACCGGTTAAGGGTATGCCCTCAGCTGTGTCTGATATATGCTGCTGTTCGAGCTGTGTCTTTGTGATGTGATGGCTTTAAAAGGCCTTCCAGCGCTTTACACGGGTCAGCTTTTTTGGCCCTGCACTACACTCTCCATCTTTTTGTAAGCACCTCAACGGGGCTACAGAGACAGCACTGCAGGAGATGACAATTTCAACTTTATTTGGTGAAGAGCTCCATAGTATGGCAATAGTCCAGAGCATTGCTTGTGACTGAGTCCTTCATTCTGAAGTTCTCCAACTTAGTATAAATGGAGGTATGCTTTCAGCCTGAGTAATTTATAGGTTTACCTTCTTTCTCTGCAGGATTTCCCAGAAGAAATACATCCAGAAAACACTGAGCTTGCTGCACCTGAGCTATACAGATGGCCTGCATGTGCACATAAAATCAGAGGCATTGACCTGCCCATATGTAGCCGATATGTCTGTGCTGCTCCTCCAACTGAGCTGCCAGACATCTGGAATTCTCAAAAAAATGTCCAAAATGCTCTAATTCCACCTGGACACCATTTCCGGGAGGAAAAAGAGGACATGTCAGGAAAAACCTGGACATCTGGCAGCCCTAGTACAATCAGAATAGTTAACTATGAAAGCAGCCCATTAAATTTATTAAAATAAATTGTGTATTTTGTATTCTCTGTCTTATGTTGAAAATGTGGCATGCCTGTCAATATGATTTTAGGGTAATTATTTATTGTTTATTTTATCATTTTTATCCTGGAAATTAAAAATAGACACAGGGATATTCTGTTACAATGCGTAGGATTTGCAGACTTCTTCAACGTCAATATTTTCTGTAACATGGAGTTATATTTTTTATGCTCTTCCCAAGGTTCGTTATCACATGTAGTACGAATGTGTATGCGCAGTAATTTAAAATGCTATAGGGGACCTGCAGCTCCTACTGAAGTTACAAAGCAAGCTCACTGAACACTTTTCCAACATCAGTACCTTTTATGTTTTATATATGCGAAAAGCAATCACTGCTTCTGTTACTTTGCAGCATTAAAGTAATGGCTCCTTTGAACATGGACACGCTGTGTTGTAATAATAGTACAGATTGCATATTATGAACCTGCAGTACTCAATGCAAAATAAACATCCCAATGGCAAGTAGCTTCTGAGAATGCGCAGTAGTTGCTTTAAAACCACAGCATCTTGCCCAATTTAAATTACTTAAACTGATTATTCTACATTCCAGGCTAATTGCCTGCAAAATTTCATTATAAAAATCACAGCTGTTTTCTGGTGCATGTGTGCATGGGATTTTGTTTGTTTGCCTGGTTTTTATTCATTTGAGAAAAGAGAAATATGTCTGAAACACAAAATTGTTGTTGTTTTCAAAGCCACGTTTATTATAAAATGTTAATACAGAATCAGTTTAAGCCTATTAAGCCCTATAGCATAACCCTCCATTCACACCGCCTTTCTGTATAGACCCTTACTAACATATTGCTATGGAATATGTGCTTGTACATCAATGCCTGAAGACACATATGGCTTCAAAGCATACTGACTCAATCTGGGCACAATTTATATAAAAAATGGACAATGTCTACTCTTATTTGCATATAAAGAGCCACAGACATCTTCAGATATGAATCAGAAAATCCATTTGACATCAATGGAAGTACATGCACTAAAACTAGCATATGGTCCATAGTTTGTGGAAAACAAGTGTTCTGCTCACACTTTTCTTAAGAGTTACATACACAGAGGGTCTATGCTTTGTACTTCTGCCAGAAGCAAAAATGTAATAAATTTAATCAACAAATGTCTTTTTTATATTCTTTATTTTAATCTGTATCTCTACTCAGCAACATTTAGTTGTGATTTAACTGAGCACTTAGAGAGAATATTAACTAACATTTTGCGTAGAATAAGCTGCTGACAAAGAACTAAATTTTCCAGAGCAAAATATGATTGATGCCTCAAAAGTCCAGTTCTGTTTCCTGTATAGACAAGGGTAAAAGTTGCTGCTTACACGAATGCCATTAGCTGCAATAGCAATAATGGTGATCATGGTATGTGAGCAAGATAAGTCTGGGAGTCGTGCCTTATATAGTAATTGCATCCAATCAATGAATCACTTATTTCTGTGCCATCCCTCCAACTGCAGGCAGTGTCAGCTCCCTCCATAAAAGGCTAAGAGTACTCATACTGCAACTGCAGTTAGGACTCACCCAGTGACTGGAGAGGGTTTTCTGGTAGACACTATTTAGTGACTTTTCAAAAACACCTGCATGACTCAGAAGTTTGAAAGTGGCTTAGACACTTAGGAAAGTCAATAGAAATTATGCACCTCAGGGCCAGATTTTTAAAGGCTACTATCTTCCATTGATTACAGGAATTAGGAACCTAAATACCTTTACAAATCTGGCACAAGAGGCTAAATCACATTTGAAAGTCAATAGGAATTAGACTCCTAAGTGCCTAAATCAAATGAAAAAAAGACGTGTTTTAGGAGTGAGAATCTTTATAATTGTATTCCCGCTAGTGTAACTGCAAATTATGGGTTCAATTATTCCACTTAGGCACAGCTCAGAGGAAGAAAGTGGTATGAAGTTGCAATGCCCCAGAGGAAAGCAACCGTTCCTAAACTCTTTCAGGAGATGCAGCATACTGCTTCATGAATTTTTGGCTTGTGAGAGAAAGAAATCATGGTTTTGTTTTAAGCTGTTCTCTTTAGACCATCAGGATAAGGGCAATGATTCTATTGACCTTTATTTCTATTTATAAAATAATACATATTTTAAAAAAATGTACTGTTTATTATTTCTTATAGTTCTGAAAACGGATATAATATTTCACAAAAACAGAGTAAGATATTTTCTTTGAATCTATGAACTTATAATGTAGCGACCAAATCATATCATTTTTAGAATACTGATATGTATGCTCCAATGAAGTAAATTAGTAGGATTGAGAAGTAACATTTTACTCTGTACAAGCACCCACAATGAGCAAGTGTGCAAAATACGGCCATAAGTAAATAGAGATAAATAAGATAATATATAAAACAAGAACATAAAGGAGTGAACAGAAGAACAGAAAATACCAATGAGGAGGTAAAAAAGACTTTTGGTAATGCCTTGAAAGGCAAATAAGTATATATCACTGGCACAGAATTATTTTGTTTATAATTTTACCATAATTACATAGGAGAGTTAGCCCACCACTACCAATAGGACAGCAATTATATGCAAAGGTCATCTCTCTTCACATTAATCAAGGAGTTAACAGTGATTGAGATGATTCGGGAAAAGGCTAGAATGAGATGGGGGTAATTATTCAGAGAAGGGAAGAAAATTAAATAGGAAACATCGTGTATTGCAAAAATGAATAACGAGACTCCAAAATGAATGCCACATTCATTTCTAGCGTTATCCCATCTGGGGAAAAAAAAAAGAATAAGAAAAGGAAATGTTCCATCTGAGCTATCAGTACCACATGCAATAAACTAAATACTTTTAAACTCCTCATTTGGAACAAAAATTATGGGAACTGAGGATGGTATATAAAGAAAGATATATAAAGGAGGCCTATAAAATCATACATAGTATAGCAGAAGCAAATCAGGAACTATTATTCACCAAATCTTACAATGCAGGAGTTAGGCACAATCGAATGAAATTATCAAATAACAAGTATAAAGCAAAGAAAAGGAAAACTGATTGTTTTCCACACAAAGTGTTGTTACATTGCATTACTTTTTGCTATATCCAGTTGTAGGGCTGAAGTGTAGGGTAGGTCAAATTGGGGTTAAGATAAATTAGTGAAGAAGAGGTCAATTGACAGTTTTAAGCCTGTTAACATAGATCTTAAGTCTGAAAATCCCTAACTTTGATGACTGCCATCATCAGTCATCACATAGCAGGTACAAGAGCCAACTTAGGGAGAAGAGAGGAAATTAGCATCAGAAGAAAGAGTATGTATACCTTATTCTTACGTTCTTCCCTTAATGTAAATTAGCAGCTGGTGCTCCTATTTGTTCTTGATTTTTATGGACAGGTTCATGCCTGGCCAAAAGGTCTTCCCCCAAAACCCACATCCTGTTCCCAAAGGGAAGACAGAGAAACAAACCCTGGAGTGATCAAAATGAGTGTGGGTGAAATAGCAAATAGAAAAGGGAGGAGGGTAACAATTAAAAGGTCACAAACATAAAGGGCAGGGAAACAGCAGTAGACACCAAACGGAGTCCCCCAAAAGTATTCATCGCTCCCAGAAAGTATCATCCAAGGCGCAGATGGGCACTGCCTGCTGATTAGATGTGATAGGACAAGGCAACAGAAATGGAGCATGCAGTTGGCCCCTTTTCCCATGCACCTTCCTTTTCCGGATGCCAGGAATGGTCAGCACCAGCAGGAAGGTGATGAGGAGGTGCCAGGGCATGTCAAGGCCTCAATCTTCATAGTTATAAATCAAAGGAAAAGGAGAAAAAAGTAACATCAATAAAGGGTTCTTGAGAAGGTGGAAGAGGGACTACAGGTGGTGTACGTGGTGTACATCTGCACCAGGGTTTCCTTCTGCTGCAGGAAACACAGGGGATGCCAAGAACTGCTCTATGTCCATGAAGATGTTCATGTGTGGACAATTTTCCATTCATTCATAGTGAAATGTGGAGCAGGCTGCCCCACAGTCATATCTTACCCTCTTGATAGTTAAAGAGATTATCAATTCGTGTTGAGATGGGGCACAAAAGCAAGGGAATATAGTGAAAGGATTATGTGTCTGAGGAAGTATTTTCACAGCGCAGAGACAGTGACAGAGCAGCTACACATCATGAGACCTGCTCATGTGGGTCTGTGGTGCGCTCAGACTGTCTGGAAAGGCATACAGGGGCAGAAAGCCAATAAAAAGACCTGTGTAGCCAAGAGTCATTCACTCCTGGAGGTCATTCTCCTGCAAGGCTTGCCTGAGGGAGGTAAGGATTGAAGGATTCAAGGTGTCCCTCATTTTCTGTGGCAGAGATTGGGGAATGCTGTGTGTCAGACACCAGGTAATATGGGCCACTGACTGTAGTCCAGGAGGTCTCCAATCTTGCCAACACCATTCTTCCATATGCCAAGAGGATCTCTACCACCTACACATGTAGTTAAGCGTATTACAGCAGAAGCTTAGCAAGATTTCCCTCTTTGGTGGCAACTGGGAACATAGTCACTCCAAAGATTTTATAGGTCTTACTGGCATATACTGTTGGGAACCACAATGTCAGTTAGACAAAGCTTCAGTCTAAGCTTGGAAGCTCTTATATTTTTGCTTGAAGTCCTCTTGCCCTGTTTTACCCTTTCATAAAATAAGTCCAGGCTCCCTGGACTTTTATAAAATAAATCCAGTGTAGGGAGAGGTACCTTCAAAGACTGTTGTATTTCATTCTGGAAATGGCTGCTTTCTCTTTGAGGCCATGCTGGCTGAACTGAGGCCCCTGTGAGAAGACTGTGTAGGAAGAAGCAGTTCCTGGCATATGGAACACTGAAGGAAAAAAGTTCTTATTGCCTGACTTGGAACTGATCTGCTGTAGGGTAGCTTTTATAATGTAGGATCTAGCTGTCAGATTGTAGTCATAAAAATAAGCTTTCTTCCACGTTTGGTATAAAGAAACATTTAGTACCCTTTCAGGCTCCTCTTTTGCAGGTTATGGAACAATAGACAATTTAAACTCTATTTGTATTGCTCTATTAATACAATAAAGCCACCCCCTGAGAATTTCCAGTATTGCAATACTTCCACAGTGAGTACTGCATTTCCCATACAAAATAAATCAGAAGTCATGTAATGCTGCAAGAGAGTCCTGTCAATACCAGTTAAGAATACGAGGGGATTTATGAGGTGCCAGCTTTCTGATTCTGCAACACAAGGTAACTCGAATAACCCTGAGGTTTGATTTAAAAGCAGTGACCCTTGAAGCTTGCTGCTTAAATATTATAAAAACTTGCTGCTAATTACCAGGACCATTACTGTCAACAAATCATGGCTTAGAAAACTAAACCTGAGCCTGTCTACTATCCTATTCATATATAGAAGATTTATAGTTGCAATTCACATCCTGGCAAATCCTTTCATCTATAAAATGACAGGTGTGATTTAACCATGTCACTTATCTATTAAGCTCAGTGAAATTCCAGGGCTGAATTCCTTCATATTTCTTTTAACAAGAGAAAGACATTTCAAATAAATTGCTTTTTTTTTTTTTTTCCCAATGTAATGAGCTACCCACATTAATTGAGAAAATATTGCATGTGGATTCCACAGTTGTAAATGAAAAAGTAATTAGTGTTTGAAAATCATATGGCTTCAGTCCTTCTAGTTTTAAATGCTTAATTGAGTGCTGATCTTGCAAACATTTGTGTATGTGAGTACTGTGATTAAAGTTAACAGAACATCTACGGCTTGGTAGATTGGATCTTTTAGAGATATATCCAAGCATTTCCTTTTGTAGATTACGAGATACATACAAAAATGTTAGTTTGTAAAATCAATTGCTTTCAGTAGCTGCTTGTTAAGAGATCTCAAGGTATAATCAGCCATGAAAGGGCCTGTTTTCTTTCAGAAATTTGTAAGATATTTTTAAGTTTTATTCATAAAGCATAGAAGCATTTTCCTCTATTCAGATTGCTCATGAAAGTTCCATTAAGCATCTGAATTTACCAGTTATTAAACATACTTATGTGTCTGATTAATATTGAGCTTCTAACTTAAAAAAACCAAAAAACAACAACGTAAAAGATGTGAGAATTCTTTTTCCTTTGGGAATTTCAACATTTCCCTCCAAATGAGTGGTAGCATATCACTGAAGAACTAGATAGCTCCCTATCATTCATCAGATATGTTGTTTACATTTACATTTTTCTTTATATTATTATTTTGCTTTTCTATGTAGAGCAAACAAGATTTCAAATGGTATGGTACAACTAATTAATCCTTTCTGTTGGTCTATGGTACACAAGACTGCTATTGTTTTTGGAATACATTGATATTTCTGTCAACTTGCTTTTGTCCCCTTTTCTCATGTCATGACCTCTATATGCTATAAGGAATAAATTATGTTTCTGATTGCAATAAATAAGAATCATAAAAATTCTAAGGGAGCAGAAGGATTTTTCAAATACATGTTTATTCACTTAGTAAATCAGACTTTTCTGTGGCTTTTTAAAACGGATATAAAAGAAATCATTCATAATTTGATAAGAAATGCAAAAATATAACTTGTTTTTGAGAGAAGCTGAGTCCCTTTCTTCCTCATAGAATCATTACTTTAGTAGAGATTATGGGATTAGGGACTGTAACCAAGGGATAAAGATTTTTAACATTAAAAAAAAGCATCTCTTCCTTTTTTTTTCTTGAAATAGTTCATTTGTTTTAATAGTGAAGTTCAGTAACCTTCCAGCTTTGCATTAAACAGAGTTCCAAACGTATGTGGTATTTATACATGTAATTCCCTTTAGTACTAATTAAAACATATAATTATGTGTGCAAGACTTTCCCATGTGCCACCTAGTGAACTGTCTATGATAGCAAGTTTCCAGTCTAGGGAGACTGTTATATGTAGAGGACAGCGTGGAAAAAAAAAAAAGAGAGAAAACATAATGAAGCTATTAGAAAAAACAATGAATGGGCTTTTCTGGTTAATGAGGTGGGGTACCTTGTGTTTTGGGGAAGTATTCAGTAAGATTTAAAGAAAAAACCCCGTAGCTTTTACTTAGATAGTGGTATCATTAGTTTCTTTTGGGTAGCTATCAGTGAACTCTTGACAGCTCCACACCGCTGACAGATACAGATCCATTTTTCTTCACTTCTCACTCAGCAACTGCACCCAGCTATGGTGTTCATCAGATCCCTCTGGAGCCAGTTCAATGCACAAAGTTTGCAGAAAACTATGCCGAATAAGATAGAAAGGTAGAAAAGAAGAAAGAAAAGAAAGAGAGAAAACCAGTAAAGAAGGAAGGAGGGAAAGAGAGAAAGACAAAAAGAGAACAAGAAAGGGAAGGTCCTCTGAGAGTATATTTTCCTTTGCTGACTAGAGAGGGATCCAAACAATTGACTAACAATAGATAACTAATTGGTTAGACAGTTAAAAACATGAGATAAATTTCATTCTTTGTGGAATAGCATTCAAAAAAGATGCAAGATAAACGCGGTGAGCTTACATCCATTATTTTGCATTGCAACAGACCACAAGATCATTTGTTCTGGAGCAACTTGTTCTATACAGAGAGGTAAAAAGGTTTGTAACTGCAGTGAGCCACATAGCCCTGTAGAAAGATAATACACAGGCACACTATTTGAATCCCTCCCTGCATCCTGACTCGAAGTATCTTTGTCAAATGACAACATTACACTCAGCTTCCTAATGCCAAAATCTCTTTTTCCTGTACTAGGGATCATCTCCACTCCTGCACTGCTACACTGCCTCTTCCCTTCTCCATAGCCCCCACTCCCAAAACTCACCTCTGTAAGACTTCTTCTAGGACTTGGTGACTCAGCCACCTCTCTCAAACTGTCTCTTATCACTGTTTATCATCCACCCTTTCTTCTGATCCTACATGAAGAAGCACTAATCTGCTTCTATACTGTGGATTAAATTTCCTGAAACTATTATTTTTTATTTTTTTTAATTGCAGTCCTCTGGATCGCTCTGCCTCTGCTCCATCTTCTTTGCTGGTGGTGTAAAGCTTTTCTCTATGCATATTGGCTGAAAATCTTTCATTGTACCAGTTAATGCACTTCCTCCAGGGACATTTCCAGTAGCAATGAGATTCATGGGTAATATTGTTTCTAGCCCCTACACTGGGAATGGCTGTGGTTTCTTCACAAAAGACAGATATCTGGCTTATGGTCCCAGGATTCCCAAACTCTGTAGCAAAGGAATGATTTTTTCATTATCCCCATAAAATGTGCCTATTTTTTCACACTTATTGGTGTTTTCATTGACTCAACTGGCAGTTGTTTTCATTGCCAACTTGAAGTGAAAGCTTTACAAAATATTTATGCTCATATTTCTGTCTTAATCCTTAAATTTAATCCTATAGCATTATATTTAGTTCTGCTTAATATGCAAAGATAGTTGAGCCATGTAGTATTTACAGTATCAATTTATTTAACTTAACATTTATTAAATGTGCATATTTTACTGTTTTTTAAACTCCCCCACTTGAGACTTTCTTCCAAATTTGATTAAATTGTTGCTTAGAAAAACTGCTCCAATTTTGCTCCTTTTTTTTTCTGCACTTTTTTGAGGAGTAACTGGAACTGAAAATAGTACTCTAAAGTGCACTGATGTACTGCTAAGCAATGCAGCATAATTGCCTAGCTTGTTTAACATGACACTCCTAATAATACAACCCAGATAGCATTTATGGTATTTGAAATATGTCATGTTGTTGACTCATTTAATTCGTCATCTGCTAAAGTACCTAGATCCTTCTCTCTAACTGCAAAATTAGAGATTACTGATTCTCGTATTCTCCTATTTTATATGTGTGCATCTGATTGTTTCTTCTTATCAGGAATCCTTCATGTAATCTCACTAGATTCTGTATTCTTTTTCAGGAATTATATCCTATTTCTCATAATTATAACTATTTTTTATTATTGGTAGGACAATCACATCCAAAATCCCTGGTCATGGTTATCAGGCTTCTGCCATACTCTACACTGATGAGGTAGACACTGCCATTTACATGTGGCTTGTGCCACCACCAGATCCTCCTGGAATCTTTGCTAAGGCAAGTGGAAAATAAGGAGGTGATTGGAGACAGCCAACATGGCTTCACCAAGGGCAAGTCATGCCTGACAAACTTGGTGGCCTTTTATGATACTGCCACACACTTGGTGGACAAGGGCAGAGCATCAGGTGTTGTCTACCTGGACTTGTGCAAAGCGTTCGACACTGTCCCGCATGACATCCTGGTCTCAAAATTGGAAAGTCATGGTTTCGATGGATGGACCACTCAGTGGATAAGGAGTTGGCTGGATGGCCGCACTCAAAGGGTTGTGGTCAATGGCTCAATGTCCAAGTGGTGGCCAGTGACGAGTGGTGTTCC
>JAOXNO010000024.1:80819089-80841537 GCA_028565335.1 Limnodromus scolopaceus | reverse complement strand
CTGGATGGGGCTTTGAGCAACCTGGTCTGGTGGGAGGTGTCCCTGCCCATGGCAGGGGGGTTGGAACTAGGTGATCTCTAAGGACCCTTCCAAACCAAGCCATTCTATGATTCTATGATACTATGATATTTTGATTACTTTCAGCACTGTATTTATCTACAAATGCAATTAACATATTCCCAACTTTAGCCTCCAAGTCATTAATGAAAATATTGAATGATACTGAAGCCAGAATAGGTCCCTGAGAGACTCCGCTTAATATCTTCTGCCAAGCTGATGTTGAGTCATTAATACCAGAGTGGAAGAATAATTTGTACTGACTAATTTACTGGATGAGCCTTATTTTTTCATGTTTACTGATTGCTAGTGAGAAGATAATTTTAAAATGAATATTCCAGTTTTCATTAAAACGCTACTGTAGAAGTCCTTGATTACCACTTTTCTCTTGAAATACGAGAAATTGCATGGCAACGTATGCTCTAAATTGTGTACACTGATGTCACTATTTAGGACATGTATACACAGAAGAGTCACAGAGCAAGAATCAGGCATGTGAATCATATCTGCTTTTCATTAATTCCTACTATGGATGTACAAAATGATTTCTCTACCTGGGACCAGCTACTCTCTATTCAAGATGGTGTAGCTACTACACAAAACATTATTTGTAGTTCGCACTAATGCTGTGTATATACTAGTGAATTATATGAGCATGAGAACACTTTTAGGTGCTGAGGCCAACTGGCACGATGCTGCCCACATCTCTGGTAGCAAACTCTTTTTGCTCTAGAACAGGCTGTTGCATGTAAACTGTTTATTGGAAATGAGCTGGCCTGGAAAAGCTCACGAACTGTCTGCACCGTGCTAGCTGGCACGAGCCAAATTAGTGCCAAGGAACATTTAAGCATTTACTTGTATAGACAATTGTGTTCCAGCATCTGGAAATTCTCCCACTCAAGCCTGAATTAAATACGATAGATATAGTTCAAAGGTCTACACTGAATATTTGTGTGGCGTGCTGATGCTTTTTAAATTCACATCCCACTACGCTGTTAATTATTTCTCTTAACTTTCCTAATTGTGTATGTGTAGGTACACGTAGTACCTACTTGGTTCTTTTTTCCAGCACAGCTTCCTGCATTAGTTTTACCTTGGAACATAGTCCTTGAGGAAAATCAGGTAATTGGGTGGTCAATGACTCACTTTCTGCTTATCAGCCCATTTCACTGCCTTTTCTGTTGAGGTCTCTTACTAGAACTGGAGGTGGAGATCAGCTGTTGCTAGAAGCATAACAAACCCAGTAAGTACCCAATATTTTCTGGTAAATCTAGAAAGCAATTAGGTATCTGTGCTGCTGAAGAGACAGAGTTAGCTGTTACCACTTCAAAGAGTGATTCATGGAAGTATCCCAAACCTTGAAAAAAGACCCTTAGTGTTTGTCCTCGAAACACTGAAAAGGGTGGTCCATTCTTAATTTTCATGAGAAAAATATTCCCTGTTTTAACTTGGTCAACCTGATATATTTTGATCCAACAAACCACAACAGCCACGTTAAAATAACCACGTTAAAATCCTGTTTCAATATATCCATGAATGACATTCTGAACCTCATTCTAGTTTGCTTCTCTAATACTGTGTAATTTAATGTGTTAAGGTCTTCCCATAGCTCATAGCAATACATATACACACACACACAAAAGCCCCTGATATTGTACATCTTATTAGATAATTGCTAGCTTGTAAATGCAAACTCCTTTTACTTAGAAAAAACATGAGAGATGCTGATGGGGTTTTAACAAAAGGAAAAAAAAACAAAAACAAACAAGTTTTGAAGGAAGAGGTTATTCAACACATAGTGGAAGCAGCAAATCCTTCTTTCCTTTAAATTTTGTCCTGTGAATTTTATCCTTTCTTCTTGTCACAGACAGTATTTCCATCCTCCTCAGCTTCATTTAGGTGTTTTTTTATTACTTACTATAGGTGGTTAGATGTTATGTTTGTGATGATTGCTTGCCAATATAGAGATGCTGAATGGCCAGATGTCTGATTCGTCTCAAAGGAGGTAAAGGGATAAGCTGTATTTGCTTTTCCCTCATGGGAGACAATAATCTGGGGCTCTTTCCTCTATCTAGATTTCAATTACCATACGAACTTTGAAAACTTAAATTCTTTATTAAATTGGTTGACATTGGTGAGTGACTTCAGAAGTTATTTGTGGGGCAGACAGCATGGTAGCATAAGCCTTACTACACCAAGAAACCAGACTAAAATGATACATCTGGAATTGATATCAGAACTTCTGCTTATATATTCATGTTATAATTTTTAATAGATTTCAACAACATTCAGTTCATATAGTACAATAATTTCCAACTAATCAACCTTAAATTTCTCAGTTTTATGTGATCTGACACACAAATCTTGTTATACGATTCTTTTAATGTTTTTCAGGATGCTTTACACTATTAGATCTTGACCAAGAAATATTTATGTGAAATGGCTCTAAGCCAATAATATGCCTTTTGTTTAATAAAAATGCGCTGTGAACAGTTTAAGAGGTGTCTGTGTTTAATGGTGAATAAAACACTGACTGTTGCTTTCTACGGCCAAGTTGCTGTCTAGCTTGAGGTGCTAAATAACAGAGAGTAAATGTTGTGGTCTCTCCTAAGCCTGAAAGTGGAAACACCAGAGAAATTGCATGTGTCAGGTGTTTCAGAGCAGGGCATAGAAAATGGCTCAGTGTGTAAACCAAGTAATAAGACCAACAAGTCCAAAGGATATTCAGGGTGATCGAGGGTGTTGACTCAGAGGACGAATGAACTCAGGTGGCTGAAGTGTCTTGGAGGACTCTGCCTTACCGTTTTTCTCCTGCGGGTGCTGTCCCCATGGCCAGGACAGCTGGCTCCATGTGAGGCTGCTCCAGAATGGCAT
Organism: Limnodromus scolopaceus; assembly: GCA_028565335.1. NCBI lineage: Eukaryota > Metazoa > Chordata > Aves > Charadriiformes > Scolopacidae > Limnodromus > Limnodromus scolopaceus. The sequence goes on along the minus strand of JAOXNO010000024.1, from coordinate 80,838,606 downwards.
CATTTTACAGCTTAGTATGCCAATGGTAAGGTGTTCAAGAAATAGCATTAGAGTTGGACCAGCCTTCACAGCTGCGAGCGGCCACTTCTGTAAGAGACAATGGGAATAATAACAGGAAATAGTGGCTCAGCCAAACGAGTTTAATCTACTTGTGCTAATATGTCAACCTCAAGATGAAGTGAGGTGAGATTCAAGGTAAAATTTCAGGTGAGATGATGAGCAGTCTTCACTCTAACTTTCACCTTGCTTGAATTTTTGGAGTGCAAAGCACTTATGGGCCACAGGAAAGTAATTTTTTAATCTTCCCTGCTTACCTTTTCCAGTTAAAAAATGTCAAAGTGCTAGGTCCTGCTAGCCTTAGAGAGTAGCCCCTTCACATCTCAGGGCTCTGCTATTACAAAAGTCATTTTTGAGACAATGGGACTTCTTCAGCCAGTGATGACTATTTACTTGCACAATCTTTTCTGAGATAAGACAGGGGTTTTTTTATATATATATATTTGTGTAGCAGCATTAGTACAATACAAAGAGTGATCTTCTGCAACATCCTGAAGTGAACTAAGTAAATGTAGTATTTCTGCTCTTGTAGCATGATCTAAATACCACTAAAATTGATGACAGGCTCTGAAATGATAATAACAGGCCTTAAATCAGATTCTTACTAAAGAACTTCATAAGTTTTTGTGTGCTTAGTGCCCCTCTCTCCAAACAGAAATGCCAGTTATAAATTTCAGGCTAGTATTATGTTTTTAAAGCTGTAATGTAAGATTCCAAACAGAATGGGAAGAAGATTCCAGCTTGATTTATGCATGTGTTCTATGTATGCATTGTGTTTGCTTTCTATATTGTGCAGATATTTTTTTTCAACATTCAGCCTTAGAAGCGAGTTGGTTTTGTGATTTTTTTTTTTCTGATTAATATAAGAAATGTTAGTATAGGACCACTTTTCTGATTTTTTTTTTTCATAATTCACTAAAAAGAGCAATTTTTTAAGGGGGTCCTATTACGGACAAACTGAGACCCTAAGCAACTGGCATTTTTCCATTTGCTCATATAGGACATGATATACTTTGAACACAAGATCCAATCAGATCTACAGTTTAAGGTTACAAAAATTGGAACTCTGCAGGTTTTGGTTAGATACATAAAAAAGCACCACTTAAACAACTGACCGGTGTTTTCTCAGCTGGGAACTGTCTAGGTGGTGAGGGACAGACATTCAACCAGCAGGAGAAAGCAGGCGGTAAAAAATGAAACACACTTCATTCCTTCTTCTCGTCAAGCCTGCTTCCTCCTCAAAGCCTGCTTCAGCTGGGGGCCAGGGAAAAAAAGCTGGGAGGGCAGCTGGGGAAACCATCTCTCCATACCTTCCACTAGGTGAGAGGGAAAAGAAAGATATTTTGGAGTGGGACAAAAGAAGTGAGAGACATACAGCACCTCAGTCATGGGATGGATGGGTGACTATTTTCAGAGCAGGAAATAAAGAGATATTAGAAGGGAGAAAGTTGATAGGACAGAAAGGGGAAACCAAGGAGCACCTGTGCTTTAACCAAATCCGCTACTGACAGCAGCTCTTCCAGCAAAACGTCGTGGTACTTGCCGCCTACCTCATGTTTTTCTGTTGGGATGTTTTCACAACAGAATCAAAATCTCCTTGGAGTTTTCTTTTCTTACCACATTTCTTTGTAGGTAGTTGTAACTAAAGTGTCCTGACAAGAGCCTGTTGTTTCTGTGCGCTTTTGGCTTGGCCAACTGTCACCTATTTTGTGCCAGTGGGGAATTCATCTTCTCAAGTCGTTCCACCCTCTTTTTCCAAAGCTGTAGTTGCACTGTCTGAAAGGGTCCTGGAATGAGGTCTGGTGCCCCCGGATACCTTTTCAGATGATATGTAAACCTGAAAAGCCATTTTCTATCAAAAACTGGGATAAAGCAGATCCCGCGATCTGCATATCGTTATCTTTCAGTGTTATCTTTCTGAACACTTACTTATTGCCGGAACAGTAGGGAGCTCTAGCTCAATGCAAGATTTTATAGCACTTGAAAGGACACTTAATCAGTGACTCATTTGTAATTTAATTTTATTATACTTAAAGATACTATAAATACAAATTTAGGACTGAGGCTGCAAGTCTTTATTCATGCAAATAGCCCCATTGCACTCGGAAAGACTATTTCTGTGATTACAGAATGAGCTCTTAGGTTATTGGGAAGCTACACAGCTGTTAATCAGACAATATCATTTTCATAATAGTTATTCAGAAGAAAGGATCTATAACTGTGTCAAGAGGGAAAGAAAAAAGATTCAAACTGTAAGTGTGGATGAGAAAAACAAAAAATTTATAATAAAAGCATTTATTTTCTTACAACATATAAATAAACTTTGGTCTAACTCAATTGCCTTTTGTATGCAAATCTATCTTAGAATTTATTTCCATTTTTCAAGTAAGAATCCCTATGCCAATTGAAACAGCCTACTTCTGCTTAATCATCTATAAGGAACTTTCTTAGCTTTGTCTGGGGTATAGAACTTTATTTTCAGTCCTTGCCTGTTGGTAAAGCCTGGCCTACATTAAAGAGTTACTGTGGCACCAGTGCCAATCTTGGTAGCTGGCATGATTATGGTGCCAGTCTTGGTAACTGGCATGATTACAGTAGCAGAGGCTCTTCTGGTGTGGACAGTACCCAGATCTGTAGATTTTGGGGTTTTTTGTGCAGCCCCTATGTTTTGGCTGGCAAGAGTTTGTGTGCAGTTGAATGGAGGACTCAAAACTGGGTTGGGCTCACACCAGAAAACCGTTAGTTTCTCTTCTTTTATTTACTGATATACATGCAATCTTAGCATCCTGATCCAGTTTCTCTCTCATGTCAATAGAGAGAGATAGGCATTGCCAGTAGATGGTTCAAGCTGACTTAATATCACTGTCTTAATTAGAAAGATTAAGTGACTCATTGACTTTAGAAGGATCCTTATTGATTAAGGTAGAGTAGATGTTACTTTAGTCAAAGTTTGGTGAACTAAATCGTAGGTGGAGTCCCTGGTGGAGGCAGGCCATTAAGGAAGAATGTTTTCCAGCTGAAATCTCAGTAGCAGCAGGCTAGGAGCTGCAGAATGAAGACGAAGAAAGTGCCAAAGGAGGCATTCATACTGCAACGTTCTATAGAGAGACTGCAAGGTTTCGTGGGAAGATGTGAGGCATTTGAAATCTGAGAGGTAATTAATATGCTTGGAGGAAATCAAAATAAGTAACTATATCTGTCTAGATAATTGTATATTATTAGGGCTCCCATTTGTACAGTAAGTGGGCATATTTAAAATACTATTTGGACATATTTTCATCAGGTTTTAACTGCAACTCTATTGTGCTCTCCTTAGACATGAATAAGATTATGTGCTAGGTGAGGTATAGCTTTTGAAAAAGTAAAACATAACATGTTATTTCAGTCTCTTGTCATTTTACAGTGTTATAAGTAGATTGTTGTGTGTTTGTAAAAAGTGCAAATGTTTTCCAATGGGATATTGAACTTGCTTCTCACTTTTAAAAGCCTAAAATATCAGACTACTGAGGCACTTAATCCAAGACATCACATTTCACCTGCTCTACATTATCTCTGACATAAGCATGCATGGATTCACACCACAAGCCCTCGCACAGAGGACTCGCAGCATGTGAGATTCATGTTGTTTATACACGCTCTCTAGGGCTATTCCCCTCTATATTCATATTTCACATCAGACTTAAAGGACAGACTTCTCAAATCACCTGACAATAGTGAGTGACTGGTAAGTAAGCATATAGCTTGTAATTCATGCAAAAGTGTTTTTATGGTGACAGCAAATCTTTACGTGTCCTTTCTGAAGGAGCGTTGTTGACATGGAACCATCAAGATTTGTGGATGACTCCGTGTGCAGTGATTGACAAAGTGCTTGTGCTGCTATTAATAAATGTAGTTCCTCAATGGCTGCACAGGTATTATCAGAAATACATTAATATTATGACATATTGCTGTCCACTCTTAAAGCTATGATGTGCCTGGCAGTTGTAGGATAGCAACCAAATTGTTTCCTCTCTAGGTAATATAGTTAAGAGTTGTTTCTCATAGATGTCACTCAAACCCAGGCTAGGGGTGGTAACAAGACACCTTGTGCAGTGTGGAAAGCGGTCATTATGGCTTGGATTTGCCTTAGAACTAGCACGCATTGGAGAGTAGGGCAAAGATGTGCAATGCTTACTGCGCATGTATTTAACTGAGCACTGGAACCTTCCAGCCTGCTGTGAAGGCTGTGAACCCACAGTGCACGCTATTAATCCAGATGGCAACTTCTGTAATACGCTTTTCTGAAGCAGTTTGTAGCAGTCACAATTCTGTATCTTCATAGTAGCTGGAAAGAATCTGTAGTCTCTTAAAAATGTTTTATAGTAAGAGAAATTAATGCAATAAATGTAAGAGTTACACACAAGCTCCCCATATACTCAGCAAAAATTAAGGTGGCACATACTCAGTTGGAACACCTGAATTAACTCCTTTGAGATATGAGAACATGCTCGTGGCTGATTGCTACATTTAACATAATTAGAAATCACTACGGCTATTTTGCTATGGTTGGCAGTTCAAACTACATACATTTACACTCGAAACAAGGCAAAGTTTTTAACAGTGACAGTGGTAGATTAATCAATGTAGTAACTGACTAGTGCACTAACTTTCTCAGTTTTATGGTAGATGCTGCACGACTCTGAATTTTCAAAGCTAGACTTTTTTTAAACTGGGGTTCAGAAGTCATGGGCTTTTATAGCCAAGTAACAGGTTTCTTATGTATTGCAGTATGATACTACATATAAATTTGTTTTCCTGCAAATACTATATATGGTCTGAGAACCATCTTTAAATGGTCATCATTAAATCATCTTTAAATGATTTAGCCTTGTTTACAACTACCACTTTTCAGACTATAGTTACTACTTGCTGTCCTAGTTCAAAAATTAATTCATGGAAGACTCCTACCTTAAGGCCAGACTGAGAAATCTCAATAGTTCCTTATGACGCCATAATCTGTGAATATCAGTGTTGAGGACAGAAAGGCTAGGATAGAGTTCAAGAGCATAATTAGGGGGCAGTTGTCAAGTAGTCTTCTTTCCAAGAAAACTCTGCCCTAATTAATGATCCCTTTGTGTAAATGTTAACAATATTTCCTACCCCCAAGCTAACGGATTTGATCCACTTGATGAAGAGCGATGAGAAGGATGTCTGAACATACAGAATATAAAAGGTTCTCTAGAGACTTGAAAAACGGATCAGTTGGAAAGCAAATTAACTTGGACAAGTGAACAAAAGATACTGATAGTTACCATGTACTGAAAAGTAGATGGACACTCTTTAAGGTGAAGCAGCTACTTTAATTCTTGAAGAGTCCTCATACAGATCAGTGCAAAGTAGGAACCATGCTGTAAACAGGAGCAAAAATTGTTGGCTTTCTCTCAGTCTGCAACCCAAAAGAAAGTTTACTCCATTTACTTCTTAAGGAATATTTTAAACATAACTATATTTTCTCAGAAATTTTGGTTTCCTTAAGAACGCTGTTGCAGGAATAATTTCACAGAAACATTCTAGAAAAAATACAGAGGCAAATAAATCCTAAGGAGAAATAATGAAACAAAAAAATGTTGTTACTTTCATATTATTCTTGGCTTTAGGTCAGGGCTATAAGTGAAGGTGTGAATTACATCGTTGACAGGTGAGAACCTAAAAGACAAATGTGGGTGGTTAAAAGACCAAGCTCATGATGGTAAAAGTAGTTCATGACTAGTATCTTGAGTGTCTGTACAATAGTGGGTGGACAGACACATACCATTTCAGATCCACCATTGCAGCATGCGGATCAGTTAACTTTGTTTTCTGTTTGTTTGGGTTTGATACCTAAGCATTTCTTACTGAAGTATGAAGCCTCCTTCTAAAAATCTGTACATATGTTTATCAGCTTCAAGCTGAAGAGTCTTAATTCCACCATCATTTGATGTTCTGAACACCCACTATAGTTTATATTTTTAGAAGTTTATTATATTTGATCGGTGTTTTTCTATACTTTTTTTGTGCCAGGACTGTAAAAAAATATTCCTATACATAAAATTCAAGAAAATTCACTGAGATAATAACAAATAGTGAAATGCATATGAATCTTTGTTTAAATCATAGTATCTCAAAACACTTTGCAAACACCAATTGAGCCTTGTAGAACATAGCAGAAACTGAAAAGTTTTATAATCTCATTTTACAGAGGTGGAAATGGAAAGTTTTGACTCATGAGTTCTAGTGCATTTAGCTGCAGCATTTCAAGGTATTCACCAGTGATTTGTTCTAATACACAAGTGAATACAAATAGTGAATGCCCGTGGCCATTGGATTCGTCTTCCTTCTGCTTGGTGCCTGAGTGAAATGCCAGCAACAAAAGCCATAGTACAAGGGCAAGGGGCAGAGGAAGCCAGAATAAGCTCCAGTAAGTCCCCTTTCATGGATAACTACAAGTCTAGGACTGTTCTGTACACTGTGAAAGATACTCATCCCACTAAATTGTGCCCTAAGGTGACAATATGAAGAATTCTTTCCCTTTCTCATAACCAAGGATGAAGTTCAGGAGATTATACAACCGTTTTCCTCTTCCTTAATCTCACCATCTTCCTGAAGACAATACAAATTTCTGGATTTGCACTGAGATGAGCCACCATTCATAATGCCTCAAGCCTCTCTTTTTCCAGGACATCCTGCAGCCAGAGTTGTACTATCAACAATATAAGATGCTTACTCTACCTTGCCACCAGCTGTAGGTAGCTGGAGGAGAGGAAGGGATTTGAACGCATCTTAAGCACATAGCCAGAGGCCTCTTCTGTGAAATATTTTAAATAGGTTATAGAATGTTGTATAGCTTATAGAATATATGCCTTTCTATTGTAAATAGACAGTTCCCAAGCATGAACCCTTCAAAAATATTATTAATCAGCAGAACAGACAAAAATAGCACATTTTAATAAAATTTTAGCTTAGATAAAACAGTTAGGTCCTCATATTAGGAGGTTCATCGTAATGCTCAGCAGCAAATAAACGACTTTATTATTGACATGGAGTAACTATGAAAATATAGGTATTAAAACAAAAATGCTTTTACAAAAAGATACCAAGTGCTTGTACAGTGCTAGAAATGCCTAGCTGAAGAAGCAGCAGAAAAACAAAATCCCAACAGTAGTTTTGCATTAGAAATCACAGATTACATTCTTCATAACAAAGTAGTTAAGATTTAAATCATAATTAGGATTTATTTCGGGCCTTTCTCATTTTATTTGATGGTCATTTTCTGACCATCTCTCCTAATTCTGTACTCTGTTTATATATTGAGTTAGATGCAAAATATTTCTTGTCCTAAAGTGCTGAGTAGCATTGTTTTATGATGAAGAACAGATGGGTTCTTCAATCTTTATTTCCTTCTTTCAAAGAGACATTGTGACCTAAGTTAACTAATATTTGTGAGGAGGTTTAAGATAATTTTGTAAGAGTTACACAGCTAGAAATAAAACACTAGATCTGTATCCCTCACATTTGCTGAAGTTCAGAACCATGTTGTGGGTGTGATGAGCACAGTTTGTGACTAGCAACAGCAATGAGCTTTTCCAAAGGACAATTTATCCTCCCTATCTCAGAGACCAAATTTAGAATGGGATGTGTCATAAGATTATCTCCTCATCTCAATCTACTTCTCTTCATTTACTGTAGGAAGAACATATGGAACTGTCCTAGAGTAGCTTGACTTTCTCAATAACTAATGCTAGGTGAGATTAATTTGATGCTATGGACTAAATCTGCATCTTTTTACTGTTTTTAATGAAGCAACACAGAAACATGGACTCCAAAGTTTTTATTCAGGAGGAGGAAAAGCTCAAATAAAAAATGGAAATGCACGTGAAAATTGCAAGCTACACAGCTTACCAGAATTTTAAAGGAAGATAAAAATACTTTGACTCAGTACATTAGCAGTAAGAAGAATTGGTCAATTAGTCAGCAGGTTGGAAAGCTAGTAAGAAAAAACCACCAAGAACACCAGAAGTGCCATTGTCTTTTGTATTGTTTTCTCTCTTATAAAATTTAACTGTGGCGTATGACTAACAATTGTACCAATCATATAAGGATGAAAATTTAAGTTATAATAGGAAAAAAATTATGTTAAATTCTTGGATAAACTAGAGTTTGAATAGACTTTGCCTTCAGGGAATTGACTAAAGTAATTTCAGCCTAGTTAATAGTCATCTTTGGAAAATGAAGAAGGACAACTGAAACATCAAAGAATTGGAAAAAGATGTGGTACCTAACCTCAGTTGGTAAGATGAAAAGTGTATACTGAAATTCAGGCTTTGGAATAAAAATCAAACAATCTATTTATAAACATTTAGAAGATAATAAAGCAGTAAGTAACAGCCAACATAGACTTGTTAAGAACAGTCATGTTAAATCTACACAATTTCCAACTATTCCTTGTGAAAGAGGGAAAAGTTAGATATGTAGTTTTTCTTGCTTGTTCTAAGGTTCCTAATACGGTTTTAGTTGACGTCATAATTAGAGTAGGTTAAATATGATATAGATGAAATTGTTGTAAAGTGGGTGGAGAGAGCACCAGAAAAGAAAATATACCTATGTGCTGTTTGCTATCAAAGATTTTATGCAACTGGGTTGTGCAGATGTCTGCTCTGGGTCTGATACTATTTCTTTTTTTAACAATAATTGGGAGTATATTTATTTATTGATAACAACCTGGAAAAGTTAGAAATACATTGGAGGGCAGGAGCATAATTCCAAATGACCACGATAAGCTGCCTAAATGCTTGGAAAATAGGAAAAAAATTAGTAAGAAAGAGAGCAAGTTACTACGTTTAGTAAAAATAGCCTCCACCTGCAACACGTGGAATGATTGTCTAGATAGTTCTGCAGAATGTAACCCATGAAATACTTTAATTCTTAAACTGATCATCAGTCAACTATGTCACGCTGTTGTGAAAACCATTTTCCCTGTGATACATAAATAATAATGTTAAATGTGAGAAATAAAATAATCTTTCCACTGCCCAGAAATGTTATTAATTAGGCACAATCCAGAGGATTGTGAAAATGAGCAGAAGTTTAGAAAAGACAACATACAGGAAAAAATATCTGCAAGGAGTGAATCATTAAGTCTTGATATGAGAGGGGGAACGACAACAGACAAATATGTAATAAAATTGCTTAGGGAAATAGCCTGTTGTCTGTGCATACAGGGATTGAAAGGTGAAGAATTTATTTGAGTAGCAAAGGGCATTTAGATTATAGGTCTCCAAGGACGGAGAGTTCCACAGCCTCATCTCTGGGCAGCCTGTTCCAGTGTTTGATGACGCTCACAACAAAAATGTTTGGGTTTTTTTTTCTTTTAAATGAAATGTCCTGTGTTTTAGTTCAGGCATTTTGACATTCCCCTATATGTTTAAATCCATTCACTGGATATTTAAGTCTATATTTTGCTTCATAAATTGTATCTTGTTTGTAGGAAATGCAAAATCTCCAGCTTCCAGGACATAGCAGTAGGGACAGAAGATCAACAGAACTTTATGACTTCATAATAAAATATATATCAGAAATCCTATTCCACAAGGTAAATTGAAAAGTATTATGTGATATTTTAGTCCTATCTTTCCATTTAAAGTCATTGAAAACCCAATACTTAATACAGTTTTTACTGGCTAGCAAATATATACTTTAATATTCCTTTGATTTCCTTTGATTTATGTGTATGAAAACTTTATAATACCTCAAATTTAAAGTATAATAAGGGAGGGAATTATTTTGTACATGATGAAATAACCTTTACCTTACTGTCAAATAAGATATTAAGGTATAAAGATTCTTGAAATGTGCAGTTTTCCCCTGGATAATAAAGTTTGTATTTTCTTCTTAAACAGTGTTCAACCAAAAAGTCCAAAAGAAAAGCTGGTTTTTAGACTGAAGTAAAAGGTGAGCAAACGCACAAATGCTCATTCCTGTATATATTCTCATTCTTCCTTAAAAATCACATAAATATTGAAACTTCTTTGTAATTAATTAAGGATCTTTAAAGTTTAAAATTTTAGAATATATTGATGACCTTAATTTTTTAAATACTGAAATGTTTGTAATGTAATTTTTCTATGGGGATAGTAAAATAAAGAAGTATTCATTTTATGCATTTTTATTGCCAAAGAGTATCTGATTTGAATCAATCTGAGACAGAAATATTAAGTGTTTTAATTCATGAGATGTGCCAAAGCTAAGAGACAAAATAATGTAACTGAAATTTTAGGCCAAGACTTTTACTAGTTGCTCCTCAACATGCAACACTTCAGATGTCCTTCTTTTCATTAAAATATAGATTTCCCCCTTTCTCTTTTTAAAAAAACTGTTTCATAAACAAACGGGTTTGATTCTCAGAGGGAACATGGCAATAAATTCCTTGTTAGGTTGCTTACAGTTTGCTTTTCTGATTAAAGCTCCTAGAACAAACTGCAAGCATACTCTTAACACGTGCTGTTAATTCAGAATGCAAATCATTTCCACAGTCATTACGTTTGCCTCGTACTTCTACCTCCTTCAGAAAAGCTTCCATTCATTGCTGTCTTTTCACAATGATTGCGCTGTACAGTGGTCTCTGTCCTGGTCGCAACTAGTTGTAACTCCTTGCCTATTTGAACTCAATTTACTTCATCTGATGAAGAGGGATAAATTAGGCAACATTTGATGCCTCGGTCTTTTGCTGGATCTGATCCTGTACTGATGCTAATAATTAATAAAATAATACATTGTCTTGCACAGAGAAGACCTGTAGAATGCTTAAGCAGTCAAAGATTTAGACAAGTTTAAGTGTTTTATTTACGGCTTTTCTACGGGAGTCTTTTTCTTCGCTTTAGTATATAACCATGTACTTTAAATTGTGATGTTTAAGGTGTGAGTCATAGATTTACATTTTCAAGTATGGAGCTGTTAGACTGTGAGCTTCTCAAAAGGGGGAAAATAATAAAATTTATAGAACACTTGTACCTGAAATTAGATCTGTTCATCTAATGCATCCTTGAATAATTTATTTTGCAAAAAATGGTGAAATTCATCAGATAATCTGATATGCAATGAATAACTCAATTACCTTGACATGATATAGTATTACACACAGTTCCAGTTGCTCCAGTAAGGCTACAGAAAGAAAAAAGACGTAACTATCCACCTGCCAGTTCTGCAGGAAAGGAATTAATTTTGAAGTTTGCCTTCAGGAAAGGTGGTTACAAGTCTGGAACAATTGCTCTGCACATCAGAGTGAAAAAGTTTTCAGATGATTTCATCTCATTTGACTTCTGCATACTACTGTGGTAAGGACAACTTCTCTGATGAGAAACCTGACACCTTTTATCACTAGTGGGCGTCTAACTCAGCAGCAGAAACAGATGGAGTCAGGGAAATCACAGCATCTGTCACATAGACAGCTATGAAATGCATAAACATTTTTTTGTGAAGGTGAAAATTGGCAGATTAGTCTTCTGGTTGTAATACAAAGCCAAGAGATCTGGGCTGCAAAACTAGCTCCTGGGTGAATCATTCTAACAGGTAAAAGTCACCAGTTCCCTCACCTACACATACATTCATCCTGTTCTAGATTGGGGCTAAGTAAAAGACAATCAATTACCTATGGCTAGAGTAGACAGCTAATGGAGAAGTGGGTGGATGATGCTGATAAGTCTAAAGAAGAGTGAGATGGTCTGGTGTGCTGGAAGATGGAGACAGTCCAGAAAGTGCTTTTGTGGATATTACCAGCACTAAGGGCTTCTGATTGTGCTACAGTTAATGTAATTTCTAGGCTTTTCCAGAAGCAAGAGAAGTTGGGTAGGGAACAGACTGTAGACTTTGCATCACTGTGGACCACATGGCTGGGAAACACGATGCTTACAGCTGCTTTAACTGCATAAACATTCTGCCAAAATCTGTGAATGTCAAACAAGATATGGGAGTTTGTTTATAAAATTCTGCTCCTGATGTCTACTATTTTGGGAGCTGACTCAACTCATGGTTTTCAGTGCTTTAATACACCAGGTTATAATGCTTTCTAAGAAACATGAACAGGCAACATTGGGAAAAAATAATTCAAAGAAGACTGTGTCAGTGCAACTGTCCAAATTAAGTAAGATATATATGAAAAAAAAATAATTTGAGCTTGGAAAGAAAAATGAAAAAAAAAACCCCACAACAAGAAAATGAAATATATTAGAAGGATGTTTGAAATCAGAACCACTTGGGGGCCTTGTCTGCAAATAAGCCAAGCAATGTAGGAAAAAGTCATTTAATTTGGCTGAAGTGAATGAATTAACTGCCAGGAGTCAACTCTCGTAAGCCAGATATGAAAACTGGAGTATGACTAGAGATTCAGTGGATAATAAATCATTTTACTTAGGTAGTGGGTAACCTATATGCTTTAGAAGTCAAATCAAACTGTGAACCTGATGATTAACAAAACATTAATTGTCAAATGTTGTATGTAATTGAAAATGTAAAAAATTGCTTCATAATTTTAGACATTTGCACATCATTCACTGTCACTGAAAAATAGTCTCCTCCTCATAGAGAGCTAGTGTATTGAAACCAGTATGGTTTTTATCATGACAGAACACACAACGTCCATTTCTACAGCCAACTGTCATGTTGTGAGGTGATCAGTGTGATATCATAAAAACCGTAATTATTTAATTGTCCTTCACAACTCCATCTCACAAGTCAAAAATGGCTTTCAGCTGTGTGTACAGCAGCTTAAAGCTGGGGCTCAATCAGTCTTCTATCTGTTTGCTACACTGCAAAAAAATATGAAAATAAGGTTCTTCAAAAGGAAAAATCATGAGGAGTTTGGTGAGTTTTCCATCCTTTCATTTAAACCTTTGGAATGATCAAAACAGTAATTTTGAACTAAAATTCAGTGTAATAATTTAAGGAAATCAGATGTCCGGCAGTCATCACTTACTACCAAACACCCCAGTTATTCTTCATGGAATTGTGTGAGGCATTAGCACCATCTCAGAAGTGAAATTTGAAGTACTGGACTTCTCTTAACATTTACATAATGTCAAATCTGTTGGATAAATGAAATTACACTTTGCAGCTTGTTGGCATCCAATTTTACACTCTATGAACTGCTATTGGGTCTTTTACTTTAGGTAGCATTTCTCATATTCTTATTTCTGTCAATTGAGATTGAGGGTAGTAATACACCAGTGAAGTAACCCAAAATAGGGAATCTCAAGACAAAAGACTGGAGATAAATGCCTCAGGGCAACAACGTGCAAATGAAGGACTATTCTGGGAAAAGATTACCTTGCCTCAGGATTAAATTCCCTTGGACTGGAAATGAAGTTTCTTGTTTTAAGGCAGATATACCTCAGCTCAGTAGTCTTCTTTATGTAGCCAGAACTGTTTCTTTAAATTAGCTGGGATTTCTCCATAGTACCCTACTTATATACTTATGCCCTTACTTTGCAAATTATATTTCTCACTCTCCAATTATAGCCTGTTATTTAATTAGTAATTTTGTATCCACTTCTAAAATGTCAGTCTGAAATTAAATAAAAGGTAATTCTCTGTATTTAGTATTTAACTGTTTCTTAAACAAAATATGTTATCAATATTCCTTGTGAATGTTACTTCTGCATTAATGACAGTGTGAATATCATGTCTTTTTGCTTTTAGTAAGTTAGCCTTTTATTCAAAATACATATTTTCTGCTCACTCATTCTTCAATCTCAAATGTAGTGGCATATAAAGTTGAAGTCTATATTAAATGAAATTAAGACTATGTTTTGTTTGGATGAGCTTTTTAAAATGAAAATTATTAAATTTAAGTAGTGCTTGTTGTCCTTTACTGTATTTTGATAATTAAGAGTTGACTAAAATTTTGTGCAAAATCTGAGCCTTCTGAAAATAATGACTGCTGAAAGAGCTGGTACAGTTTTCTTGGAACAAGTATCCTCTGCTTGTAAGTCTGCCAGAACCTGAAATCATTAACTAGAAATTTAGTGTCTTCACTAAAAGATGAACTATAATTGAATAAAGATCAGTTAGTATATGCTGAAAATATTGATATAGCTTTACATTTAAACCTGACAATTCTTTCCCTGATATCTCAAAATTACGAAATCTGTGTAAGACTGCACTTGTCACATTTAAGAACAGTTTCTGAGCATTGCCGTTGTCTTTCAGTAGCCCTTACCCAATGGAGTTTGCTTCTTACTTGTAAAAATCAGTACACCTTGTAATACACTAGGTGGGAACATGGCAGGTTAAATCCAGCAGAAGGGGAGTTAAGGATGAGCTTTTTCAGTTACTGGACTGGATGACCTTTTTTCTGATCTTTTTCTGCCTTTTCTTGTCTTCTGATTTGACACTTCAGTGCTGGAGTTCACTTAAAGCACTGTCATTATCTAAAGACTCTAGTGCTTCCACATTCATCTTTAAAACTTCTGTACTGGTTGGTAAGTCTATTTCTCTTTTTGTAGCATGATGGTATATTCAAAAGTATGGCAGAACATGGAAAAGAAGATCCAGAGACTAAAACGAGTAGCACAGATGTGTTATCAGAGCTTATTTGACAAGACAAGGCCTTTTTGGAACAATATTTGTTATTATGGGAGTGATTGACATCTTTTGTGTAATATGCTGGAAATACAACCAGAACATTTAAGATATATTAAGATATATGCTCTTTTTTTTTTTTTTTTTGCACTGCCACATGATAAAAATGTACAGTAGTTAAAATATTTAAATTAAGAGAAACAAAATAAATACTATTGGCAATCTTCTCATGTTTTCATCTGCTTGGTAAAACTTTCTATTTATGTTAGAAATATCACTTCTCCCTATTTCCCTGCTCTATCCCAATTTGAGATTTTCTCCAAGTTGAAAGCCCTAGCTGGGCTGCATACATTTTCCCAGTTGAATGACAGGAAGCAGAGCACAGTGAATAACACTCTTCCATTTCATTGTCAATATGTCTGTTTGTGTCCAGAATGATTTGAAAATGAAACAGAATTTCAAAAGATGAAAAATTCCACCTTTATTGGGGGAGAGCAAGTGTAAAACTTCCCGAATTAGTTAATTCTGTGTTCTGAAAACATGCTCCATTAAAAAAAAAATCAAGGAAAACCTTTTCTTCTTATTGTTTTTAATTAAGACTTCTAGTTTTGTAATTGAACAAACAAAAGAGACTATAATTGTGTCTAGATGGAAGCTAAAATGCTATACCAGGAAATGGCCACTATCAGGCTGGCTAATTCTCATACTCTTTCCCAGAACACCGATTACTGGACATTACTTGAGACAGCTTTTTGAGTTATATACCCTTTTCATCTGACCAGCTTAGCAATTCTTGCACTCCTATTTATTTTCTCCTAAGAATATGACATTTTGCACATACTTACCGTGTCTTTTTGCTAATAGCAAAAAGCAATACAGACTATTTGTTGAAGGAAATTATACTTATTGCAAATGTATTTAAGCTGATGATAAAAGTACTTTAAACTGGTGATATTTTGCAAATATAGCTCTTGCTAACAGGTCAGAAATTAACGGACAGAGAAAAGTCAGTTTGTCAACCTCACCCTCATGCAAGCGAGCCATTACTCGCATGAATGATCACCGAGTTTTCACTCTCGCTGTATCAGAGAACTGCTTGTGAAAACTCATTATTTTGTAATCAGAAAACAGGGACACAGGTTAAATTTCTGCTATAAGCATACCCTCAGCGTGAGATTTGTCACATGCCAATATATGGAAATACTCTACTCACACAGTCTTACAGCAGTTCAGGTTTATTTTCATATGACATTTAGCCACAATGAACATAGTTTGTTTGACATACTTGAGATATTAAGGATCACATTCTAATTCCAGCTGAGTATTTCTGTGAATCTCTAAACATATGGCTTTGTAGTTGTGTTGGAAATTTTCAAGAAATGTGGAGGTGTGTGTTTGAAGTTGGAAGCTGACCTATTACACTGTGTAGTACAGTAAAAGGATTCTACTTTTTTCTGTAATGGTGCATGCAGATGAACAGTTTTATCTTTTTGCACTGGTTAACTGATTACAAAATGTATTTCAGAATAATGATGTCATCCAGATATCTGTTAACCCCTTCTTTCCTTAGATACTCTCTTAACGCCATTCACGAGGATATTTGTGGAACACAAAGTGGCACACGTATTTTTAGTTTTCTATGGGAAAATACAGTCTATTGCAACAAATGTATTTTTTCCCCGCTAAATACTCCTCAGGCAGTGTGATCTTACATGGCTCTGAAAGATACATTTTACAATGGGGTGAAAGTCAAAAGAAGAATGCAAGTGAGCAGGAGGAAATAAAGGAGAAGATATTTATGGATAAGCCAAGGGAGCAGTGCCTGCTAAGCATAAAAGATCTATGGGAAATCAAGTTCTAATTGTAGGGTATCTATGCAAGTAGCAGTTCCCATCCTTTCTTTACTCCTGGCAGCACAAACTCAAGAGCTTTGCTGCTAATGGCTTCTCCAGCATTTAACTTAAGTGACTGTCCCTAGGCTCACTCCTTCTTCAAGCTGACAGCCTCTCAACCTGCTTAATACCAGCCATGCTGCGTTCATGACGAGACACTCCTGGGGCCTTGTAACCTGCTATGTAAGCTCTGTTCCTGTTCCTGCTGTTCTCAGGGCCTCAGTGCCTCCCTCTGTGTTCCTACATTTCCCTCCAAGCGGTGCAGCAGAAAGAGCTTTTGACTAATTCTATTAAAGCTATTGAAATAACGTACAGAAATGCAAATAAGTGTAGGCAAATGACAGTAAAAGGGGTTTTCTTTCCCTTAAAGGGAATATGCTATTTTTATTAGTAGATTTACCATACTGTTTCTAGAAAAAAAAAATACTATATTCAAATAGAAAAGATTAGCTTTACCTCTATGCACTGTAAAGAGCAAACATTTATTAATAAGCACACCTATTAGATGCTTTAAGTTAGCAGTTAGTCCAGTCTCGGAGCAGGTCCTCTTACAGTCACACGACAGCTTTGTTACTCTCTACTTTGTCTTGAAAACAGCTTAGTACTCCTCATGTTGCTCTATTATGCCAGCTCTGCTTTCCTCCCTGTATGCTAAACAGCTCCTCTTTTCTCCATGCATGCTAAAAAAGGACTTTCTTACTTCATGAATCATTCACATTACAAAGTAATAATTCATGTAAGTCAGTTTATAATCTTCCATGCTTACACTAATTCAGAAAGATACATTTAATTTTTCCAGAGACCTTTTCAGTTCTCCTCTTGCAGAGTCCAGTCTTACAGTACTTCCTGCTCATTTGGACCTTCTTGCTGTTTCTTGGCTTTTAACATTCAAATAGTTTTCCCCTAAGCTTTCCTCTTTTAGGTTTATCCCTGCACCTTAGGAATGCCCTGCCTTTCAGTTCTAAGCTCACTTAACATGCTGATTATAGCTGTTGTCTCAAATTTCTTTTTGCCAAGTTGATCTGGACTACTTCCAAATCGGTTCCTGTCATTTTCATGCACTGAAGCTGCTGACTGAAATGACTCTAACAGCATCTTGCAGCCCATACTCCTACTTTCTCCTTGTCCTCCCTGCTGGTTTTCAACATTCTTGCTCAATTTTTCCTTAAACTGGATGTTCTTTTTGATATTTTTAACTCATTTGTCTTTTGGCTGACTGTCTTTAAGCATTTCTCTATTATTCATTTCTGTGGACTACTTTCTTCATCATGCATTACATTCTCCAAGCATCCTACACATTTCCACATTTCCAGCTTGTTTCTTCATGTCTTTTTTTTTGTGTGTGTGTTAAAACCCCCCATTTTCATTCCAATGATTCGCAGTTCATATTTAGGTTTCCAGTGTCTCATCCGTTGTTCAGGATTGCATGGATTTAATCGTATGGATTTAATTTCTAAATCTGTGCTCTTCTGCTTCAGCAGTTTCCTGTTCTTATTGACGTCAACGCTATCACTCTGCAGCTGGTACCTACAACAGAAGGACCGTTTGGTCTCCTGTCTCTCTCTTAACCATGATCCATGCTCTTAAGTTTTGCAAGCTGAACTATCTTAATTAAAAAATGTGGGAAAAATTGCACACCTCACAAAACTATACAGTCTAGACCTTCATAAAAAAAGGCAAATATAATAGCCAAAAATCATTTTGCTCAAGCAATACATTTTATTCAGGAAATAACTATGACTTTTTTGGAAGAAAAGTTCTATTATGTGTTGACTGGGAGTGCTTGCCAGAATAGCTCTAGTGTTATGTGTTTACTAGCAAAATCAGTACTGTCATGTGTTATATGTTAATATCTCTAGATGTGATATTTTGCTTTATGTTCACCCCATCCAAAAATTCTTGTTCAAGCTATCGTCTTCCACATAGATATCTCCTATTGGTCCCTGCAAAATTGTAATTTTCCATGGTGGTTCTTTTTCATTTTTGTTTGTTGTTTCAATTTTGCTTCTGTTGAACCGAATTCAGCAATGTCATGGAAAGCATTTACTAGTGGACCAGTGTTATTGAAAGCTGTGATTGATAACATAGTCAGTTCAACCCAAACTTGCAACCCGGTGCGGTATTCCTGCTTCTTCATCTCCCCATGCTGTGTGATCTCTGTTTCTCTCAAGACTTGTTTTCCGTGCCAACTGCCATGTATAAAATTAGTCTGAGATAAAGCACAAACTCAACATCACACTAAGACAAAATGAAAGCACATGTCAATGCAGAAAAATCACAAACAAAAGATTAATGGAACAACTGGAAGAGAACAAGCTGGCTCTACAGGTTCATCAGCCAACCTCAAGTTCAACAGTCACTGCTTCTGTGACTATCATCACAGGGATATTTTTCATCAAAGAAACACTACAGTAAGATCACCTTAGTGTAAATATCAACGGGCAATAATAAGAAGAAATTTGCTTAAAAAGTTAAATTGTCTTAAAAGATGCTAGGTGTGCTTCACAGTCTGATCTTTGGTTGTGGGTTTTTTTTAGAATTTCTTCTAGATTTGAACTAACACTAAACTGAAATAAAAATCAAGCTTGATAGTAATTATTGTGCACCAAATTTCCTACATGTTCAAAAAAAAAGCTGACATAAAGCTACACTGTGTTGTGTTTTTATTTGTCAGTTCACAGAATCAGAGAATCACAGAATCATCGTGGTTGGAAGGGACCTCTGAGATCATCGAGTCCTACCACAAAAAAAATACCAAAAAACAAATAAACAAAAAACCCCAAACAACATCCCACCACATCACACTCACCCACAAACCAACAATCTTGGGCAGTAGAGCATGCCCTGAAGAGCCATGTCTACATGTTTCTTAAATACCTCCAGGGATGGTGACTCCACCACTTCCCTGGGCAGCCTGTTCCAGTGCCTGACCACTCTCTCAGTAAAGTAATTCTTCCTAATATCTAATCTAAACCTCCC
>JAOXNO010000024.1:80791729-80809777 GCA_028565335.1 Limnodromus scolopaceus | reverse complement strand
GAAGAGAAGAGAAGAGAAGAGAAGAGAAGAGAAGAGAAGAGAAGAGAAGAGAAGAGAAGAGAAGAGAAGAGAAAAATCTTAGTTCTGCTGGTTGATAGGAAATCCTCTTGAACACCCTTGCCTCGTTATTGCCGAGCTGCACTCGAGGTGCAACAGTTAGAGCAATGTTACTCAATCCCACAAGAGCCAAGTGGATCAGTTTACTGTTTCCACAGCTGCAGGGTATTAAATGCTGACTGCACCCAATTCTGTGATCATCACATTGTGTTTAGCCATACACCAAGTCAAGTGTTAGATCTACTACTGGCAAAGGACCTCTTTTTCCTCTAGGCTGTTGGATGCTGATGAGTACACATCCTTTTGCTTTCCTATCTACCCATTAACCATAAGTGCCTCTTACTGACCATTTCTAACCTCTTTTAGACTTCTCTCTCCTATACACGTGTAAACACAGTCACACACACGTAAAAGGTAACTTCCTGTTTGGAAGCCTTGTTAAGCTTTCCTTTTGTTTTTTCTAAAGTTTCTCTCCTCTGAAACCTTCCAAATTTGATCAGCAGTAAGCGTAAAGGAAAATGCTTAGGCAGAAATGCAGTGTTCTAAATAGTTATTAATGAGTAACAGAGCAAGGGATTGATACACATTCTTAACCATTCTGTCTAGTTGAGAAATTGCCGAAGAGTTATGCTGAGTTTTAGGTGTCTTTTTCCTTTATTATAAACTGCTAGAGGGGCCAAAAGCCATCCTTTCAGTTATTAGCAACAATTCAGGTTGTTCATTTGATACCCAATTACTTTGGCACTCAGGAAACCCTATTCATTCTGGGCAGTTCAGTGTGAAAAGCTGACAAAGAATGTAAAGAAAAGTTGGGATAGTCGTTATCCAGCTGTGTTCCAGGCTTTATAACACCATGTGAAAATACCTGAGGCACTGGGATCAGGGCTGAATATCCCCAGCTTTTTTCTTTCTGTGTTCTTGAATATATTGACAATGGAGCATACAGTTGATTGTATGCAGCTCACTTTTTTCAGTTAAATGTTTGCCTAAAATGATGGCACCAATTCCCACGATCCTTCCCTTAAAGAATTTCTGGGAAACAGCATGGAGGACAGTGGGGCACTTTCGTGGCTTGCTGCTAGTGCACCACCAGACTAGCTGAACTACAGAGTAAATTGCCCATATTGAAATCATTACACAAAACTCACTTGGTACATGATTTCATTTACTCTTTAAAAACTTGAGACTGTGGTCAAATTATATTTGTTTTCCACTTAATTTTCTGTTTCATTATCAACCATGTGTTTTAATCTGTGAAAATAAAAAGGCAATCCTTAGAACAAAAACAGAGCAAGAGCTACCCACAAAGGGAGCTTCTGTGAGTCTTTTTATTTAAGTGTTCTCATTCATGTTTTATGGTCCTCACAGAAGGTATTTGTCTAAATGAAGAAATATGTTCTAGTACGAGAAAGGAACTGAAATGAGGGACATCTGTATTTACCAGTTTGGAGAATCTACATAAAGTTCATAAGTTCTTGGGGAAGTATTTATATCACAAAATCAGCAGTGCATATAGAAGCTGCTGCAACTGTCAGTATTGTGGCACCTGTATCACAGATCAAGGAAGATAAGGAGCAGTTAATCATAGCAACCATCTGACCGCATGAACAATATTTGCACTAGGAAAGATGACCATTTTGAACAAATACGCTCACAGAAAAGAAATTTTCTTGGGGAAAGATGGGCATAGGAGAATGTAGCCAAGTGAAACAATGGCAAGTTTTTGTCAGAAGTGAAGATGATGAGGCCATACTGTGTTATCGAAAGAACAGCCTGACTGCAAGATAAACCAAGATAAAACACATATGATCTGTAAAGTACAACAGCTTTAATGACACATAATGCTATGAAGAGGACTCAATATCTAGAGAAGTAGAAATAGTAAGTTATGGCTACCTAACTCTTTACACTAAACTAAGCAGCCCAGAACTTTGAGGAGAGAGTCAGAGAAATTTATGTAGAAATTACTATTTTACCTATGTATTATTTTTGTGTTTTAGGTAAAAATACATTGTTTTAGACTCTCGTGTGATATATGTGCATGAGGAAATTTGGCTGTTGTATGCCCTTGGGTATTCAGGTCGAAGAGTCATAAAGGTGCAGTTCTGGGAATGGTTTGTTTAGCTGCTTTGGAAGTGTGGGGAAAGGAGAATATGCCTTGCTGGGTAGTTGTGTCTTCGGTGATAAGATCACAGCTCCATTTCTACAGAAGGCTCAGAGACAAGCTGTTCACAGAACAGCTGCCATAGGGAACAGGAGGAGAACCTGCACAGACCAAGGGAAATATAGGGGCACCCAAAGACATGGTAAAGCGGGAGCCATACACACAACTGTGATGAACTACAGATTTTGTCCTGTCTGTGTGTGGAAAAGTGTATCTTACTTCTAGTTCTCTAGAAAAAAAAGAAGACTTAGAAATTGGATTGGGAGAAATAGACAAGTAAAGATATTGATGGTGCTTGAAGGGGCTCGTGTGTTAAGATACAGAGACAGTCATAGATATTTCAGTGGCATGAAAGCTATAGAAAAATTCCCTTTTAATGCACAGAATGCCTACTGGGGCCTCTTTGGAGGTGCTTTCCTCTGGACCTCTGGAAACTGCATAGCAGACTCTATGGACTGGCGTTTTACATATTTTATGTTCCAGTATTCCAAGATTTGTCAATCAGGACTTCATAAATTGTTTGACAAGTCAAGGCAACAACATTTTTCTCAGGCAGTATTTCAGAAATAATGCCTCATAGGTCCCTTTGAATAGCTGGAAATGATGTCCTCCACTTCTGAATGAGGAAGATCTCATGGAGAGACTTTTACAACTTTGTAGGAGTCTTTATTAAGTGAGCTGGATTCAGCTGCCTAGGGGAGTAGATTTCCCTTCATACAAAACCCATTGTGGAGCCAGGGTCGATTCTCAACAGTTGGCTCAGATTTTCCTAGGAAAAGAATGGAAGAAAGAACCACTTGAATCACTGGCTACATCTGCATACTTGCTAATGGAACAGACATTTATTACCCAGTGCCAGGAAGCCATCCCCATCACTCAATTTTGATCACTTACAGAGGAACCCTTTGGCCCATGTCAGGTATACGTATATGCATATGCATATGTATGCAGCTATAATACCTGCACTGTGACTATGGATGCAAATAAATACTTAAGATGTTACACATAGCTGTCTGGAAATTTGGCCTTTCTAACTGCCATTTCTCAATGATGCAAAAAAAAATAATATTATCATGGTTTGTAAAAATAAACCCATCTGTTCTCTTACAGAATTAGATCATATTCTTACTCTATTCTTATAAATGTACTTTTAAAAGGTAGAATCCTGATTTTTGTACTTTTTGAAACTTCTGAAAGTTCATGACTGATAGCCATCTCTTGTACGCAGGAAAATAAAACTCACTGAACGTTATTATCAATGTATATTTTAAGTCAGAGAAAAATAAATAAAGCATGGACAATAGCTTTACCTTTGTGAAATTAAATTTATAAATGAAATCACACTTTTAGCTCACTGATACATTCTGAAAAAGCCTAATTCTACAACTTTTTTTTTTTAAATGACATTTAAAAGGTATTAGAGATCAACATACTGGGGTTCAATAGACATTATTTTGAAAATCATGCACAATTTTTTTATGAACTAAATCCTTTATTTGGATTGTTATAGCATATTGCACAGAATTTTTGTGCAATACGTGTACATATGACCTACATATATGGCTCTTGAGATTTTAATAGAAATGTATTTCTGACATGGTGTTCTATTAAACAGCTGCAGTATAGAAAGTTTCATAGTCCTTTTCAGTTCTGTAGAAATCTGTCATAGGGATTGATTGTGTGAATACTATATGTGTATAAATGAATTAAAACTATTTCTGAATAGAAGTTTTAGCTAGAATGTGTTTCTTGGTTTGATAACAGTGTAACTGAGAGCAGAATTTATCCCATTAATAAGCAGAAATTGATAAAAGCATGAGAGTATTTAATTTTAAAATCTGAGTTCAGTGTACTTGTATCTTGTAATTACCACAGAAGATTAGGAATACTATGCATGAGCTACATTTGCATATTGCATTGTACATAATTTCTTACCCTGTTACATACTCTTCCCTAAATTCACTTTTTTTTTCTTTTTGATAATAAAAGTTCCCAACAAAACACCATCAACCAATGAAACAAAGCCTGATTGACTGCTGCAGGATTTTCCAAATTAGAATTGTCTAGCGACTTTTGCTTCAGCTGTCTTTTTGCACGCTCTCCCATGAGAGTAAGAAAATAAATCTGCCCTTTGCCACACTTGTAGAATCGTTATTCTGTAGGGAGGGATGATCAGAACAGAGCTGATCAAACCAGTCCTTCTGGTTTCTCTCAAAATGTAACTGCAGTGATGCTTATTTTAAAAAAGGGCTTCTCATCCATTCCCTCTTACAAAATTTAGACTGAGTCCTGTAATGAAATGCATTTTGCATTAGATACACCATCTAAACAATTCCTGGAGCAGAGAGAGATCTCAGCACTTCCAGTCCTAATTAACCTGTGGGTTTCCCCTTGTGGTCTGACTTCGGCCTATTAAACCTTGTATTCCTTGCTGCAAAGTGGCACAAGTTCAATGGGAGACATGGGAAGTGTCTTCCTCTTCCAGAAAATTATATCCCAGTAGTTAGGGAAAGCTTCTGGGAGGTGGATGCAGTAGATTTTAATTCCCTGCAGCTGAAGCAAGAATCTAGTTCATTCTACAAGCCCTTAAAGAAAAAGGGTTTGTAGCACAAAAAATTCCTTTGGTGATCTTTTAGAAAAACGTGCATTTGTAGAAGCCTCTATTTCGCTAATGTCTTGGAAGATGACTTTCATAGAGAAATCCTTCATTTTTGGATTCCAGTAGGATGGAGTTAGAAGAGATGAGTGGTATTTTACATGCCTACATTGTGGAATTTCAAGGATTTAACAACTTTAATGTCAAACATGAACATATAACAAATTTATATGCTACCGTTTACAGGAATTTTTAGGAAGAAGGTGATAGGGGCAACAGGAAAACATTTGTGAAAGGAGCTTGAAGTTAGATAAACTAAAATCCACTTGTTCCCTGTTATTAAATGCCTATGAGCCTTTTATTCATGCTAGTAGATTGATGTCAGAGCACAGGCAGAGATGCTGAATAAATGATCATCCACATTGTTAAAATGCTAGTACACTCTCTGGCACAGTATCCCTCTGTTCCAACTAGTGTGCTCGAAAATAATTCTCAGGCATGCATTGGAAATTAGCACAGAGTGGGAATCATTCCCAATAGGCAGTTTGAATGTTGTTAGCTTGTTTTTGATGGCAAGAGAGCTTAAAACTAAGCATGTGCCAGTTGGCTTCAGTGTCAAAGAAAGCCCTAGGCTCTGTTTAGTTTGCTAGTGTAGATATAGTCGTACTGGTTCTAACAACTAAATCTAACCTAAACCTTATTGTATTTTGCAGATTAGGTGAAGGCTGTTTTGGGATGCTGCCCCTTGTGATTTGGAATTGATCTTGCAAACTCCTATTCATATAAATTATTGTAACTCAAGCAGTTCCCCTGATGTTAACAAGCTGCCTATAAAGTCAGGACAAACATTTGTGAGCGAGGTTTTGCAGAATCAGCACATGGTGAGACAGGTGCAAAACAGAAACTTAGAGTCTGCTTCCTGTGCGGTAGTGCATTACGCTTCCAGCGAAACTGAAATCCTAAACACCAAAGCAATCTGTCTCACCTTTGGGTTGTTTGTCCGTGCATCAGTTGATTCCATGGCATTTCCTCAAATCAGTAGTCATATGGAATTCACTTTATTCCTATCCCCTTGTATAAGCAGATGGTGAAAAACTACTCTCCTAAAAATGCTGCCTTTATAAGAATAAGTGTGTTATTTCTGACTGTGCAGTAGTTATATGATCGGTATGGTTTCTTCTTTTCATCCTTTTGTCCTCACTGACTTTCTCACATTGTTGTATATTTCCCTATCAAGGAGTTTCTTCCTTGAAGAAAAAGGAACATTATGTGCTATCTGTACTTGCCTTAAAACCTAAGAAACAAGGTGTTATTAATTATTTAGAAAAGGAAATTACTGGCTATTATTATTATTATGCTAAATGCCAGTTATGGTTATTATGTTAATGTCAAGAAGCCGAGTGAGGAAAGGGAAGATCAAGTTTCCCATGTAGTTTGAGCTGCACAAATATAAAGGAAAAAGGCTTGCTATTTTCCTTGCCCTGGCTACTACACTCTGGGTCAGGTGAAACTGAATGTAGTGGGGAGGGGAGTGATTCCCTCCTGGAGAAGAGGCCTGTGCTCAGCTCAGGGATGTTCTAGAGTGTAAAATGAAGAGTATGCAGCCAGATGAACTCAAAATTTTGGATGACCCAGCATCCTGCCCAAATGCATTACCGAACTACTCACCCTGCAAAACCATCAGCACCCAGTTCCTCCACTGATACTTTCAGAATGAAAGTTGCTGGAGGAAATTCTTGGAGGAGGCTTCCTTCTTTACAAATTTGTTACATTCTTCAGTAAGTACTAACATTTTTCTTGCTAAAATAAATCAACTTCTCCAAATTAATTGATTTCCATATCTAAAATCACAGCTTCTATTTTCTTCAACTCATTCGTCACAACCTCCTTCTGTCCCCTTTTTTCTCTCCTCAGAGGACCCTGCCAATTTCTTTTGAGAGAAAGGAGATAAAATGTGTCTGTTCTCTTTCTTTGATCTTTTTTCTTTCCTTCTATCCTCTCATATTTCTCCAATGTTGAGATGAGGAGGCTTTTAATTCTGTTCTTCTCTAACTCCACAAAGTGGTCTAGAGAGTCTCATCCTGTCTCCTTACCTCACATTGTGATGCTTATGACCTCTTTGACCTGTTTTTTGTCTCACATTACATGTTCTATATTTTTCCAATCTTAGGGAAAACAACAACCCCAAACCAGAAACAAAAGTGCTCAAACACACCCTTGCATTTTCTTCAGCCTTCTTTTCTACTTCCCTTGGGTTTTTTTTAGTGTAAAGCCCATTTAGTTTCTTATTTCCATCAAAAATTTGTTCAGGTGTGGCTGCTGTGCACCGCAGTCTGTAAAAGCTCTATTACCTTTTTCATTTCTGATGGCAAATACTAGAACCAATATTCCAATCTCATTCCCTGCTTCGGCTGCCACCAGCAGTCATCCATCTTCAACACTGCCTCTTTTGCTATGGTGACTCTGTCCTCTTCTAAGTCTCTGTTGCTGTGTCCTGTAGAGACTCCTCTTCATCCCTTCTTCTCCTCTTTGTGGATGTTCTATGTGGTCCTTTTTTCTTCCTCCTCTAAACATGGGCAATTTTATCCATATGAATTCAACCACAATTCACCAATCTGCTACTCCATAGTAAAGCAATCTCTTTCTGTCTAAAGAAAGATTTTGAACTGTTTCTCCAATATTTCTTCATGAATGTCTAGTTACCTCATCTAGCACAACACAGCTAAACATATATTGTGAGGAAGATTGAAAGAGCTTTTGCTCTTCATTCCTAAATCTCCATGCAGGGAGAGGTATCTATGTCTGTCACTCAACACACTTAACTCAAATATCCTCTCTAGGTCCTCAGATCTAAGTTACCTTTCAATAATGTGTCTTCCTTTTTCACAGTATCTTTAAGACACAGTTTTTCCATTCATCCCTACTCCCCATAAGATAATCCTCTTGGATGGTATTTGTCTGATTTCAAGCACCTATATGCAGTAGAGACATCTGCATCTGTGTTCTTTTTTTGGATTCCTTCTTAGTCACTGTAGAAAAATAGTTACTTGTAGAGTGGAATTTTTACTAAAATAGACATCCAATCAAACAATATTTTTATTTTTATTCCCCCCAAAAGTTCCTATATCTCTTGAAAGACTAGCTCGTATGTAAATATTCATGCTGCAGATGTCTAAAATTAGTTGAAATCAACCCTGTCCCCTTTTCCCTTTCTCTCTTTAGCATTGTAATTTCTTTCTTTTTGATCCTACCAAAGCAAACTATCTCCAGAATCCACTTCAAAATAGCGATCCAGGTTCATTTTCCCAGGCTGTAACTTTAACTATATCATTCATAATTATACATCTATTCACTAGCCCTACTTTTCATCTGAAATCAAGTCTATGGTACTTATCCTGCTCACAGCATTTAATCTCTCATTGACTGTTCAGACTGACAGCCACGCACAGTTGCCCGTGGCTGTAACTCCATATTGTTCACTTAAGACATTTTTGAACAAAAAGATGTATAGTTCCTCCCAGGTTGTCCTGCATATGTAAGGGAATATTCCCACAAACATCTGCAGTGCTGTAGAAATTAGCTTTTTACAACACCTCACCAGATATCTTTTTTCCTGTGATGCTTATAAGAAGTTTGTCAAGTGCTTGGCTTCTGGCACACTGAGGACCCTGATCTGGATGTTCAACTACATTTTCTTTCTTTTCTTCCTCAGTTTGTCTCACTCTGCCATAAAAATTAATATTTTTGAGCAAGGACTGTTTTCAATCAGTGTTTGCACAGTATTTAGCATAAAGACATCTTAGACTATGACTAGACCTTCTAAGTGCTAGGAAAATTTAAAGGAATAGTAACAACAATATGAGATATTTTTGTAACTAAAACATTTGGTGCTCTAATTATCTCTAAAACTCAAATGAAATAAATCTACACTTTCTTTGGTACTTTGAAAATTCACCATGAATATCATTTTTATGGTGCTTCAGTGGGAGAAAAGACTATGATCAGTAATTATAGCCATATATGTTACACAATTCTTGTCGGGTAAGAAGGACAAGCTTGCACTTTAGACTGAATTTTGCACCTGTCTCTACTGGGAATGGCAAGCTATTTACAGCAATTCAGGAGCATTCCTACCAGATAGCTCAGGACTGACAGGACTGGATTACATGTTATATTTTAGGTCACAAGGAGACAAAAAAACACACAAAAAATTATATTTTCCCCAGTCAACTCTAGTGTTCCCAGGTTGTAGACTTTGACTGTCATATATTTGCTTTGTTTGTTTAAGCTTTTAATTTTTATATTTGTTTCATATTTGCAAAGGCTCTGCACTGAATTAATTAAATATAGTTAAAGCTGAATTTTTTTGAAAAAATCAGTTGAGTAGTACTGTGTACTATCAGATTAATTAAGGAAGATATTATACTGCTGTTGATATTTCTAGCACATTTAATATTTTTAAAGATTTATTTTGTTTTGTTCTTTAATCTGTACCATGAATAATTCCATTCCTGATAGATACTACTAAATTAAAAAGTATGCATGTAGTGTTATTGTCTTTATCATCAATAGTCAGGAGGATACTTATCTTAAACTAGTTATTTTCCTTTTCACTTTATTTATATAATCTCCAGGCACATATATAAACAAAGAAACTTTTCTGTCAAGTTTATACAACCTAGGATGCAGAAAACTGTCACTTTATTTCATTAAGTTCAGATCCATCTCATAGAGCTGAGACATGAATTTGCAGTGACTGATTGCAGTCAGACAGCAGAAAGAACATCATACACTAGCCTAGAGAGCCAGTGAACCTTTTTAATATGTATTTATTTCCATAAATGTAAGGGCTGAGCATCTGATTTCATTAAAATTATGGCATATTACACTTAGGATCTCTATTTGCATATTTTCTGGAAGCTGAAGTATTAGTTTTTGAAGTGTCATTTTAGGCAATTTTTGCAGAGTGACAAGATAGAGATTTTTCATTAGGATCACAGCAAGCTGTTGCCTAAGATTTGAGCTCTAGGAACAAGCCCCACTAAAACTACATAAAAATATGTTAAATTACTATCAGGATTGTGGAAGCATGAACTCCACAAGAAAAAAAAAAATTAATATAATTATTCAAGGTTATGACCCCCTGAGGTATAGATCTTTGAGAAAACAAATAAAATAAAAAAAGAATAAAGTCTCCAAAAAAATTCTGAAGTTGACAAATAACTCCATGGGAAAAAAAGATCAGGAAACATTTTGTCTTGCTTTGATTTGATTGCACATTTATAGAAAGAAAAAATCATCTTAGTAAGATGAAAAAAAAAAATCACCTGAAATACTAGTGAGATTATGCTATGCTCTACTTTCTAAACTTGTAAAACTCCGTTTTTCACTCAGTGATATGACTTTTTATTCCTGGCCACATTCATACATTCTCATTAGTCTCATGATCCAGGTTCATAGTTCTGTCTCAAGGGAAACCTCCACTCATGTTTTCTCTGCCCTCTGTTTTCAAATGGGGAAATGAGCATAATTGATAGCTGTGCTTAGTTCCCTTTGAAGCTCTTGAGTACAGAACCTAGTGGGAAAAAAAGACAAAAAAAAAAAGTGGTTTGTACGTTTATGGGGGAAAGGAGACTGCAGAAGGACAAAGGAGGAAGGAAAGCTGGAAGATGAAGGAAAAATGGAAGAAAATCATGAGGGAACTGTAGCTGAAGATAAAATGCAATATAGTATCAGATTGCAAGAAAAGAGGGACAGAAGTATGAGTGAATTCCAAAAGTCGCTCCCTCCAGAGATCTTGTGTCACAGATGCTGCTGCTGCTGCAGAATAGGATTTAAACATCCATCAAAAGCCTGCTGTTGTCCTGGTGGGAAAATAAATAGTTCAACATATTGCTCATCTAAACCAAAGTTACCCTGTAAAGGCTTAGAAGGTTGGGAAAATTGGGACCCATGAAGGTTTCTCTTCATTTTTTTGCTCACTCAATTCTCTGCCTCTCTCCTTCTTTTCTTCTCCTTCTCTCTCTCTCTCTAACTATAAATGCAGAAAATATGTATAATTACAAATCATATATATACACTACATATAGCATGTATATATATTTATGTATGAATAGGTATAGATAGGTAAAAGAATGTGTGGGTATAGGTGTGTGCATATATATATACACACATATGTATAGACGTATGTATGTATAAAATGCATGTGTATTCTTAAGCATGACTGAAGTCAGGAAATATGTTATTTAGGAGCTGGCTGAATTCCAAAGTGAGATTCTATACAATAACTTCATACATGTGTGCACACATAAACACATTGTACATTCACAGTTTTAATGTTCAAATGCAAAGTAGAGATCAATGTTATAATTTATTGAAGATGTCTATCACAATTGGAAACATTTTCAGAAGGGAAAAAAATAAATCAAGTAACCTTGAAAAGTTTGGAATTCAAGTTGGATCCATATCAAGTGTAATTAACCAGTATAGCTATTCAGCACCATTTTTAAAATGGGCTTGGATGTGAAATCATGTTTTTTCCTCTTTTCTTTTTCTAGTGGGAAACAAAAGGATTAGACAGGCTTTGGACAGACTTGCTTGAAAACACAACAGATCTAAGGTTCTTTCATCTTCATCCCAGGAAATCTCTAGCCTGGACACGACTGAGAAGCGTAAGATTCTTCCCGCTTATAAAATAGTCCTTGTAAATTAATCTGCTGAGCATGGCATGAAAAATCCAAGAGTCAAAGCCCAGTTCTCACTTCAACGTTACTACTGTTGGATTCTGTTGAAAGAAATTAAGATCATCAGATTTAAGGCCAAGCCTTTATGTCTGTGTTGACTGGCACTTGGAAGAGCTGATTCTAAACTGGATACAGCTCATATAGAAAGTACTTTCTTTCTTATATTGTTTAGTTATGTAATCAAAGTCATGAATTTTCTTAACAGTTTCTGGATTTGTATAGCAGCTAAAACAGTAGATATTCACCTCATTCTTCTTCTCTTCTTTTTTTATAACACCATAAATTGTTATATTAGTTATTAATGAGGATCTAGACTTTTGACCTTTGATACTTGGCTGAGGACAAATTTATCAAAGTGGAGCCATGGTAGAGCCAGTTGAGGTGTAAGAGTCTATCTTCAGTGTCATTAAGTAAAGGTAATGAAAAGTACTGCTGTTTGCAACTCTGCTTTTAAAACGTGTTAAAAAATTGTCAGCACTGGCCTGACAAAAGTTGATCATTGGTGGAGCTGCTGTCATTGCTCCAGTCTAGTTAAAGAAGGTTCTGTAACGTAACACAGAAAGGCACAGAGGAGAGAGACTGCTTCACTCATTATAATAAATATTCTTTCAATTTTCCCTCAAAAACCATGAGGGGTACTTAGCCTAGACCCATAATTTTCCACAGACCCATAAACTAAGTTCTGTTTTATAAGAGTGCTGACAAGAACCTCATGAAGTTAACCAAGGGGAAGTGCAAAGTCCTGCCACTGGGGAGGAATAACCCAAAGCAGCACTACGTGCTGGGAGCCAACTGGCTGCAAAACAACTTTGCAGAGAAAGACCAGGTGGTCAGGAAGCTGAACATGAGTAGTGTCACTGCATCCAAGAAGGTCAACAGCATCCTGGGATTCATGAGAAGGAGCAGGTCAAGAGAGATGATCCTTCCCCACTAACTTGGTGCTGGTGAGACAAAGCTGGAGCGGTGGATCCAATTCTGGGCTCCAGAGCACAAGAGACACAGACATATTGAAGCAAGTCCAGCGAAGGACCACAAGGATGGTCTCCGAAGGTCCCTTCCCAAATCAGCCATTCTGTGATCCTGTGATACTTCGAAATAGGTGATTATCTATCCAGGAAATCCTGCTGGAAGCCCTCCCTGCACCCCTCCTGTGGCATGACAGTGCTGATACTGCAGGTACCTAGTCCTTCCATCTCTTTTCTTTCCCTCCCAGCTGCAGCGAATAGTGTGTTTACCCGTGATTTCCAGAGGGTAATGAAAAGGTTAGCAGCATAGCCAAGGGGGTCAGTATTTTATCACAGCCTTTTATTTATGCCTCAGTAGTACCAGAGGCCAGTTGGCTGGAGGGGGGAACCAGCCATGCTCAGAGTACAATCACTGCCACAAAGTCAGGGGTCATCCCGCCACCAGGCAGGGATCCCACATCAGTCCTGAGACAAGGAAACCCTCCCCTTTTCTATATTGCTAGGTGATGCATAGACACAGTGGTACAGAGGTACAGATGTACTCCTCTACAGGTATACAAAAGTCAATATTACATTGTACGGTAATTTATATGTTTATATACTTAAACTCTTTTCCATCTTCGATTAAGGCAGAGTAGTTTTAAGAGACTGTCACAACAGTTTGTGATGAGGTGCCTTCTAACACTCCATTAGTATAGTTTTGTGAAGAAACTATATCTAAGACTTTGGAACTGGGATACCTAGAAGTGACTTTTCTCTTGTCCTTATTAGGTAGCTGGAAGGAGATTACAGTATATAGTGTAAATTTAATGTCACCCTGGCAGGAGGTGGCAGGTTAGGAATCCTGTCAGTCACTGATTTACTGCTTAGCAGTAGGGAAAGGCTTTAGAACAAACCCCGCAGGAGCATTATAAGCACTTTTTTATTGTCAAGATGTCAGAACACAACACAGTGTAGCCACTAAGCTTAAAAGTGATTTATGAAAAAAAGACCACCTGGAGATTATCTTATTTTTATCATTTTAAAAGGACATAAAAAGATCATTTTTGTCATATCTGTTTCCTGGTCAGTACACAAATCCACAGAGGAGCAATTTACTCATAAAAAGGCCATTGATGTTATGAAACTGTTCTCATTTCTAATGTTGCATGTCATTTATTGCTGTTACTTAGAACTACCTATGGTACATTTTGCTAAGTTACTGTCTCTCCTCTCTCGCCAAATTTTTAATTTCCACATTCAAAAAGCTGAATTTTCCCCACGCTGCAGGAAGTATTCAGAATCTGCTAAATACTTTAATGTCGAGAGATGGAGATCTTTAAGGGAAAGTGTTGTTAAAGATTGTGGCATTTTATACTAATTTTCCAGCAGAGGTTATGGTTCCAGAAAACTACAATTTAAGACATTCTAAAATCCTAATACCAATCATATGAAATAATAGCATTTGCTATATAGAACCAACAGTAAAAGTAACCTTTGTAAAGAGTAAAAGCTAGTAGAAGTTATAAATTGAAAACTTCAGTGTGACTGGATTAATAAAAAAAAATTCCTCAGGATCCCAACGTGCTATGTTTAACGTCAAGGTCAGGACTCAAGTATAAAAGCAACATAAAACAAAGCAGGGTATTATTTTTAGCAATAATAGTACCTTGTCCAGATTTGCACTTGGAGCTGGTGTAAATACAATACAGACTGCTTACCTGTTTTCCTTCTTATGGTTGATATGGGTGTTTTTGGTGTGTATTATTAACTGGAAAGTGCAGATTGGTTTTGCAGCTACATTGTGTAGCACTTCTCCTATCAGATGGAACTTGCTCAGACTAACTGCAAAAACATTCTGCAAATCTGTACCATGGACAATCTAAAATATTCAGGCTGAACCAAATACCATTTAAGTTTGTGATTTCCATGGAAAGATGTCCTTGGATTGCATATGGTATTAAACAAGACCTGGCTCAAGCTTCTCAGCAATACAGACAAAACAGAGTTTTCCAAAGCCAGGGAGAAGGAGGGAGGAGAGGGAGCTTACTCAGAACCTGTTCACAGTTGGGAAACTCAGGATGGGAGTCGGGTCCCCAAGTCCTGGGTGGGAAGGACTCTGCAGAACAAGGCTTGCTTCTATTCTGCGCCTGACTGGCTGGAAGAGACAGGGATCCAGCTGCTGCTTCTCAAATGGGGCAGCATTCCTCCTACTCCCCAAGCAGTATTGATGCTACCTTGGCAGTCACAGAAGCTGAGTTTTCTAGGGCTGAGGCACAGACAAAGAAAGCTGCACTCCTGACAGTCAGCTGCTGCCTTTAGGGTAGTGGAAAGACAGCAATTTTCTGTTAATTGAGGAAATATGCCCATCTTTTCTTTAAGAGTTGGGCAGAATGATTACTATCTTGGCTTTTGTACTTCCAGAAGAAATGTTGGGTTGGTTTTTTTTTTTTTTTGATGTTACGTGGAGGGATTAGACCATTCATCTCCAATGCATGTGAATAAAATTCCTTCAAAATACCAGAAATCCGGGCATAGGTTGTTCTCAGGGCATTTTCTTCTCAGAAGTGTAGATGCAGAAGACCTGGATATTACAGGAGTCCGCACAGATTTTTATATCCAGACCTGAATCTTGCATGATTTCTTCTCAGAACTGAGTGAAGACCAACTATGTTCTTAAATCTCCTGAAAAAGAAGGTCTGTTTACAAACGTTGACACATTAAGAAAATAAACTTCAATAGTTATAATTTTGTGGCATGTTATATCACTTACATTCACCTATTGTATGACTGTATACACAGAATTTCATCTAGCTATCTGATGGTCGCTAGTGAGTTCAACAATATGAGCTTGTATAAACATGATTTTTCATTAGAGTATGCAGATTTGATCTCTATAACTTTTGATATCTAGTCTTCTCTCACCATCTGGCTACTTATTCATTATGATGAAATAATCTCCTTATCATTTTTAAATTATTTGTGAGTAAAAGACATGGAACTCTTTGAGAGTTTCACAGAAGATCATTGTATAGTCCTCAGAAAATTTTTATTGATTTTATACAAAACGTGTGGGTGTTTTACTAAGAATGCTTTGAAGAACAAATGTAAATGTCTTATAGGGGGGTATATGCACTTATGTCATAAAACATGACTTTTTTCTTAGTGATACCAGTCATTATATACTGTCTGACTAAACCTAACACATGAAAATATATATTTGACTCCCACACCATAGCGACATTTTTATCCTTCTACTGAATACTGATTTTTTTTCCCATTGCTTTTATTTTCTTTCTTCTTTCAGCCCAAGAAATAAGAAAGTATTTTTAAGAAACTGTAATTAGGAAAGTATAAAGAGCTTATGTGTAAAGAAGTTGGTGCACATAAGTTCTCTAAATATATGTTCTTAATATTTTGTAAACTATTCATAAAGCATTGATAACACGTTACTTATTTTGCTGATCATAAATATATCCTCTTCTATGTCATGTAATTCTTTTTGTAACATAATTCTGTTGTAATAGCAATTTACTTGCTCTTAAGATAACTATAAAGCATGATAACAAGTATGAAATTAAAATGGAACATTAAAGACATCAGCTGTCTTATTTTTCTCTGAGAAAAGTCAGAAAGTCACCAGCATAACTAGAAACTAATCTGTTCAACCTATTTATCCTTAGGTTTATTACCCAAATAGACATATTTATGAACACTGCTTTCAAATTTTTAATAAAGGAAATGAGTGAGGCTGAAGAAGTAGGAGAAAAACAGAAAGGAAAATGGGGCATATACCACCTAAAGTAGTAAAAGGAGGAAATAGCTCTCTGTCACAACTGATACAGAGATTCCAAAGTGGTACTGGAGACTGCAGAGGGCTTGTTCAGGCTTACTGTATCCTCAGGACTTATCTTGTCAGATTGCTATATGGAAGCTAAAGCAGCTCTGTTATATATTTATTTCCCTATGCTATTTGAATCAGAATATATTTCATTCCACAAGATCAAATACAGCATTTCTTATATTTCTTTCAATCTTGGATCAGACTCAATACATACAAAGGAAGAGGAATCAATGGATATGAGTCAAACTCTATGTAGAAAGAGAATGGAATCAGACACACAGAGAGATCAAGGATTAGAAAAACTCAAATTCAAAACTATCCACCTCATGATGCCTCTTTCTGTCAGTTCTCTTAAATCAAGGTGTTCTGTGGTTGTCCTATGTCTACTGGAAGCTGACCCAGTGTAGCTTCAACAACCTTACCATTAAAGCTTTTTTATAGCACTGAGTTTTCTCTTTCAAATCTCTATCCTTTAACATGCAATGAGTTCATGTTAAAATCAGCAATAAGCATGTGCCTGCACTGAGGAGGCATAATACATACTTGCTTGTGGAATTCGGCAAATCTATTTCAATTGGTTGAGAAAGGATTGTGTGATTTTTGTACCGTAGCTCTACAGTTAACTAACTGGCTACCCAGAGAACCCCCTTTTTTTTCTTTTTCTTTTTTTTTTTTTCAGAGCCAGAAGCATTTATCCAGGAGAAGCAAGAATAAGTGTCAGCAATAGTTGAAATGTTGCTCCTGCTCCTTGAAGTGTGCTTCAGTTATTCTCATCTGCTGTTGATGCTTGCTGAGAGTTTTCATGCTAAGGTGAAAGAGCAAAGAGAAGGGACAAAAGGCAGCTCTAGGGAAGGCAGAGGCAGCTTTAGAACAGGGAAGGGGAGAAGGACTGACAGTGAGACCAAGACCAAAGATTTCATTTGACTTACCATGACAAACAACTTGTGATGATTAGCTATGAGATGAGGCAGTTCCTCACTCTTCCTTCTCTCAACTACAGAAAATCAGCCTAGCCTGTGTACACCACTATGTATAGGATCTTAACAGGGAAATGTTTCTTGTTCCAGATAGGTTTCTTATTATTTCTGATTAAGAATACGGCACCTACTAAGCTTCAGGATCACCTTATAGACATTTAGACAAAGAAAAGAAGAAAAAGCAGCTTTCTTGCAGAGACATTTAAGTATATAGCTGACTGCAGCCACTCTCAAGCCTACAAATGCATTTATCAGCGCTATCTATTTATTTAAATAAAGGCATAATTACAGAATAGTGTCCTGGCCAGTCCAGGCATATTTCACTTTGGCAGTTAAATAATTCCAGCTGTGTCTCATATTTTAAATCACAGGTTAGCAAATGCCAAGAAGCATTTATTTTATCTATGGTGAAGCAGGACATTGAGGGAAAAACGTTCTACCTAAAATACACCGTACATCTTTAGCACAGCTAAGCATTAAGCCATTCCTATACTAGTGCTTTATTAGCATAGGGTCAATTTCTCTATTTTACCTGATCTGAAAAAATGATTTATAAGTTTCTTTATGTATTGCAGTTATGTTACCAAGTTAGAATCCCTAGGACAGATCAAAGCCTATCGTGGCAGATTCTGGTAAAGAAAAAAAAAGAGAAGGGAAAGGGAAGGGAAGGGAAAGGGAAGGGAAGGGAAGGGAAGGGAAGGGAAGGGAAGGGAAGGGAAGGGA
>JAOXNO010000024.1:80769944-80787039 GCA_028565335.1 Limnodromus scolopaceus | reverse complement strand
TGGATGGGGCTTTGAGCAACCTGCTCTAGTGGGAGGTGTCCCTACCCATGGCAGGGGGGTTGGAACTAGATGATCTTTAAGGTCCCTTCCAACCCTAATGATTCTATGATTCCATCTGTCATGGTTTGGGCCAGGTTGGCCAATGACAACAGATGCTCTTTCCAACATCTTGCTCTAAGGAGGAAAGGAAGAGAGAGTTTAGAAAAAATAAAACTACATTAATAAAATATTAATATCAAAAAGGAAATAATGAAATTGATATTATGTATAAATATATAAAAACTGTATCAAGTTCTCTGGAAGGTGTCACTGGCACACACTGGGAAAGCTCCAAACTAGACTCAGTGATAAATGGAAACTGGATTCCAGAACTCACAATGGAAACCAAATACAGACAAACTTGACCAGGTCCTCTTCAGACATCAGTCATTTGAAAAAGAAAGCTACGGAAGAGACAGCCTTGAAGGGACACCAAAGAAAACAAACCAAGCAAGAAGACCCAACAAGGATGAACCAAGCCAACCCCCCTCTTCCCTCAGCTTTTATACTGAGCATGGCAGATGGGATGGAACACCCTATTGGTCAGTTCAGGTCACCTGACCTGTCCACCCCTCCCCACAGGTGCGACCCCTCCACAGGGTAAACCACCAGGTCAGCTGACCCCGGTTGCCATGGCAACCGGTATAAGGAGGAGCCTCTCTCACTGAACAGGAAGTGGCCTCTGCTCCACCCCAAACCTGGACTATAAATAGGCCAGCACTGGCCAGAAGACCATTGTTTATGTGAAGGAGAGGTAATGTAAGGGAAGCATAGTAAGGACAAGTGTAGGGCTGCATTTAATAGACTTTTTTGTTAAGGGGGGAAGAGAAATGCATTAAAGCACCAAGGTAAGGTATTTAAAGATGGATTTATATCTAAATTATTTAGGCTTCTAGGGGTTGCTAATCTGGATATCTGTCAGTCTTCTGGAGTAGCCTGGAAAATGGAGGTACCAAGATGGTGTTCTTGACTCTTCTCTAATGAGGTGTATGTGTTCTTTTAAAATCTTTGATTTGAATATTTAAGAGGATTATAACTCTTTTGTCTCAGGTAGTAGCTATCTTGTAGGTAGTGATAATCCTGCTCCCTCAGTCTTTGTTTTGTTTTCTCTTGGTTTGGTTTCAATTTGGAGAAGCTGGAAAAGGCAGGCCTGTGTATCTAGTGGGACTGAATAAACTCATGTCTATGGATAGAAGTGTTGTATGATTCTCTTTAAATGTATATGTATACTATATCTGCCTTTGGTTATGTATGTTGTAATTCTCAAGTGTACATAGATGTGTATGTAGTGTAAACATATATACAAATATGTATGTATATTTAATCTTCAGCACATACATCTTAGTCTTATTACATTGACATAAAAAAGAACTTTATGTGGATATTTATCAGGAAATCAGACATACATACCATCTCTTCTAGAGCTTTTCTGTAGAGAAGAAACAGCTTTGTGCTGAATTCTGAAATTGAAATCCAACCACTAAACCTGTAGAGTGGCTGTTAAAATAAATGTACTGTATATGTTTGGTACATAGAGGTACATCTTTAGCCTCTCACACGCATGTTCATGTGTGAATAAATATACTTATCTGTATACCTGTGTATGTAAATACTTCTATATCTCTCTCTATAAAGCAGAATAGATTAGTGTAAAGATGATACATCAACTAATACTCTTAAAATAGTTTTCAGTGATGTAGAAATAAAGGTGTATATTTATATATATGTTTATATTTTATATATACACATATAAAATACATACATATATATGTAACTTTTTTAATTGCCTATATATGACTATTTGGAAAGGTATTGCTCATAAAACCAAAACAAATTTAACTTTAAATTTCATCTTTAATTTTATTTTTTCTGTTATTTTATTCTCCACCCCTTTTTTTTAAAAAAAAAAGGAAAGATTGATGCATACTTTTTTTTCTTTAGAGAGTATAAGAAAAAAGGGGTTTGTTTTGTTTGGTGGTGGTTTTTTTAATTGTTTGCTTCATTTCTTGTAGTATTAAATGGACACAGAATCTTTGTATGGCTGAAAAATATATTTAAGGTGCTTTTGTATAGATCAGTTTTCTCTATTCTTACCTTTTTTTCTTAATCTTTTTTCTTTTGTCAACCTGTCTCATATTTAAACCTCAGACCACATTTATCAAAACAATCCCGAAGTAATTATTTTCAAAATGAGTAGAATATTCTGAAAACTGCCTTGTACTTTCAGGTGTTCTGATTTCCCCTATATATCAAAAGTTGCATAAGTGTTTTTGCAGGTCAGATTATGCAACTGAGAGTTCATACTTTCAATCCAGTTTTACTCTCTATATAAAGTCCATTAATTACTTTATAGTGAAATATATTATTCTGTGTGTTTTTTGTCATAAAATTGCTGCAAATGTGTGCACTCAAATGGTCCCAAACATCAGCAGATTGCCAAAGTACAATGGGCTTCAGTTTTGTTTAGGGTAGTTTTTTCAGAGCTTGTCTTTTCTGAAGCTTTTCATATTGTGTTCTCTGTATTCATGCACATATTTCAGTGATCCTTGATACAATATAAGCCATATAATTTTGTGGTTGTTTGTTGATCTTCTGTGGGAAAATATTTAAGGTTGGAAGCATTTCTAGTTAATTTCTATCCATTGAGTTTAGTAAGAAGGTGAGTTTATGACAGTTTTTGTAATAAGCCCTTACATAGAATACTGTGTGCAATGTAAAATAAAACTGTTGCAGAGCTTTTGGATAAAGATATCTTGAGATTCATAGGCATCAGACAAAAATCATGTTCTTTCTTTGTGTCTTTTCTGTAAGTAGTAGTTGCTACAGTTACATTTAATTGTAAGCTTATAAAGACATTTTTATTTTGTTTCATTTCAATTATGCTCTTTTTTTCAGTAGCTTCTAGGGATGCTGGAGATCCCATAGCAACCAACAGTTTATTTTAAGTTGTCTTTCTGTGTTTTAAGAATTTAGGGCCAAAGATTCTAAACTGTGACGCCTGGACTATATTCCTTCTTCTCAGGGACCTTGTTCTGAGATAACATAAGTTTGTACAATATTTGTGTTGTATTGTTCTGAGCTCTTCTAGAAGACAAGAGGTTAAAACTCATTAAAATGTTTTACCACTTAAGCAGAAAACACAAACTGAGCTGGGTATATGTGAGGGCCAAAGGCAATTGCTACGCATACAACTGTACAGGGAGGGCTTTGCGTACTCCTTACATGTCCACACCACACTTCAAGGTACCACCACTGTGCTGAGCAAACCTAAGATACTGCAAATACAGATATCACTTTGAGAAGTTTCAGTAAAATTTTTTGGCTTATTTTTAGTGTTTTTTCATCTTCAGAACTTTCTCTTCTGAAACAAAAGGTGATTAAAGATATATGCAATGTGCAGCCCTAACTGAGTCCTTCCTCCTAAAAGTAGTCATACTGAAGCTAATGGGAATATTTGCCATTATTTGCCAGAAGTTATTAATATACATGAGTCTTTTGATGGCTCCACTGT
Source organism: Limnodromus scolopaceus (assembly GCA_028565335.1). NCBI lineage: Eukaryota > Metazoa > Chordata > Aves > Charadriiformes > Scolopacidae > Limnodromus > Limnodromus scolopaceus. The sequence continues at coordinate 80,783,489 of JAOXNO010000024.1, read as the reverse complement.
TGGAGTGACTTGAACTAGCTTTGCTGTTTGCTTTTGTCAGATAATAAATAGGAAAAAAAAGGCATGGGAAATACTTTAGGTTATTAATATTCAAAAGAGTTTCAGCAGGACCAAATAAAGACTAGTTTATAAAACAGCATCTCCAAAAATATAATATAAATCAAGTAAAAAAAAAATCATGGGAATTTCTAAGCTTGCATGGTGTTGAATAATGCGTTCCCTTCTTGTCTTAGACTACTGGGAGATAGAGTTTGAAGGCTCTATATCTGGAATTTTTTTTTTAATCTTTCAGACAGACCTTCAGATTTGATACAAAGTCTATTGGGAATATCCTGTGATCAACAAGGAAGTAGTCTGTAGCACTGAAATATCCAGCCTAATATTATCTTAACTTTTCAGCTATTTCTGAATTAATGCAGACCGTTAACAATAAATGGTCACAGGCTCTGGTTCTCATGGGGAACTTCTGTCACTCCACTATTGACTGCAACAGCAACCAAGCAGGTCACTACTAATCCAGGAGTTTCTGGAATGTGCGGATGACAACTTCCTGATACAGGCGACTGAGGAGCTGACAAAGGGGTTAATTTGTTACTGAACCTCATATGTGCAAATAGGGAAGGGCTGTGGTAAAGCTTGAAAGCTTGGCTGCAGTATTCATGAGATGAGTATCAGAATCACAATCCTGCATTTCAGGAGAGCAGTTTTCGGCCTCTTCAGGGACCTGCTTAAAAGAATCCCATGGGGCATGTCCTCAGGAGAGGAGGTGTCTAGGAGAGCTTACTGACTTTCAAGTAATGCCTCCTCCAAGCGAGCTAACAATCTATCCCAACGTGCACAAGTCAAGAAAAGGTGGCAGGAAAACTACGGATGAACATGCAGCTCCTGACAAGACTCAAACAACAAAAAAGGAAGCAAAAAAGAGGTGGAAGTCGGGGCATGTGCTCCAGAAAGGGTCTAGAGATGCTGTCTGAGCACACTGGGATGGGTTAGGAAAGCCAAAGCCCATCTGGAGTTGTATCTGGCAGGGAACCTGAGGACAACAAGAAGGGCTTCTACAAGTATTTTAGCAGAAAAAGGAAGACTAGGGTAAATGTGGACCTACTGCTAAAGGGGACAGGGGACCGGCTGACAAAGAACATAGGAAAGCCAAGATACTCGGTGCCTTGTACTGATCAATGACTCAATATCTAGATGGAGATCAGTGACAAGTGGTGTCCCTCAGGGGTCCGTATTGGGACCAGTACTGGTCAATATCTTCATCAATGACATAGACAGTGGGATTGAGCGCACTGTTAGTGAGTTTGCAGACAACACCAAGCTGAGTGGGCAGTTGACATGCCTGAGGGATGGGATGCTGTCCAGAGGGACCTTGACAAGCTCAAGAAGTGGGCCTGTGTGAACCTTATGGGGTTCAACAAGGTGAAGTGCAAGGTCCTGCATCTGGGTCAAGGCAACCCCTGGTACTAATACAGGCTGGGGGATGAAGGGATTGAGAGCAGCCCTGCTGAGAAGGACTTGAGGGTACTGGTGGATGAAGAGCTGGACATGAGCTACAAATGTGCAATTGCAACCCAGAAAACCAACTGTATTTTGGGCTGCATCAAAAGCAGTGTGGCCAACGGGTCGATGGAGGTGATTGTACCCCTCTGCTCTTCTCTTGTGAGACCCCACCTGGAGTACTGTGTCCTGATCTGGAGCCCACAGGAAGGACATGGACCTGTTAGAGTGTGTCCAGAGGAGGGCTACAAAAATGAGAGAGCTGGAGCACCTCTCCTATGAAGACAGGTTGAGAGAGTTGGGGTTATTTAGCCTGGAGAAGAAAAGGCTCCAGGGAGATGTTATAGCAGTCTTTCAGTACTTAGAGAGGGCTTATAAGACAGATAGGGACAAGCTTTTTAGCAGGGCCAGTTGTGATAGGACAGGCAGTAATGGTTTTAAACTGAAAGAAGGTAGATTCAGATGAGATAGAAGGAAGATTTTTTTTATAATGAGGGTGGTGAAACACTGGAATGGGTTGCCTGGAGATGTCATAGATGTCTCATTCCTGGAGACATTCAAAGTCAGGTTGGACGTGGCTCTGAGCAACCTGATCTAGTTGAAGATGTGCTTGCTCCTTGCAGGGGTGTTGGACTAGATGGCCTTTAAAGGTCCCTTTCAAACCAAACAATTCTACAACTCTATTATTTTAACTCAGTGATGCTTAAAAGATGTTTTTTACAGCTGAAGTATTTCTGCACGATGTTCTCTCCTTCTTCCTTTTCCCAAAATTTGCGGATAGAGAAATCATGAAGATATGTCTCTGAAGTCTGCTGGATAAAAGAGATCTGGTCCCTAAATTCCTGTGTGGAAACTCAATCTATTACGGAATATATATAGTCGAGGAGTGGTAGCACTGTTCCCTGCTTCCCTGAGCAGACTTTAAAATAAAATCAAATATTAAAAAAAAAATCCCCTTTTTTGTTTGCATCATTACAACATGCATGATCTGTGAAGTCAGAAAGAATTTCTGCCAAAAAAAATTTAGAAACGGGGGAAAAAAAACCCCAAAGCCTAATGATTTTGAAGGCAGAAATGTTTGAAACCTGCTGCATTGCTAGAGTGTTTTGAACAATACCATATGGATGTGTACATATGTGTGTGTGGAGGAGATGCATATTTGCCTCTGTGTTAGTAGGTGAATTATTGCTAAGGCTCTGTGTGCTTTATAACTCTGTGGTCAGAGTATACAATTTAAACATGAGACACTGATTTCATCCTTGCTCCTTGCATTTCATTTCCTGATGCTTCAATGAATGTAAAAACAAGAAAACTGCTGAACTGCCAGGGGCTCTAATCATGTCAGTTTTTATAAGAAAAGTAAGGTTGGGGCTGTTTGGTGCTGGCTGGAAGAACCTCAAGGAAAAAAAGGGGCAGTAGAGCATGTTCATATATATAAAGCCAGTACTATTTAATATTGTAGATATTTCTGCTGTATCTCACATTTATAACTTTAGAATTATATTTTTTATAAAATTAAAGGCAAGTGATAGCAAGGCAAGATTAAATCATAGGATTTTTTCATGTAAAATCCATAGTAAGATAAACATTGCTTGTTTTCTTTCATATGAGTCATGTAATACTTTCCTTAATGATTAAATAACATAAGAAGCAGCATTAAATGTATATGTTTGAGATTCAACTTAAATTCTTAGTGCAAGTTTCAGCTTTATATTAAATTAAATACAGCTACAATTTGTAACCTTTCTATTGACTTTCTCTGGCAGGACTTATTATCGTTTTACATAAAAGAAAATAAAAGTTGAGAGAAGTGATTTTAAATGGTCATTTTCCTAGTGGTAGTCAGGGGTAGAAGGTAGGAGTAAAATACCATGGAAACCCTTTTTCTGAAAAAGAAGGGTAGTCCTCCAACCCTTTCAGATGCATGTATGGCAAAGGCTGGGATGCCGCTTGCAAAGCGTTATCTGCATTTGCATGCTCAGGGACACAATCTCATTAGTATGTCTTGGACACTGCACAAGATATCCAAGGCAGTGCCAAACAGCACAGAGGAATGCTTTTTTTTTTTTTTTCTTCAGACTGGGCACCACAGTATCTTAAATAACAGGATTACAGCACTAATTAGGACTGGGAAGCCATGAATGAGGCTTAATGCCTGTCTATTTGGTTATCAGCTCTCTTTGTACCTATCATGGACAGATGTTTTAGCAGGGACTGTTGCGATAAGACAAGGGGTGATGGTTTTAAACTAAAAGAGGGTAAATTCAAACTAGATAAAGGAAGAAGTTTCTTACCACAAGAGTGGTGAAACACTGGGACAGATTGCCCAGAGAGATGGTAGATGCCCCATCCCTGGAAACATTCAAGGTCAGGTTGGACGGGGCTCTGAGCAACCTTATCTAGTTGAAGATGTCCCTGTTAATTGCAGGAGGTTTGGACTAGATTACTTTTAAAGGTCCCTACCCAAACTGTTCTATGATTCTACCAGGAAGCTAAATGAGATCTCGCCCCAAGTGTGACAGGAATGATTTCTCTGCTCAGACACCTGGACCCACTGGACAGCACACCTCCAACCTTTCTGAAGTAAGCATGGTGGAATTAATTGAAAGGGGTATGCAGTACACAACACAGTATACAGAATACACGATGATGCTGTATTCATAAAAAGCAATGTAATTCTTTGGCATTGTATGCTCTTGTTTTACTTGCTAAATAGGGCTCCATGTTAGACAGCTTTGTATGATGTTGTAATGGCAGACCTTTTGATTGTGAACTCATCCAAAACAGCAACCTATGGCTTAGCTCTACATGGTTTAAATTCCACAATTCAAAAGTATATTACTTTCATACACTTTGTATTTGTACATTCAGTTGGTAAAGGAATGCATTGTGGCAGTATGACACCTTTATACTGCCATATTGGCAGTTATCATTCAATCTCATGTTGATGATTAATTTACCTTAAAGAAGGTCAATAGACTCCTGCTGTTTTAAAGTGTCTCCTACTGATGTTTGCTGGAGTTACATGATGTGTTGATTAATGTAGAAACTTTAAGGAAAAGAAGATAATTTGGGGGGAAAAATAATGAAAAAATTTAGCTGAATATTATTATAAAGTAGCAAAGAAACTGCCCAGCTGGGCTAATCTGAAACTGGGCCAAAAGATTAAATAGGAAATACCAAATTTCCTTTAAACTACACTTCACTGAAGTGATACTATTTCTGATATTTATAGTTTATATAAATCAGTCCAGAGTGCATTTGAAGCCAGTGGCAAAGGCGGCTATGGGTACCTCAGTCCCCCTTTTGAACCCATCTCTGTTCAGTGGCTGGGTGTATTGGGTGGGTATCTGTCTGTTTGATGCAAAATACTTGCAATAAACCCTTGCAGGTCAGTACTCTGGGCAGACTTGGCAGAACCTCAACCTAACAAGCTGGGTGACCTTTCTGAGCCTGAAAACATATGAAAATACATACTCAAATGCCTCCTGAAGGTCATACCTGCCAGGGTGTGAGTAAAGACTCCTGTCAGAAATGTCCCACTTTACATGGGTACTAAGAGAACAAACAGGAGCCGGAGTCTGTAGCCTAGAGGGTGGATCCCTCAGGTGAAAATGTCCTGGTTCCTTTCTAGATCTTGCTCCAGACTCCTACTGGTTCTGGGTTTGGCACCTGACGGGGCACTACTTATATCACATTTTGAATATGATCTTTTTAGCTAGAAAACTGGTTGAATATCTTTTATGTTAAAAGGCAAAATTGAATTCTTCTTGGTTTTAAAAGATATTTGGAAGATACAATCTCACAGCACGCACAGGGAAACCTCCTGGTTTTTTGGGGTTTGCTTGGGGTTATTTGCTCTTTGTGGGGGGTGGTTGTGTTGGTGTGTTCTTTTTTTTTTCCTTCAGAATTGTGAGGTTTTTTTACATTTTCTGTTTGGTTTTGTTTGCCAAGTGTTGTGCTATTCATCTGCTCAGAACAACTAGTACAATGGTTTACTGAAAAATAAAATCTGCAGGCAGGGAGTGCCACATTCCATTGCCCTAGTCCTTTAATATGCTAACAAATTAAACTCTCTATGGAGATTGACCAAAGAAGCAAGAGTCAACAACTGGTATAATTACAGCATCTCACAGATTGCATGGAATATTCTCTTATATTTTATGGAGCAAGATGCATTTAGCTAAGTGGTGAAGATGGGTAAAATGCGATCCAGTTAGCATCAGAAATGTCTCCGCCTGCCACAAATTATCAATTTAAGAGACAAAGGAGCTGCTTTACACTTCAATATGAGACAGAAATCTTTGTTTCAACTTTCAGAAGTTATTGATCTTAGTTTGAATACATGAAAAAAAAAAAATCACAGCCTGAAAGATAGCCCCAAGGAAAAAGGAACAAGGAAGCCTTTTAATAGGAAGAGTCTTCATTGGTTGTTAAATACAGTGTGCTAGAGTATAGTTTTGATATAATTCCATTGATTTCAGTGGAGCTGAATATAGCAGGGCCCGAGTCTCCAATTATCATGGTTACTGTTGAAGTCTTCATTCATTTAGGTTTTGCATATATCCTTTTTTTATTGAAAGGAAAACAATTTTATACTGACATCAAGTTGAAACCATTGTTTCAACAGAAATAGTATAGAAATCAAGTAACTAACTTTCTTGATGTCCTTTATCAGGTAGGCAGATAAGCACCAGTACTGTTTGGAAGATGGAAAAATGCACCCTGATATATTAACACCAGATCACACAACAGTTTGTTGCAATCTGGGTGTAAACTCAGTCTCAAACCCAAATTTGTGCTCATAAATCCCAAATCACACTTGTGGGTTCTTTGTTTTTCTTTTTTTTTGGTTCTTTTAAATGCTCCCACATTTTAAGGGTCTGTAGACTGCATGATTTGAACATATGTAAAATATAATTTTGACTGTAATGCAAACCTACACATTTATTAGCACATGTTGGTGACTGAAAACTGAAGGAGTTATACTGCTACTGCATCCAGAATACGGTGATAACACTTTGGCATGTAGTGTTTGGGCTTAGGTGAAATTAAAAACCGCTTCTATACTAATAAATCAAATAGTGCCTAGGAATTTTCCCAGGCATCAGGACAAGATTGTCTATATTAAAAAAAAACTGTTACTAATCCTTTGCACATGCCATTTAGCAATCTTTTGGACAATTCCCAGTCATAGCTCAGGTTGTAAGATTTTCTAGGGAGCATTCCTGCTATGCGGTTTTACAAGCAACCATCCTGCTTTGGAGATCTGGGGGAAGTATTACCTTGATCTAGACCAGACTGTGCCTGTTAGCCAAAGAGCTTAGTAATGTTCATGGGCACCTTTTAATCTCTTCAATGGACACAGCTACTTGTCTAGATCCAAAATTGTGTGCACACCGCTTGTACTCCAAAGGTTGCTCCCTTTCTGACATGAAATTTTTTCTGTCGCTGAGGACATCTCAGGTTTCAGGACATCTGTTTCTAGTTAGAAATTGCTTTATTCATGGTGTGAAGATGACTTGTACAGTTCTGAGGAGAGAAATACTTTTAAATTTTTTTCCCTTTTGTCTCAAGTAACTTAAAAAGTTGAGATAATGGATAATGAGTTTTCCCTGTTTGACTTCCATAAACACAACCGGTTTTTTGTTTTATTTTACTTTTAAGTGAAAAGAGTGTTTTAAATGCTTCCTAAAAGCCAGATTTGGAAACTATATTAGGGAGTACTTACTTACATAAGCACTCCCATGACAGGTCAAAGAAATAAGCCTAAGTTAGTTAGTCGAGTGCTGCATGTTAAGTAATTATAAGGAGACTTATGTATATGATTAAATCATTCCTTAAGAAGCCTAATTTTGTTAAGGGAATAAGAGCTATATCTTAATGTTCTAAGGAGTGAGATCTAGTAGCTAATCTACCAGATGAAATAAAAAGTGAGTTAACATTTACCTTTCCTCTGTTAAGAAAGTATACCAGAAATTACCTTTTCTGTAACAGTTGTTAAAATCATATGTGGAGGAAGGGAGTATGGAACTGGATCTAAGTACAATTCTAATCAAAATGTCACCATATTTATTGTTTTCAGGTATTTTTTAATGTTAAATGGAGTTTTGCTTGTGCTAACCTTCTTGGTAATCACCAGGAATAAACAAGTTAATGTGCCAGTTAATATACTCATGTACTTCTTCAATCATTTTGCCTTCAGAGAAAGCAGAATTTTTTTCCTGTTGAAGAAAACTGACAATTTATGTGCAGGCAAAATGAGAAGTGACTTTAATTTCTCACACCAGGAAGTTATTTGATAATGCAGAGGAATCAGATTTGTCAAGTGAAAAGAGATACCTTATTGCATAGTAACTTTTCAGGTTATTTAGGACTATACTGAAAACAAATTGGCTGATGCAACATTTAAAAGCATACAGGTGATTTCCAGCAGTCTTGTCTGAAGTTTTCAGAGTATTTGTTGATGGTTTTTTGCTCTTAAAATCTCAGTAGTTATGTTGGCACACAGTTTATGGAGATTATGGAGCATCCATCACTAGAGTGTGTTTTGGTGTTTTTTTTTTTTTTTTTTTTGCTGAGGTAAAGGAACATCTGTTAAGGATGTACTAAAGATATTTGATCCTGCTTCCACACAGGGAGAAGCACTACATGACTTCTTCAACTCCCTCAAAATATTACATTACCTCTAACTCTATTTTGGTGAATTAAACTTATAATGTTTATCTTGGTATTACCATGCGTCTGTACCACATAAATGTGCATCAATATCAATGAACAGTAACAAAAAGCAATCAGACAAATTGAAGGGGAGTAAAGGTCTTAAGACTGATTCAGGCAGAAACTAAATTTGAAAGTGGCAGTTCACTTTTTTCTCGTAACCATTACGCACTAATCTGTCAGTTTTGCTCAGCAGAGTCCTGACATGGCACTGTGCAAAAATACATATTTCTCATTTTTTGTGTCACTGGCATTGAAGTAAATTTAGCTGTTATTGTTTTGCATGTACAACTTCTCACACAGCTCCATGGAGAGCTATGTAGTCATAACCAGAAATGATTCATGATGCTGTAGGAAAATAAGAAATATTAGTAGAGTTAATAAACGAAACTGTCAAAAGATGACTGTCTCACATTCTAGTAATTTCTAGTGGCTATTCAGTGATTTTTTTTTTTATTATATATTCACTAGGTATCCATACTAAACTTTGACTAAAGACAATCAGGCTAGTTAAGAAAACAAGAGCATGTCATTTTGATATATAACCACGGCTGTATAAGGGTTTACAGTATGTATTTGTCTGAAGTAAAGCAATGTTTTTAAATTCTGCAAAAGAAAACCCATTGTATGCAGAAAGATAGGTTTTGTTTAGCTTAAACAAAAAAGCCTACTGATATATCGTTTGTCTTGTCTGCATTCTTTTTCCCTTCCCTTCAAAAGAATATATCTTAGCAGATGAAACCATGTTTCATATTTTGGCCAGAAAAAGGAACTAAAGGCAATGTGTTTAATAGGCAAAAGACCAGTACTCATTTCCCAGGTCTTGGAAAGCCAATTAGGCCCTGCACTGGGCCTGTTTTTCTCGAGCGGTGAAATTTCAACTGAGATCATCCCAAGTAACTGAAGTTTTATTTCCCAGCATTACTGTTCTTTTCTTTGTTTGGTTTTGTCTTGTTTTGTCCTGTGGACGTAGGCTCAGACTTCAGTACTGACTACAACATCAACAGCTGCCCATCTCAGAATCTTTCTCCTAAAAGAACAGTGAAATCCTTGATGTTGAATACCATTTTAAAATTTAAGAGAAAATGTCCTTAGAAACAAAAAGGAAGCAAGGGCCAAGAAACTACAGCAAAACTTTCTAACACTTTCCATTTCAAGAGCTGAAATTGCTTTGTTTTTTAAATTTCTTTCCATTTTCCCTCTTTCAGGGGAACTAATAGCCTTTTTGATCCTAATTGTTTGCCATGGGATGAAGGATGACATCATAGGTCTAGACTTGAAATGTCACTCCCCTACCTCTGTGTGGTGTAGCACAGTAACAAATTCATTTCAACAGCTCTGTCTGTCTGAACTCCATCAAAATGGCCACTCTTCATATGTACATCTTTCAGACTTATGCTCTTTTAAACCATTTTTTTAAAAAAGTTCTCTTTTTAATGTTGGAAAAGCCATAAGTATCATAAACTAATCCTAAAGAGTTTATAGCATGCCCTTGAGGTTGCTGTCCTTGTCTTAGCCCATACAAACATACATGTCTATGTATAGCTGAAAAAATGTGTAACACTTTTTACTAGGGCTTAAGATTTAAGCAGGAGTGGCAGCTATGCCTTCCTCTGCAGCTTAACCTACAGCAGGAGACATGGGATGCCTAATACTGTGTAATAATAGTTATATTCCCCTAGCTCAAGCTGCCGAGGCGAGTGCTCTTGGATAACAGGGTCATGCTGTCTGTTCTCAATGGTATCAGTAGTAGTTTAGAGAAACAAGTTTGTGTATGTTAGAAATGGCCATAAAGTGTTATAAACTGTTAGTGGTATATTTTGACTCCTACACAATCCCTAGTGGTATGATACTGGTAATATACAGCATTGTATTCTCAAGGACTGAGTAGTAACTGCAGAAATAGGAAAGAAAAATTCAGTCAGGAAAGCCCTAATGAAAATTGATTGGAGAGGCTGGAGGATAGAGATATAGTGTATCCGTTCAGCAGGAAACCTAGCTGCGGTCATTTTTTTTTTTCCCCCTTTTTCATCTAACTTATAGGTTAGAAACAAAGATAAACCCAGATCTGTGGATCCAGAGGAAAACTAATACTGTATTTACTGTGCCAAATTTTCTTCTGGTATATCTTGATACAGCTCAATTGACTTTAATAGAGCTTGGCCATTTTTCACCAGTCAGGAATTTGGTCTATTGTAGTAGGAAATGTTCTCACTGAACTTGCTGGATTCATTCAGTTACATGCTTTCCTATTATTGCAATTGACTTATACCTTTATTTAAGTTTAGGGGAAGTTTTGAGGTAAAAGGCTGAAAATTCTCTGAGTCTCACGAATGAAAGAAGTTTCCTTTAAAATTTTTTTGATATTTAAAAATCATGTTAAATTAAAATTACATGTTGGCCAGTATTTTTTAAAGTGTTTTCAATCCTGTAGCCTTGAATGCTCTCAAGCTATGCTCTTTCATTTTAAATCAATGGCAAAGTTCATGCACCTGTCTCAAATGGAAGTCTGACAATATCTTTAATGTCTAGATACATTGCTTCTGATTGTCTAGGTAATGTGAAATGATGCATAGTTCTGCTGTAATAAAGCCACATAATAGTAAATCCCAGCCCAGATAAAAGGCAAAGAACTGCAGAATACACTGTGCCACTGTAAGATTACAGATCTTTAGATGTGTAGAAAAAGACCCCTTAATGTGTCTAAGGGTCTGTAAATGTGTTAAAGCCATCAAGGGTGTTGAATGGATTAAAATTATTATAAAGTTAGGCCTTTTTGGGATGCTTACAGGAAGTAGTCTACTTTTTTGACTTTCATGAGTTTTAAAGAGAAGAAATACTTGAATGTGTTTTTAGGTAGAACATACTCCCAAGTAGGCGGACAGTACATGTATAAGAGAGACCTCTAGCTGTGGAATGCTGAGAAGGAGCTAAATATACTCCTGTAGGTGGGGTGGGCTGAATCAATAGGCTTGAACAAGAGAAGTCAGTTGGAATGAGTGCATCAGGAGTTTTGAAAGTACCAAAAAAGCAATTTTATGTTGCATTTTCAAATGGAGAAAAAAATAGATGATTATGTACCTATTCACTAAATTTTGTGTATTTGTTTGTGGAGTATAGATTTTCTTGTTCTTGATTTAGCTGACAAGATACCCAGTAGATATTTTTTCTATATGCAGCATTGAGTTTTCACATAAGGTAAGAGCAGTAACAGGGTTGCTGACTCTTGTCAAGTCTGGAGTGAATTTTATGCTTAAGCATGATGTGAAACATCCAAAGATTTTTAAAGTGAAAAACAGTTGAATGAAAAACCATCTCATTAGTGTATCTAGACAGTTTAGGCAATTCTCACATTTCAGCAGTTGAAAGTGAGGTTTCAGGATCACTGCTTTTGACATAAATACTCTTAGATTATTATTTGGGTTTTTTCACTGAATGAAGATCTCTTCCAGGCTTTTGGCTGGGAATAGTGGTGAACCGTTGCCTAACTAGAAATAAAGGCCGCCTTATCTGGCTAGCTTTCCTCAGATGTTAAAAAAAAAAAAGAAAAGAAAATGTGCTTTCATCTCATTTGTAATTGGACATCCAAAAAGCTTAATTTTAATGTGGGAACATCTTTAAAACTTAAAACAGAAAGTCAAAGCCTGCAAATAGCTCTCAAAGCCTGCCACTTTGAGCAAAAGGAGGTAAAAGTTATAGGAATTGGAGGCAACAGGAGTACAGATATTTTGTTATTCAGAAACCAGAAAAGGGTGATTACATTTTGCTGCTATATGGGAAAGTCAAGTTCGTTGTGGAGGACAACAAAGGAAGTAGAAAAGGCTTTGAGGAAGTGTAAGACAGAAGACTAGAAGAAGAATTTGTGCTGACAGATGTGATGGAGGCTAAAATAATGACAGCTCTGTAGCATAAAATTGTGTGGTGGAAAAGAGGAAAAGTATCAGTGATTGAGCACTAAATTTTGTCTTACCAGAAAACAATTACTAATGTGAAGGGAGAGATTAGAGATTGTTTACTGTCAGACTGTTTGGCATTTTCTCTTGTAACAGAGTCAACTTTTGTATGTGAATCAAATGATAAGAGGTTTGTTTGTCTTTCTTTCGTTCTTTTTTTTTTTTTTTGCAAAGTTCAATTTATTGAGGATATTCACTAAATTCAGGGATGTTTGGAAAGGTATACAAGCTAAGTATGGTTTCCTGTAGAGGTGCTGTAATACCTAGTGACAGCTAAACATCATGTTGACTGGTGTGTTAGAAAAGTTGGAGATACATGGATTGCTGTAGGGATGAACAAACTATTAAGCAGAAGAATACAGATAGAGTGCTTCTACATTAATGTTCAAGCAGGAATGTGCTTTTTAAGAGATCTCTCTTGTATCCTCTTTTCATCAAGGTCTAGCATCAGTGTCCCCAGGTTCTATGATCCCCTTCTCCTGGGTTCGTACTGTGGAAAGATCTCGGAGCTCATGAACTACATTTCTCTTGGAGAGGCATTAATCAGAAGATGTACTCCAGGACCACATATAATATTATCCAACTGCTAATTGAGTGCCCACCCCCCGGATCAGACTAAAGCTATGCCAAAGTAACTCCCCCTCATCAGCAGCTGTTTCACTCCACAGATTCACTCCCGTTTGGCTGTACTACTTGTTAATGTAGGCCACACTCAACCATCAGCTTCGTAATGTGCCATATGCTCCTCTTCCACCACCCAGAAATGGATGCAACATCATTTATACAGATCAGAGGGTGAAAAGAGTATAACTGAATGAATTCATCTTGATTTAAATGTTACATGCTGACAAAAATATTTACACCGAGTAAATACTTGTAGTAATATCGAAATTAACTTAAACATAGTCTTGTATCTAGAGACATTTCCTTCATGCAACAGAAGCAGATATTTTATACATCCTAGCAAACATCTATAGGTTTACACACGCGTGAGTTTATATAAACACAAGAAAATATTCAAAGTTCTGTTATATGGTACAAATGCCAAATTATATCAAAATTTAAAATTAATTAGATAGTTAGCAAAGTGCACTGAAGGTTTTTTTTTCTTTAGTGCAGCAGAAATACCGGCTGCACAGTGCTGTGTATGATTTATTTATAGGCTGCTAATGAAGACATATCTAATCATCATAATTAATTGGTATTTTTGTGCTTTGGGGCCTAATCACAGAAACTTTCATATGTTGGCTCAAACTGATCTTAGCTGTGGGGCAAAAATTCACAAGAAAGCTTGATTTTTTCTTTGTTCAAGTTTGCTTTTCCATTGAGCTTAACTACTGTGTGGTGACTATAGCTTAACCCTCAAAAGACA
>JAOXNO010000024.1:80740002-80769844 GCA_028565335.1 Limnodromus scolopaceus | reverse complement strand
TTTTTTCTTTGTTCAAGTTTGCTTTTCCATTGAGCTTAACTACTGTGTGGTGACTATAGCTTAACCCTCAAAAGACAGCATATGCTGAAGTGCTGTGAAAATGAGCTACAAGAGGATGATTTGCAGGAATAGCATTACATGCCAACCACTTTGTATTTGCCATGGGAATTTGCTTAAATCAGGCCTAATTTTAACCCTGTTTAATCAGCATCACATCAGTACAATAACCCAGTAATTCTCTTAACAATCCACACAATTTTATGACACTTCTTATTGTTCTGTATTCTAAACTCATGTATATAAAAAAAAAATAAGGTGTTGTACAGATCTGTAAACATGCTGCTCCCTTCGGGTTGTATGTTTATGCAATTGTCTACATTCCCTGACACTCTGCTAGTAGTCAATAGATATGAGTTAATAGTGTGGTTTCGTCTTAATTGCTGAAACTAAAATGTCTTTTATTTTATAGGAGGACAATTTTCCACAGGAGAACAGAATTAAATTCTGTTCTGTTTTAAACAAACATGTACATATAAATATATATAGTTCAATATGGAAATATATATACTCTTTGGCTGCACAAATGTATTTCCTTCCTGTTCAATCTTTCAGATATGGCTGATGCATATACTATTTCATACCAAAGAAATTAATACTCCCAGCTTCCTGTATCATAAATTACTTGGGTATGATAGGCCTTCTTTACAGCAGCGACGGAACTTTGCTTTTTTGGCTAATATAGCTGTTTCCAAAGTAGCTGCAATAATCATCTTCCATCCACCTGTTGAGTATTTGCTACTGGGAAGGGGAAACTGTGTGCTCTTTGTGAATGTGCGTTATAATAGAGAAAGTAATAGATTGCATTGAATTAATTGGGGTTTTTTTTGTTGAATCTAAACTCCTATATCTTCTATGAAATATACTAACCTGTGCTGATGCTACAAGTGATATGTAACAAAATAATTCAACTAGATTTTTTTGTCTGAGATTTACCCTTCAACCTTTGTCAGTTTTTATGTTCTCTACATTCCAGAAATAGCAATTTTATTTAACAGTTTCTTGATGTATATCTCAAATCTCTACTACATTTCATGGATCTGAACTTTCAAGGATTTTTGCTGTCCTGGGACAGTAAGTGATATATTCCCAAGTATTTGTGATTGGCATGAATTGCCTGTCTCCAAATGCTTGGAAATAGAATTTATAGTTGTAAAAGACACTTTGTCCTGTTTTGAATGTTCATGAATATATTACCAGAAGTGGCACACCGTGTAAGAAATCTGCCAGAAATTCCTGTGTAAGGAATCCTGGAAATTGAACTGAAGACCTTTCCATCCCAAAGCATTGACTTTATTGATTGAATGAAAGAAGAATCTCCATTAGTTGTTAGTTCTAGTAGCAGCAATTCTTATGAACCATTTCTAGGCCTCCAGACAAGGCAAAGGCCATTAAACACTTCCCTTAGTTCCAGTAAAGTGCTTGAACTCAAACAAACCAATACAAAGATGTTCCAGTGCAGTGCTTAAATGGCATGCATACCATTCCAGCCAGTGCACTTTAAGGGTATCATATGAAGCTAATTAGATGCCCCTATGAGTAGTCTATCTTCACTCAAACAACTGGTTTCCTATTACAAAAGAAATAACTTTATTTCTCTTGTTCAAGGAGAAGCAGTTTTAGCTATTTTTAAGTGTCCCATCTGAGTTCCAAAAGAAAATTATTTGAACCATTAAGTAACAGTGTTACTCCATTCTTCAAGAGGAGAAATGGGAAATGACTGCATGACTTAGCTGAGCCTACTAGGAGAAAAAAAAAAACCAACACAAAAAGCCACAAAAAAACCCCAGCACAACAACAGGGACACAGTTAAAAGTAGCAACACTTATATCATCCTTTCAGTTTCCAGACATGAGCTGGTAAGGCCATTAATACTACAGTTTATAACAGATGGCCGTTCTTGCTTGGACATACACATACATCATCAAATTTCCCTTTGAGTTTCACCCTCTTTAATTCCCACTGAAGTCAATAGGAGTTTCATCTGTGTAGAGGAGAGTAGAAATGGACCTGCAGGGATATTTTTCCTGTGTTCTAAGTGACATATTGTTAAATGTAGGGATTAACACAGAAGGGAAACTGTCATGAGGGCCAACTCACAAAGAAATTTTTTTCACTTTTATGAAACAGAAGTTTATTAATATTTAACTTTCTGAAGGCTAAAAATGAAAAGTTCTTTAATGAAACCAGGAGGGAGAAAGTTGTCCATAGAAGTGATGTATCTACATTCCTTTTTCTGACGTCATATTCCTTGAGGATCCACAAACAGCCAGGGTCCATTTTCTATTTTGCTGCTCTTCAGCATGCAAGGACAGTCAAATAAGGCATATTTGCCCAGGGATCTGAGGGAATTATAAATTATGAGAACCTGTTAGTAAGTCTTCTGTTCTTTTTCTTTGTTTTTTATTGTAATATTTAAAAACACAAACAAATAACAAAAAATACCCCCAAAACCACCACCAAAAAACCACAAAAAAACCTCACCAAAACCCATGAAAGACCCACAAGTCTTTTGCAATCTCAGTAATGATCTAAGCTTTAAGAAGACATAACTGCAGCTTTAGATTTTTAACTAGTGTAGAGACACAGGAAGAAATCCATTATTTCATGCATAGTTTACTTACCCATGTCATAAAGGCAGAAATATTCCCCCGTGGAATTTGATATACGATGATCGGGGCCGTAAACCTATTCTGACTCATCATGTTTATCCTGATTGATTGAGCTAATTGAAAAACAACACAGATATTCCCTGTAGGTGCATTTTTCTCTTATTATATTTGTATGATAATAAAAAAAGGATGTTTTCAATTCTCAAAAAATAATTATCTTGGCTCTTCTTAGTCTGCCAGAACAGATTGCTTGTCTGAATGATATTAGTCTAACAGGTAAGCAATCTGTTTTCAAAGCTTGACCATACTAAATTTAACCATTAAAAGTCTCAATGTATTTTTGGAATGAGGTGTTCAGTACATCATTCTTAGTGGCAGCTATGTATCTGTGCCAGAAAATTGAGGAAAAAGCTTGAAATAACCTTTAATGAAGAATCAAAAAAGTGCAGGCCAAAATATTTTGCTTAGCTCCCTAGGTTGTGCAATGACTTCCTCAGAAACTGCAGAGTGTTCTTATTTATGAGATACTACAGTACTGAAATTTATTCTTTTACAGAAAAAAAATAAAGTGGACATTAGCTTTTTTTGGGTTATCTTAGATGTCTCATACAGAGGTGGATGAACTTCCAAGTTTCAAAGGCTGACAGAAAATGAGCATCAGAACTTTTGGATGATTATCCAGCATATATCTGATTCCAGTTTAGATTTCATGTTGGAGATATTTTATAAGTAGTTTGCCTCACTGAATCTCTAGTACAGTTTCTTTTTATTTTGATAAAATGTAGGATCTAGAAAGGTGTGTTAAATATATTTTAAAAAATCTAATCAATGAGTTAAATCTCGCATTCAAAACATACAGTACCTTTAAAGGAAGATAACTGCCTGACTTATGTCACCTAAGCTGGTAAACTAGTTAATGGAAAGTAAACATTTTTCTCCAAAGAGAAATGACTATGAGGAATATCTATTGTAAAACTCCTAAATAATAATTTGAAGGAAGGAGCCTGTATCTCCACATAGATAGAATTTCCATAACAATACAACTTTAAGTGCGTTAAAGCTGTGTCATGCTCAGCGGCAGTTATAAAGATACCAGCTGGTGCCAAAAGAACAACCAAAATATAGGAAAGGTGTTTCTGATGTCAGCAATTACTTTATAGCCTTTCAGAATTCTTTACTCAGCAACTTTTTTTTTTTTAATTTTAGTTCATCTGAATCCTTGAGTTCCCTGTTAAGTTTTGAATTGGTTCCAGTCAAGTACATTAAAAGTGAAATCCTAGATTGGAGCTTTCATTTAGCTGTGAATTTTTTCATATAATCAACCATAACAAGTATTCTTAAGAAATGTAGGAACAAATGTGTATGTTTGTACTAACTGAGGAGGACAAACATATAACACATGAACACTGTTCTGAATTTTAATGAAAGATAAAAAAATTATTTTCTAAATTATGTCCTAGATCAGAATGTTACACCAGAAGCTTTGCAAGATTTCCTTGCAAAAAGTTCTCATAAATCTGCGTGTGTACAAGAACTCGCATCAGGAGTGTTCATGCATCTATCTTGAAAGTTCTTGGGAAGTTTTGGAATCATTTAGACATGGACCAGGAGAAATTGTCACATAAGTCATCAGAAAAGAACATTAAGTATAGCAAATAGCTGAGTTTTCATTAATAGGTCACAAGCTGTCCCATTTCACAAAAACAAAGAAATGGAATTCATAGAATTATCAGTATGAAAATCTATTCCAACCAAAGCTTTGGTACTCTTCAGCATCAAAAATTATTATGATTGACAGAACCCTACTGTTTTGTAATCCCTAGAAATGTTTTTCTTTATCTGTACATATCACAAGGAGATTTGAACCAAATAGTGGGATATTTTCAACACTAAAGAGAAAACAATTTCTATTGTTTGATGGAAAGTGCGATTTTACAAGGATACCCAGTGACTTGTCCTATCACTTCACTGCATGCACATCTAAAACACGATTGATTCCAACACATCTGTTACCAACTAGTTATTGGTGAAAGAATCCTATGAATAAAAATCAGAAGCTATTTGTTGGTAGGCACATCACAATGCTTTTCAAAGGAGTATGGTTTTGGTCTATGAAATAGTTGGTTGACTTATTTCCTAATGATTATGAGATAATAAGCAAGTGTTGCCTCATCGTAAGTCTTATTATTTTGTACTGCTTGCTAAACGTAAACTATATTTGATCATGACCACCATTAGCTGGCATGTCTTATTAGTTATAATGAGGAGCTGTATTCAAGTATGCTATAAAGAATTTTGTTCTGACTGAAAGGATACATAGTGCAACAAACAAAAGGTGGGGTTTTTTTTCTTTTTATCTGTTGAAGTGCTGTTGGTGATTTGGTCTAAAATGTGTAGACTGCATTGTTTTTCTCATCTATAATGTAGTTATAAGGACAAAGCTAGTCGCATCAGAGGATTTATCTGTCTTCCACCATTCTTTATGTATTTCCTGCATCTTCTCTCATGTGCAGTCTTTCAAAAGATTAAAGAGCTGGCTAACCCAGCTCTATCTATTTTCTCTACATTACTACAGTATCACTGTGTTGTGGGTATTTTTTTTTTTTGTTGTTGGTTTTTTCTCTCATAAAAGAAAACATCTCTAGGAAGATATTTTACACGATTTGACCAAACTACAGAAAGTGTATAAGAAGGTAAGAAAAATGCATGTCTGCGTACCAAAATCTCTCACTGTCACCGCAGACT
The DNA here is from genome assembly GCA_028565335.1 of Limnodromus scolopaceus. Classification (NCBI taxonomy): domain Eukaryota; kingdom Metazoa; phylum Chordata; class Aves; order Charadriiformes; family Scolopacidae; genus Limnodromus; species Limnodromus scolopaceus. The sequence continues at coordinate 80,764,430 of JAOXNO010000024.1, read as the reverse complement.
GATGTTCAGTTTTGAGCCCCTCACTACAAGAAAGACATCGAGGTGCTGGAGTGTATCCAAAGAGCAACGAAGGTGGCAAGGGGTCTGGAGCACAAGTCTTATGAAGAGTGGCTGAGGGTACTGGGGTTGTTTAGCTTGGAGAGAAGGAGGCTGATGGGAGACATTATCGCTCTCTACAACTACCTGAAAGGAGGTTGTGCTGAGATGAGTGTTGGTCTCTTCTCAAATTAACAGGCAATAGGATAAGAGGAATTGTCCTCGAGTTGCACCAGGAGAGGTTTAGAATTGATAGTAGGGAAAATTTCGTCATGGAAAGGGCTGTCAAGCATTGGGAAAGGCTGCCCAGTGAAGTGATTGAGTCACCATCCCTAGAGGTATTAAAAAGACTTGATGCTTATGGACATGGTTTTTTGGTGGACTTGGCAATGATAAGTTTATGCTTAGACTTGATGAGCTTAAGGGTCTTTTCCAATGTAAATTATTCTATGAGAATGTACAGAGTTTCCAGAGAGAAATGACAATATTAGAATCAAATCTGTTGTGCAAAGTTTTAGCTTGTCTGACACCTCCATGTCTATATTTAGTTAGCGGCTCAAATGCAACTTGGCTAAACTATACATGTCCTTCCTATTCTTCCTCAAAGTGTTCTTCATTACACCATTTCTTGATCATGACAGACAAAGCATCTTTCTGCTGCAACCCCAGTTTAAATTTAGCTTTAGTGTCACTACAGGTCTTTTATTCAGCTTCTGCTTAATTGTTATAAGAATTACTTTTCTTTATCCATCTGTAAAATAAAGTAATTTCTCTTGCTCTATAAAGTTAAATCTCTTGTCCGGGTTTCTTTTCCTCGCATCTCAGTTACTTCAACATCTGCTATATTAAAAGCAACATTTTCCAATACTTACTACTTCAGAATGCTGCTAAAAGGACCCCATCACTTTTTTATGTATTTCTTTGCATCTACTTAGTGGATCCATTTATTAACTTTTGTGAAGCATGATATGTCCTGAAAAGTACAGAGAGATTCTTGATTTCTTCCTAGCCTACTGAAATGTCAGTTCTGGATTCAAGCTTAATTCAAAGTTTTATCTCTGAATTTTAAATCTGTAGTTAATTTTTAAACAGTATGATTCATAATTTTTTCTGCTGTGTCTTCCATATTTGAGAGAATCTTTCCAATGTGTAGCTGCCAAACAATAGCATTGTCTTCTTTCTCCTGCCTGAACGATCTCAAGATAGCTTGATTGGTTCTATCATGTTTTCTGTTTTCTTGTAACTCCCTCGTTTATCTGAATACATCTCCTTCCTCTTGTCCTATGTTCTGGTTGGCAGCTACTTGAAATAAGAAACTCCTTGTTCTGTCAGTATGGTCTCACAATGCCTAATACGACAGGATCCTAGTCTTTAGATTAGGCTTGAAACTCTGCTGGACAGTGAGCAAAATTAACAAGATGGTGACTGGGTGGTGGAACTATATCACTTGCACTTGCCATAACAAGACTACTGAAGGATTAGTGATGTAAACACTCCATATTTTGCATCACTGAAATCAGGCAGTAGTACACTATGAAGCCCAGGGAAGCTCACCAGAGAGCTAACATGCACTGTACATCCACAGAAGCATTTTCCTTTGCCAAAGGATATAAAGCTCTGATAACATGGACTATCATTTTAACAGAAGAGTGATTTATTTTTTTAACTCCTCCATAGAACTTTTTAGCAAATCCATTTGATTATGACAAAGCTAAAGGTTCAGATATCCTTTCTGTGACCTTCAAAGAGGGCATCTCTCCTCTTGCACGTGATCCAAAGAGATCAAATTTCAAAATCCTCTGAATGTTAAAAATATTTCAGGTTCTTTTTCCAGGCAAAGAGGCTGTGACAGAAGGTAAAAAGGAGCTCCCTAGGAAGGTAATTCAGTTATGTGCAAAGAACCACTTTATCTTTCTGAAAAGCAGATAAGGTTCCTAGCAGGAGAGGACCACATACTCAACTAGCCTTATGGGCATATGCAAGATCTCATGCCACCAGAAAACGTCTTGATGAAGTGTAATGTGCTGTTCTGTTAATTAAATCAACATCTTAATTGAAATACATTCCTTCAGATGCAAACCAGTTTATTTGAATCCCCCCTAGAATGTGTCTGTTATTTTTTTAGTCTACTTAGTTTCTAATAATTTAAATTGAAATTATAGGTAATTGTAGGTGGAATTTAGAAATGCAGACCTAGTGAGTTGATTCTGATCACAACAGCTCTCACACAGAATCCTGTATGATCCTCCCTCAGAACTTCATGAGCTTTTCCAAAGTGTGAAGTCTGAGAAATTCTCTTTTATTTATGTGAAAATCTCTAGAGCACAGAACTCATGTCACCTCTTTAATTTTGGGAATGTTTTTGTCTGATTTTTTTTTTTTTTTTTTTTTCCCACAGAGCCACACTGGCTGCCAAACCATCAACAGCTTCCTGAGATACATCTCTTCTGCTTCCCTAAGTTTAGACTATACATACCTTACCTTGTACACCCAACTAAGATATCCAGACTGTCATAGAACTTTACAAACAACACAGTAATTCTGTTACATGAATTTTCTAAAGACAAGCAAATATGTTTCCATACCTTGGAAGTTTGTAAGGCAAATTCAATGTAATGTGGTTGGCATGAATAATTTTTTTTGTTTCTTAATGCTTTAGGGAAAAGGAATGGAGATTTTTTTGAAGAGGCCAGCACACAGATCCAAGGCATTGAACAAATGGCTTTTATCTAGATTGTACAAACCAAAGTAGATAAATGATGTTTAAAAGTACATATTCAAATGCTTTAGAAGGAACAATAGTATAGAAATCCCTTCTCCCTAATGTATTAATACCCTTTCAGGCTTCATTGATATTGTTAGTGCACATCTATGACTGTGGGAATGAATGTATTCTGTATTCTCCCCTGCACCCCTTTCTTCCTTCCTACATACAAGAGAAAAAAATCCAACAGAAAAAAAAAGACAAAACTTCTCCCGTGATCATTTGCATGACTTCCAGTGTCTTCCTTTCCCATTTAGGTTCTCACAAGTCAAGCAAAGCGTAGTTAACAATTTTCTATAGAAAAAGCTTTTTTCTTCTAATTAGTCACTTATTTTCACAAAGCTTGTGGAATCTTGCTGTCTTTGAGATATCTGCCTCCTAGAATCAGTTGACACTGTCCAATGATGTCAAAAATTGCTGTTGAAAAATAGTCCTTGTATACTTGCACATGAACATGCACATGAATACAGACTCAATATTTGGTTACAGATCTATTTAGTAAGCAGATCTATTTAGGAAAACAGAAATACGCAATTTCCTAAAATGAAAAGGAATATTGAATGGTAATTATTAATAAATAATTGTTACTTTTTGGAATAGAAATACTTTATAATATTTTATATCATATATTTATATGACAAATATAGATAATATAAATTAATTTTATGTATTTATATGATCTTAAAACATGCATATAAATATATCATATTTTATGAAATTTTTAAATGAGTTATATTGGGTCACCAAAAAATTTGTCATATAAGCAAGCAGAGAGAATAGTATAGAAGTGTGAAGAAAACAGGTATCAATCCATAGATTAATAGAAAAAAAGAAATAAAAATAGATTCAGTTAAACACCCCAGTGGCAATAGAATGCTTACCTCACAGGCAAAAGCATAATTAAGCATAGAGGCAAAATCTAATTCCATAAATAAATATCTATAATCATACACAATTGGCATGTCATTGTTCATATTACACAAAGAACAATCGAGAACAGAAAGCAGTATTACTCTTATAGAACTGAGTTCCTAATTAAGTCCTCATCCAAATAACTAAGCCTTGCAATCTCTTCTTCCTCTCTTGTTTCTCAAGTACGGTCATTAAAACTGTCTGACAACATCATATGCAAAACATTTGTCTTCTGTTTGTTCTCCATAAGAACAACATGATTCTTAAGAAAGAATAAAATGGCTGCAATACATCAGCTCCTAGTTAAAATCATCCAAATACCATAAGAAGTATCAAGCAAAGTAATGCAATCTTTTGTTCTTAAAAAGAGTTGTCCATTTTCTCTACATCAGAAGATGTTGTTGCAGTATACTTCATTAGTTTACTCAGATGCCTATAAAATCATATACTGAGGATGTAGTGTAACCACCAGTGTTAATTTTTGGGGATGATCTACTTTCAGTTTGGAAGTTGGATTATGGGGACTTTTATCTCTGTGTTTCGAGACTGAGTTCAGATCAGGTTTTTTCTTGACCTACTCTGGGCAGATGATGCCACCACCTAACAACAGTTTCTTTCTTTAACTTAACAAGAGTACACACTACTACCCAAACTCTTGGTGCAGACATGAAGACATGGTACATAGTAACAGCATGCTCTCTAAGCCCACCAAACCCTGATATAAGCTCTTTGGGTAAGGGTTAAAGCAAATTGACAGGGCTGGGTTAGACATACCAAATTGTCTTCTATGTGTTTGGACATAGCATCTTCTTCTGTATGTTTGGACATAGGACTTCAGTTTCCAGCACTTACTTTGCTTCTCCTGTATTCAATACCTTGACTATAATAAGTCTGAAGGCTGAGAGACAAGTAATACATTTTCTATTTTAAAATACAAGAGGGGTTTAGAACTATGGCCTCTAGCAAATTAGGGTATATTATGGAGAAACAGAAAAGGAGCTTGGTACTGGGTGAGAGAGCAGTGACCAGTGAATGATGCATCATCGCCATCTACTTTAACCTGGGACATTAGATGCAGCCATCGAGGGGGCTGAACAGGCAATTAGGGAACCATAATGCTCTGTGACAGGCTGCCTTTCTCCTCACATTTCTGCTTTATGAAGGAGTGAATTTGACTCACTGGAATTACATCCTTAATGGACTAAAGTAACCCAGGTGTAAATTGGGCTACCTATACACAATTACATGAACACTGAGCCAAATTCATCACCGCAGTTCACCTGCTTTGCAAAACATCAGTAATGCAAAGCAGGCCAGTGTCTGGCCTTCCCAGCCAACTAACATAGTTTTACAGCATATTTAAACACAGGAAAAGTTCACAGAAAACAGAACATATCAGTGAATCCAGTGTATTGCATACTGAACCAATTCAATATAATGTGGAAATTATTTATAAAACTTGTTCCAAGGAAACTAGAAAAGAATACAAAATAAGCCCTAATGTTAATTAATGTGTTTTAAATAATTAAATACAATAATTTGTTATCCACAAAACAAGAATTTACTACCTGTTCAGTGTGTAAGTCATTTTTTCCAAGTCTGTAATTTCACTAGCTATCTGTAGAACGTATAACAATTGCTTACAGCTTGCTTATAGGCATGTTCTTTCTATCCTTTAAATCAAAGGAATAACAAAATGAAATTATGCATTCTCGGCATGTATTAATTTGTAGGCTTTTTTTTTTTATTTTCGGATGAAGGAGGAAGGCACCACCCTTTCCTTTCATTTACTTAAAATATTCCAAAACCTAAAGTGGTTTGTTTGATGTTTGGATTTTTGGTGGATTTTTTTGGTTTTGGTTTGTTGTTGGTTTTTTTTTTTTCCTATTTCTTGAAGTAGTTTACCATAAACAAAACAAGAATATATTTATTTTCACATCTCCTCATGCCAAGGAACATGATGACGCATTGCTTTAGAAATACATCTGTCATATTTAGCTACATAAAGTGACATGATACAATGCGACATGTTGATGAACAGTGTGACACAAGATACATATTTCAATACATCATTCAAGGCAGAATTGTAACAAGGGAAGTCCCAGATTTAAAAGCAATAGGGATCTCTAGATTCTAGTTTTATTTTTTCTTTCTAGAAATCCTGGCAATTGCCTGAAAAATATGTCCTGCAATAGTAGTACTCTATTTGCTAATGTCCTGTTAATCACACAGGAAACAGAATAGTTTCCTAGCATGAATTATTAGTCCAGCTACAAAAATACCCAACATACCATGTAGGTAGGAAAGGTGTTTTTAAAGGTTATTGAATTTTGTTCTGATTCTGTGTGATATCAAGTTGTGAATGACATAGGCAGAAAGAAGAGGTAAATTTATTTCAAAAGAAAATTACGCAGGATTTTAGCTGACAGTTGTTGCTTATGAGAATGCATTTTTGTACAGCAGGTATTGTACTGTGCTATTACTGGACTGTTATGATATATGTAGGAGTTTGGATACAGAAGAAGCACAATATCGCTTACTTAAACAAAAAGGTTTATTCACTTCTAAATTACTTGAACTGTGCTCATGTGCTGTAAGCAAGGCCATGGGTGAATGTATACTAAGAGTGAGAAGATCTATTGTATAATGCAACTTTAAGAAGCAAAATCTTTCTCATGGTTATTTATTTATTTACTAGTTTCATAGTGAAACAGCACAGTTGCAGGATAGAAATTGCAAACCATCCTAAGGGGTTGCTAAAAGGAATTCAGAGAGAATATGAAAGAAAATAGAAATAGTGGAAAAATAAAGGAATGCCATCTTGAAAAGTTGCAGGAGTTACAAAAGAAAATGCTGTCATTGCCAACAGAATTTTAAGAGAAGGAAAAGAGTAGGAGATAAATTAGGGTTTCTCCATATGCTCATGCTGTATGTTTGTCCCCACATCTGCACCCCCAAGTCATTTCTTCATTCATGTGTAACTCCCTAGGGATCAAAAAAGAGCCAGCTTTCCCAGATAATTTTCAGGCCTCTCCCAAATATACTATGTGACAATGAAGGAGGAAGAAAATCAGGTCACTGACAGCTCAGAGATGCTGAAATTTGCCTGTCTGTGATTACTCCTCATACTAAGGCCAACTCCAAGTTTTGATGTAGTCCCAGAGGAACCTCACCACTTTCATTGGTTTCAAACTGAATTCTCTTCCATAACTGGTTCAGATTAGTAATGCAAACTTTCTAGAAAATAAATGAGACCACACAGAGAGCTTTAAGATCCTTTTAATGAGCACAAGTACATGATCAAACTTCCATGATACACTACTGAAGACATGGAGGCATTGTAAATCACCAGTGTATGGTGATTACAAACAACAAAGGGATAAGAAATAACTTACAGCTTTGTTTTATTTTCTCTCTTCTCCATCATTTCTAAATATCAGTACTGTAGCCACTGGCAGGCAGGATGCTTTGGACTGTGTTCTCAAAGCCAACAAATTAAAAAAAAACAACAAAAAAAACCAAACAAAAAAACCACCACGATCCTCCTTTTCTATTTAAATTCAGTACATGGGAGTGAAATCCCAGCCCTGTGCAAGTTATTGGCAAAATTTTACTGATTATACTGAGGCCAGAATTTCATTTGTTTAAAAAAATATCAGGGTTTGCTTCAGACTACTACACTGCCCTAAATATTCATTCCATTTACTAACAGTACATTTTGCTCTGTCCCTTTACCTAGCCTTATTAAACAAGGTACCATTGTAAGGTAGCAGCATACCATCATATATAAATTCTGTTTTCTGATTCCTAAACTCTTAGGGTCAATTTAAATAGATTTGCAGGTGATACAAGTCAGTACAGAATTTGGCTTATTCTATAAATAGGAGTGAAATTAGTGAACAGCATGTGAAATTGTGCTAGCTTTGAAGAATAAATTATTATCAATAATTATGGTGCCTGTGATGCGTACTTTGACTTTTACAGTTCCCTGTAATTTACATGATTTAGATGTATAGAAGGGAGAGAAATGAAACAAGAGCTTTAGCCTATTTGAGGAGATAAAAAAGAGTAGAACCAAACCTCAATTTCTTGTAAGAGCAAGTAGACAGACTGCATTTTAGAGCCATCAGCACTATCAGCATTTAAAAGACGACAAGAGAGTAAAAATAATGTAATAACACCATTCACAACTAATATCAGGAAAAATGAAATTTCAACATTGCTGTCACTTTGCTGACTGAGTTGATGAGTTGAGCTGATGTAGGGCTTTTTTTTTAAGCTGTGATTGGCCTGCCAGCATGGATTTGTGTTGTCATGCTGAGGACCCCTCTAATAGCCCAGAGGTAGCAGGTGGCTGCTGACTTACAGAGGCTTGCATGTATTTTATTATTTGTTGGCTCTTCTATCCCTGACAGATTCAAACACAAATAAATTCAATCAAGAACCTCTACCTTTCTATGATTCCATTTGGTACCTGTAGCTAGCTACAGCGCATTTCTGAAATAGCATGACAACAGCCCCAGTGACGTGGTTAGAAGTAAACAAGATGTTTTATATCCTGAGTGGTGACGGCTGAGCACCTGAACCAAGCAACAAAAGAAATGCAACTTTCTTGTCGAGCTCACTATGGGGAAAAATAGTGCACTGTAAGACAGAGGCCTTAGCTAAATTTTCCTCAGAAGTCAAAAGGTGAAAAATAAAGCAATGTACTGTTTTGAATAAGAGCTGAGCCAAGGTATTTTGAAAACTGTACCCAAAATCATTAAGACAAGAATTTAATGACTTGGTACGAAGTGATCACACTTAAAGCATGCTCCTGAGTTCCCATGTTCTTCACAATTTGCAGGTTGAAAGTGATTTTCGATCACTTTAACATTACTAAGAGATCATTACCCCTATCAGTGGCTAAAAGCTGATATCCGCAAGGATACTGTGCTATGTGATCCAAAGGAGTTGAAAAGTGTTACCATTTGCTATGTCTGAGTCAGTTTCTGAATGTCCATTCCCTAGATCTTTTAGTGAGTGCTGCACATCTCTGAGGGGCAGGTTACTCTGTCACAGGCTGTCCCAAAAACTGGGGACAGCTGAAAACTAATGCTCCTTTAAAAGGTGAGTGTGGAGGGTATCTGCTTTCATGCTACTTTAATTAACACCAGCATCTCATTTTCATGAAGTGCTTCCAGAATTGGTTGAATGTGAAGGTCAGATTTTCCCAAGTTCTGTATCACATTTGCTCTGTAGAGGTAACTGTCCCTAAATAGGAAGAAAATATCGACTAGTAAGGATAGCTACTCTGCATTTGTAAATTTTCTTTTACTTGTCCTTTTCACAGAGATTTTTGAGAAGTCTGACAGTAGCTGTTGATTTAAGATAAAGTCATCCCTCCTCCCATTTGTGTTTCACTTGAATTATAGGTTGATATATACATAAAGAAAAAGAACATCTTTTAAGAAGTGTCTACTCAGTCTAAGCGAGGCAATCACTCTTCTACTATGTGTCTGGGTTGAAAGGCTTTTAAGGCATTTTCACATACTGGGAAGAGGCATTTCTGACGAAATGGTCTTGCTAACTTTTATCCAGAAAGCTGTATTTGAATTTCCTATTCAGTTATTTGATCATATTGTTGAATTGCTCCTCTCTACCTTCAATTGAAAGGAACAAATAGATGGTACAAACCTAGAAGTTGAACCTGGGCACCTCTGGCCCCACCTCACCTGACCTTGCGCCAGTCTTCCCTTTTCAGCCTTCATCCCTCTGCAAATGAGTGATGTTAGGACATTCAGATAATTTCTGTACACCTTCCTACTGTTGTAAATCTTTACGCTCCTCTCAAAGACAAACTCAGCAGATCAGAAGATAGGGAAGCAGAGAAAACCAGCAGAATTAAAAGCATGTGTCAAAAGGCAAAGCCATGAGTTTTCTAGGTAAGCCAAAACACAAAACCTGGAAGTGAAATATTTCCTGTGCAGTGATCCAGCCACTGGGATTAAATTGCAAAACTCCCAATAGTTGTTTTACTATCTTTCTCCGGAGTATCCTCTTAAAAATGCCTATAGTATGTTAAAATTTAGCTGAAAGTTTCTTCTACTTAGCTATTTCAAAGCATTCATCATGGTTTACATGGATTTGTTGCAGACAACACATCTTTAAGAATTTGTACCTTGAATCTTTTGCCGTATTATTTTTCTGTAAATATTTTCCTTAATTTGTGATGCAAGGCTGCCAAGTTTTGTCTGCCTACAGAAATTCACACTGTGATGTCTTGCCATTCAACTCATGAGTCAGCATTTCTTCGTGCTATCAAACCTTGCTGCACCAAAAATACAGTTTCACATAATTCTGAATTGAACAGTAGAAACTCCTGAACAAATATTTTAGGCCCTTCAAATTACAAATTTGAGTATCTTTTTTGTTTTCTGTGTGACCTATCAGATAAAGTCAAGTGAGAGGCTGTTGGAGAAGACCCACCTGTGGTCTCTCATAAGTGGTAATTTAAATTCACAAGTAAATGCAAGCATACAGCAGCACAAATACTTAAGTTCAGCCAATTTAGACTGAATTTAGGATCCAGGGACAGATTATAGATTGAAGCTAAACAGGTTTATGTTTTTCTTTTTTCACAGATAATTTCACAACTGACTAAGGCCTAGGAATACCAGACATCAACGGCCTATACTCTGTACACTTCTTCCTTTAAATGTAAATAAGTCCCTGAGCATGGAAGAACAGCAATGGGTAGTGAAAAAGAAAATAACTGGATTTTGTGCAACTTCTAGATATGGAAGTACCTTTTTCCCATTTAGCCTTTTCAACTTGTTTCTCAAAGAAAACCCCAAACAACAAACAAACAAAATGCCCCAAAAGCAACCAAAATCACCAAAACTGACATAAATTTTTGTGATTCAATGAAGCTAGACAGGAATACATGAACTAAACGGACCGACTGAGAAATATAGGGGGTATGAGGATTTTAGTGGTTAAAAAAGAGAAGACTCAAAATGGACATAAATGGATAAAGCCTGCTGAGAAGAAACAAAAAACCTATTCTACTTGTCCACATTGAGGAAAACAAGAATCAAATATATACATATGTAAAAATCAGAAGGAAAGATTTAATTTGGAGAATAGTAGGGAAAAAATAAATAAAAAGAGAGATTGTTGATATAGAACAATTTCAAAAGATTTAGAGAACTTTAGGAACAAATCAAACCAAATGTGTCAGTTCAGCAAAAGATAAACTAATTTGTAATGGTCCTTGTAAACACAATTGTGCTATAATTTCCATTATTCTATTTAGTCTTCTAACAAAGTATTTAGTGTCTACACATTTAGCTATAAAGTGCTGCTGAAGAGGAAAGGGGTGAAGGCGTTATTTCAGAATATACTTGATTCAAGTGACTTGAATTCAAGTTCCCAGACTCGGGCAACTTTGGCTTGTTGGTTTTGGGCTTCAGACTTGCATCAGCAAAAAGGAGGTGGTAAATCTGTGTCTCACAGAAGTAGAATCCACATTAAATCTCCCCAGCATTTTGCGAGTCTGCTAGATGGTAGCACAATAAATGTCTTGGAAGGCTTAGAAATAAAGTGTTTAACGAATGAGTCATATCCTTGACTTCCGTAGTACTCTCTCTGTTTATCCCAAGTAAGGAGTCTAACCCAATTAATTTGTTTAATGTTTCCAAACACATCTTGAAAAATTATATTTGCTTTCTGCCATAAAATAAATGCAGTTTGTATATCAGTCACTTCCAATAGGATAAATTCAGACAGATGTCCTCCATATATATCCATAGAAAAGTGTAGTTGATGCCTGCATGATGAGAGAGATTCTGAATCTCACCCTGTAACAAATTCAAATGCAGTGTTGTTTTTTGTTTTTTTTTTCTTTTTTTGCAAGTAAGCACGTAAAGTTTCAACCACAAATATTTACACTACAATGAGCAGGAGAGATGAAGCTTATACATAGAATGTATGAGAAATGCTTCTAAGTATAATCATGTCTTCACAGCAGCATTTTTTTCTAGTTCTTTTGTAATGGAAAAAAAAATCACACCAATGTTGTATCAGGAACTTTGGCTGCTAAAGTATATTTTATTTGATGTAATAGCATAAATTACATTTCTGGAGGGATTTTCCACCTTCCTGAGGAAGGGTTATTTGGAAGGTTTGCTGGTGACATTCTATACATCTTCCAGGTAGACATACCTCAGGTGAATTCTATGCTAAAGTCCATTTCTAATAAAAAAAAAATGTGTAGTATATAGATCCCCCATATGTTAACATGTATATGCTACACCTTCTATACTGCTAGATCTACAAAGAACCTTTCCAAAAGATGAAACTTTCTGTACATGTGCAGAAGATGAAATACCATTGTTTGCACCTGCAAAGACTCCATTTATGCTGTTAGCATACAAACTTTAGTGCTTCCCTAACCAAACAGTATTTGTGGGAGTCCAGTGATTCTCTGCCTTTTGAACTTCCCAAACAAGTTTGCCACAACTGATATTATTAAATATTTAGAGTTGAAAAGGAAATTACACTTAAAAAATCACTACTTGAGTTGAAAATACAGGTTTCAAGTTGTTCAGTAGAAAAGCCAGACACTGTGAGTCAGGCAGTGTGTGCAATGCTTTAATTTCTCTCATAAGACAGCATAATGGCCCATTATTGTTTTTACATGCCACCTTACTGTGCTCTTTGAACAAATTTTCTGTCAAATTTTCTTTTAGCCTCCATATATTACATTTGTATTGACCCTGGGCCCTTTCAAAACATTATGTTAGAGAAACGTTGAAGTGTTTCACTAAAAGTGTTCAAAGCCATTACAGCCTTCCAGTAAAAATGTAGTTATTCCTCTCTCCATTAGAGGTATTATACAGTTCTTTATGGATATGAATATTTATACACATATATATGTATGTATCTATAGTTGTACTTTCATGTGTAAATGAACATATATACACACTGACAGAGGAGATGTAGAAATCTAAATACTTATTATTAGAAACTTATTATTTTATATATATGAGCTCATTAAGAATTCACAGAAAAGTAGATAGATCAATCAGATCAAAAGTAACCTCTGCAGCTGACAGCCCTTATGCAATCTAGAGCTTCCTTCTTGTTTAGAGGAATCTTCTGGTCCACTTTCATGAATGGGTGCAACAAAGACCACATTCAGTTTGAGAATCCATGAAAATAGGGTACATATTGCACCTAACCCTGCTAGTTATGTGCCCTGAGGACCCTAAATTAATACCGAAACAATTTCTTTCCATTTATTTGCATACCAATGTGGGATGTGGTACTTCTAAGATGAGGGATGGTCTGAACTTACAGGATTGCTGGGAACCTTCAGGGCTGTGCTGTTTAAACATCCCTAGTGTGAGCAAATGTGTCATAAAAGCACTTTTATTAGCTCCATCTTAGAACTTCTGAGATCTACGCCAGTTCTCTCCGGTCAGTCTTCAAGGTCTTTCATCGTTCTGAGGTTAGGAAGTGCTTCCTAATTTTCATGCAAAATTTATGCATGAATACTTTGCACTTGTTTATTCTTATGCACATATTAGCTTTTAGCTCAAATAGCTCTTCACCTTTCCCTGGCTGCTTTTTTCCTAATATGTCTATTGACTGAAGTCATATTGCCTCGCAGTCTTTGTTTTGCTGGTTTAAGAAAACTGTACGTTTGCAGTCTTTGCTAAAGATATATCTTACCTTCCTCTAGTCATAATAAATAGCTCTTTCCAAATTGACTTCAGTTTGACTTCAGTTTGAATGTGCTTTGCTCCAGAATGTATGACCAGAATTGTGTATAGTGTTTAAAGAGTATCATGGTATCTCCTACATTGATATAGACATGTCTCTATTTCTTTCCTGGAAATTATCTCCTTGATTAGTTTCTTAGTGCAAGGATTCCTCACTGGTCTTTCCAAACACTAATAAGAAATCAGTTTTACTTTGTGTGTTCAACATGTAGCTTCAGACAAAAAATGAGCTCAAAGTCTTTAAATGGGTATTAGTGATCTTGGTGATGGGAAAGAAGGCAAAGCTATTGTCTGTTTCCTACTGCGTGTGTTAAATGACTTAAAAAGTGTTTGGGACATTTGCAACATGGAGAAACAAAGGTGTGACATCAACTGCTAATTGTAAGTGTGAACAATAAAGGTATAGACTGATGACTAGACATGTAAAACTAATTGAAGTGTGTTCAGAGCTAGTAATGGAATGGAACAGAGACCTATGACAAGATCATGCAGTTATATAAAATAACAGTTATACAATTAGAAGCTTTTAAACCCTTTCAAATCATAATGAATACAAATGCGAATGCAAATACAAATGCAAATACAAATACAGATACAAATACAAACACAAATACAAATACATGGGGCAGGCCAGCATTTTCTGTTTGAAATTTTTTAATCAGAAAGGGAAAAAGTGCTGTTAACAATATTTTGGAGGAAATTTTGTTTCTTAATTTACTGTTTTGCAACAACAAAAAAATGAAAACTAGGGGGAGGAGAGAAGTTCTGCTGGTATTTCAGTTTCCATTCTTCACATTTTCCTTGTTGGTACCTTCATCTCTGTTCTCACCACTTTTTAAAAGACACAATGGAGAAAAAAGGAGAAAAAATTAAAGTGGGAAATATTTTGACATTTTCCTCCAGTGTTTTTTTATTAGAAAATGAGCTTGTATTTTAATGAGAAATTTTAATCTCTGTTCATCTAAAAAAACCAACCATATAATGAAGTAATTTATTCCCTTTTATTTTCTTGAACATCCATCTGCTTAGTTTTCCACACCTATACATCTCTTAATTCCACAGAGTACGAAGTCTGGTACCATTTCCTGTTTCTCTAAAAAACAAACCAACCAAGCAAACAAACACACAAACAGAAAACATAAAATGTTTCTGGACTTGGAATGAGATTTTTGACCTTCAGGTTAATCTTTGATATGTGTTACTGATGATCCACTCAGTGGAACAGGTCCCATTTGTGCCATGAATTGTATAAACACAAACACAAACCAAGAGTTCCTGTTTGAGTAAATCAGCTGTCTAACTGCAAGAAAAAAAGACCTAAGGTACCTGCAGGCTGTGAGACGGGAGAAGGAAAGGTATACTGGAAGCGAAGAAAGAGTGAGGCAATTCTGGTCAGTGTGAAAGAAGAATGGGGGTTCACTACTGAGAAGGTTTTTTATAGGCAGCAAAAAGAATTAGTGAGGATGAAACTGCAGAAGTACAGTCAAGGGATTTTTTAGGAAGCTCTAAGCAGCAAAAATTATCACAGGACAGTGTACAAACGTATCTTCCAGAATATGTAGCGGTGCCAAGCATAGATGGGATCTGATATTTCAGTAGTTAAAAAGAAAGTCTGAGCAGATGTGCACTCCAAAGAACCTTGTGTGTAAAAATAAGTAATAACCATTTGGTGTGATAGAAGCAGAATTAATAGAAAGATGCATATAGAGGACTGTCATTATCAGAGCAATGAACTATGAAAATGATATTTTGCTGAAGCACTTTGAGTATGATGAGAACCTGAATGAAAGCTTTATTAGTGTAGCTGCACAGGGGAAGATACACCTTGTGATGGAAAGTAGAAGATGAACTGAAAGTTTGCTGTAGCCGGAAACTGAAAATACAAAAAGATCATGGAGTCAATTACATCATTCAGGTTTGAGTCTCACATGGGTAAGGCTTTCAGTGCTGAGGGACAAGGTGATGATGTTCAGAGAAAATTTGAAAAGAGGAAAAGGAAAGAACTGGTTGGGAAAAAAACCTGAACACTTAATTTTTGCTGCTTTGAGTTTGTATGTTAAAAAAAATCATTCAGGGAGATAGGTCAAGGTTTTGTTCAAGCAAGAGGGGAGAAATCTTTAGAGCAGAGCTAGATCTACAAATATTGATCTGCCAAAAGGTGAAAGATGAAACAGTGTTTGTGAACTGTTTGTCCAGTGATCTGGTATAGATCAAAAGAAGAAAATCAAGTTGTGATGTCTGGGGGACATCATGAAGAAAGCGTAGAAGAGAAATAAAAATATTTGTATGTGAAAATCAGTTTTTCTGAAAGTTAACATAAAAACCCTCCAAATTAAATTAGTATGGGCACTGATGCCAGAATGATGGCAAAAGGATAATCCTAAAATATCTGGATCATGCAGTCAAACAAGCCCATATATCTGGGCCTGTATAAGTGTTTTCATAAGACAAATGCCGTTGTACTCACACATGGAAAATGATATATTGGAAAGCAGTGTTCTGAAAATATGTTTTTAAGGCACAATGGAAAATTAAATGCATGCAAGCTTTTTGAGTGGAGTTGTGGCAAAAAGGACTAATGGTATTTTGCAATCTGTTAGGCATATAGCACTGATAAGACCCATACTACCGGTTTTGTACAGTTTTTATATCTTCATTTTTTAAAAATGTTGATGGAATGAAATTGATACAACATACTCCTCCCAACTCCTCCCCAAAAAGAGGACAGGAAATTACATTCCACAATGCTTTTCCTTCTTAAAAATAAATAAAATTAAAATATATTTGATTTGATACTGATGTTGTCCCTTCTTTGAGTTGAGGGTTGGATTAGATGACCTCCTCACTCCTTTCCAACCTAACCCACTCTAAGACCCTATGATTTTCAAAGAATTATAGGAGCAAAGGGCATAACAGCAGCTATTTGACACATTCAAAAAAGAAACGGGACATTTTTCACATGAAGAGAACTAGTTATCAGGAAAAAAGATTGAAAATGCTTGAAAGGGAAGTATTGGATTTTCCTTCTCTTGATGCTTTGATTTCAAAGTATCATGTCTTCTGGATGATGTGCTTTAGCTAAGCACAAGTTTTACTTTAGTCATATAGAAGTGACTGGTCCCCATACAAAGTTAAGTAGATGAAACACAGTGTCTTGAGGTTTGGAGTGGGTCAAAGTAGGTTAAGCAGTTGTCCCTTCTGGCCTTTCACTCTACGAATCTATGAATGATATTAATCTTGTTTAGAGTCTATTTTTTGGCAAATCGTTCCTTCCTCGTAACAGTTTTGTTTTCTCCATCCTGATCTAAAACAATTCTCTATGAAGTGACAGATTTCCCAAGGGAAATATCACAGTCTCATGATTTTATTTGATGGCATTAAATGTGTGAGAAGGCCCAGTTCCCAGAGGAATTACTCAGGTGTAAGGATTAAGGAATGAATGAGGCTTTAACTTGGCCTTTAATTTTGGGACCACAAGTAAGTTTAGAAGCAAGTGTGACACAGCCAATGGTATGTGAAAAAACATCTTTCTGATTGCAGATACCTTTAAAATAATTTCATAGTACATACTGGAATCACACACTAGCTAATTATTTCTATCCACAGACAATTAAAGATGCCAAGAAAAGGCTGTAGAGATGAGTGTGTTTATTTCATTTCATTTTCTTTTACATTTTATTAAGAACAAAAAGAAGATTAAAAGTAAAATACTGATGTCTCAGATGGTTAATGCTAAATATTCAGGTTTAGGTTTTCAAAGCTGCCTATGGGATGAGAACTGCTGTTTCCTATTAGTTTTAAAGCAAAGAGTCAGCTAAGCTTCAGTTTATAAGGAATGTTTTATCTTAATCAGTGCATCAAAATATCACCTCTCCTGAGGAGCTTTGTCAAATATAACCACTGTCTTTCTTGCTTAATCTTTTTTTTTTTTTTTTCCCCCCCACATAATGGCCTGGTAGTGTGCTAAATGCCTTCATCATTTCCTTAGCCTCCTTGAGTCTAGATAATAATTAACTGACTGATAATACTTTCTGATCAGTGTTTAAGTAATTTTGAAATGGTGACACTTAAAGGAATTTCTTTTTGTGCAAAATAATCAAAGCCAGCTCTAGATGTTAGCAAGCTGGTCTTCAGAACCAGAAATATTAGTGAATTCTAAATGTAAGACTATTAACTGGATGATCCT
Source organism: Limnodromus scolopaceus (assembly GCA_028565335.1). NCBI lineage: Eukaryota > Metazoa > Chordata > Aves > Charadriiformes > Scolopacidae > Limnodromus > Limnodromus scolopaceus. The sequence continues at coordinate 80,746,765 of JAOXNO010000024.1, read as the reverse complement.
TGATCCCTGACATGAGCTGCCATCCACAGCCCAGTCGTTTCCTGCTCATTTCCCTGTGGGAACCACAGCCTTAAGAAGATTACACTACACAAATAACAATCAGCTTGGATAGAGGACGAACCAGGAGAGAGTCCATTAAACCTTTCACATCATTACAAGCCTCATTGTTTTGCAGATGAGCAACATAAAGTAGAACATATGCATGAAGCCTCTTACTGACTCTCTGGATACCAGGGTTTTCAACTATCTGAACCTAGGTGATTGCTGGTAAATGAATAAATAACCTTGAGATAATCCTTTCCTTTCGCTGGAAAGGTGCCCTGCTTAAATACCAGATAATAAAAAAAAGTCCAGATATCCTTTATCATATTTTTGGTTCTCTGTTTTCTATATACTATTCTGTAATTGCTATGGTCACTGCTTTTTGCCATCTGCTCACATCAGAAGGTGAAACTAGCATTTTGGAGGGAATCTTATTAAGCTGGGCGGGGGCAGGGAATATAAAAATTGTAAGTAGTTTTCACGCAGTATCTGATTTAAGTCACAGGCCACCTCTGGAAAAGATATTTTTCATGGGCACCTGGAGTTCTGAAGTTATCAATTTCCATGGCTGTATGTCACAACAAGTGGATAAAAGGTGATTTATTCAAAATTTAACTGGCTGGTTTATCTTTGTAATGTGCTCCTACAAAAGCTATTTTTCATTTTCTGTGCTGGGTGACTGTTGATCATATTTCATTTATGCATATTTAATATTCATTTTCATATGATTTTTCCCCCCAATATTATTTTCCTCAAATGTCAAAATGCTGGCTTGTTTATTCGATTTTTGAGCTATTGCAATAATAGCAGAGAGCTCTAATTTTAGATCAGAACACCAGTACGCTGGCCTTTTAGGTGTCTCATTTAATGATAAGGTGTGTACATGCAACTAATAGCTTGCTGAGCCAATTCTAGCTTAGTACTAGAGTTCCTTCTTAAAGAGAAAGGAAAAACAACAGAAGAAGAAATATTAATCTATTTGGACCTCCAAGAATAACCTTTAAGCTCAGATTCAAATCTATGTTGATATTTTAGCAAAGGTTTATATAATATTTTTCCACTCCAGGGTGAACTGAGCAACTAAAATGAGTCAGGAATTAAGTTTCTTCATGTGTTACAATGTGGAAGACATTGATGTGTATTACTTCTCATTTATCTGATCACATAGACTTGTTTATTGACTAGCCTTTTTTTACATTGTATGTGTGAATCTGTTACACTAGTAATGATCCTAATTAATTTTGTTCATATCTTGCATTTATATTACCCTTTTCCCTGAAGGATCTAAAAATGTTAGGTGGTTTGAAGGAAGATACTCCTGATTTGAATTTGATGTTAACCAATTTAGGTTCTCTTATTGCAGCTCTCTGAGTTTAAAAGGACTACAAATAACCTCTGCTGGTGACTCCCGATTCGGGATTGTGCACTTTCTATGAACTAAATGAGATGTGAATGAGCCTCATTGTTAGTGTATGTTTAACCAAAGGGGAAAGAAAAAGTCTCACACCGAGTATACATATGAAATTCATCACAGGTAGGGGAGTTTTGCATACCCACTGATTACTGTACCTTACTTGTTTAGCCTAAATGACAAGAGGTAGTGGTGGGTGAAACTGGAAAGGTTGAGTGGTTTGGTTAAGATTTGCTAAGAATACAGTGATGCTTAACCAAAGCAAACAGTCAAGCCCCAGGAGCTATGGAACTGATTTTCAAAAGAAAATAATAATGAAGAAAAGGTTTCTCATGTGACTTCTCTTACTTTTCGCTTCTGCTTGGACGTAATTGTTGAAAGAAGAATATCTTTTTGCAATGGTAATTAAATCAGGTGATTATCTTTTTTTTTTTTTTTTCCTAAAGTTCTATGTGAATCCAGACCCAGGAAGACTAAAGGAAAAAAATAACAGAAGCTAAAAAATAATTTTATGTCAACTTAGTTGCCTTTGAAAATGAATTCTAGGGTTGATTATTCACCACAGGTCACATAACTACAACAGTGAGAGATCTGGGTTTTTTTTCCCTGAAGAATGCTGGCTCTGTAAAGCAAAGAACTAATAGCACTTCCAACATGAACTCATGTATAACTTGGATGTGTCTAGAGGAAAATATCATAGGTAGGCAGATGGATAGATAGAAAGTAGTTGACTCACTTTATTTCTCCTCTGACATTTCTAATAAATCCATTTAATTCCCTCCCTGGACTCTGAAAGGAAGGTAACATCCTTCCATAGTTCTAATCACAAACCCTTCTCCTCTTCTCGTGGAACTATTCAATTATTTTCCATCAGCCCTTGTGGATCTATTCACTTTCTCCTACTACTTTCCTCTTGCACAATTCAGTGTGAGTGGGCAAACTGCTCATAAAAAGCCTGGGATTAGAAATGAAGGGCTGTGGCAGTTTATTGGTCAAAACCAAGTAGAATTACTCTCTGAGGAGTTGAAGGAAGCTTACTTGGAATCTGTCTGTATTTTACTTGGATCCTTTGGGTCCCATTATTCCCTCACTTTCATTATCCTAAGCACCAATTCATTTCACTTACTCTCACCTTTCCCCATGGCCGTATTACTTACAATACCATGATGCAATGATTTTATTGCTTTGTTTTTCTCTATAAAACTTTATTGTCATAATAAATAAAATACAATTTTCTGATGTATTTGCAACAATAACTATGCCCTTAGACATACAGATATCAAATTCATGCCCACCATACAAATATTTTATATTAAGACAAGTCCTAGAAATAAAATAAATAACTTGAGCGTATCACTAATGATTCCATAATAAATGCCTCTCCCACTGTAAATCAATCATGTATTGGTTTAGTTAAGAATAATAACTTTTACTGGTTTAAGTATTCATATCTCATTAAACAGTTGATACTCTTTCTGTGTTAGATACAGTGGTTAAGATGCTGAATACTTCAGAGAGTGATGGACCTTTCCAATTGTGTTTTTAAGGCAGCAGTTAGGCTGATTTTTGTTATATAGTATCTTGTGGATTCTAACTATACTTGTGTAATACCTCAGCATTACACACTGCCTGTATAAGGGGCTTCCACCTGCCCTATCGTGTCCTTGCTTTACATTCTTTATTTTTCACCAGTGAGGGACTGTATTTACTATCTAAATGTCCCATATCGGTTAAGGAGTGATAATGCATGCACACATTACAAATGTAAGTTAACCAGAGTGTTTTGAGGGAACTGGAGTGGTTTGGAGAAGAGAGGTTTGCTGAATGCTGATCAGTTGGTGAGAGATCAGAATGTCTCACTCTGCTCTTGATATTTGCAAGTCTCTAAATGCACTTACTGTCTGGTCATTTTGGGCTCTTTCTGTGCATTTATTACAGGTGGATGTTTTTATAAATGGCCTTTTACATTTGGGGTTATTTTTTAGATTTCTTACGTGCCTAATATAATAAAAGATGTAATCTCCTTTCAGGGCCAGGTTAAAAGAAGCGTTAGTTCTTACAGAAAGGGGTGTGCAGAAAGCTGGATTTAGTTCCCCCACTAAAGTAGACAACAGCTACCCTGATCACTGGATGATCTCTAAGTATCTTGAAATGATTCAAAGCTTAAACTATTTCTTGCAGGTACAGTTTGGTCTTCTCAGAAGTGAATGATTGTAAGTTTGTATGATTAGTAGTTTGTGGAAACAAAATAGAAATTAAAAACAAAATACTGAAGCTTTATATTTTTACCTTCTCAAAAACTTGAGCCTACCTTACTGATTTTTGTTGATAGATTTAAGATCTCTGTATCTTGTTTCTAATCTGAAATGGGGAAAATATGGGGATATTTCTCTTCCCACACAGGGTATTACTCTTCCCACACAGGGTTAAGTTAAAAACCAAGTTTATGCTGACAAGAACCATCCAAAGACTTCATGCAAATCAAATTCACACTGATTTTTGGAATTGAGAAACATGATGAAGGAAATGAAAAATATGTGAAAATGGGAGAAGAAATAAAGAGTTCATCATAGGTGGGAGTTCTCAGTCTACCTACACAGTAGCCAAAAACATATCTTTTCCTTTTTTGTTACAATATATTCTACTGACTTCTCTGTGGTTTAGAAGTTAAAAATTCCTCAAGTGGCTTAAACTAGTACTTGTCCAGGCAGCAAACTCATCTGTAGACTATCATTGAAGTACAAGCATGCATCATCAAAAATAGGTTGCCCTATTCTGAAACTGAAGAGGGAGACAGATGGCATGTAAAACCAGAGCTGTGTGAATTTTCCATCCTGTGACAGATTTTGAAGGGTTTTTTTCTATATTAGTTTGGGATATAAAGTAAAAATCTAAGAATATATATATTTTTAAAAAAGGGATAGCAGAGCAAAAAAAGTGAGATAAATTTTTGATTTCTTAGTACTGAAACATTAGTTTTCAAAGACTTTCTTTTATTTTTAAAGGTTTTATAATGAGTTAAAATTTCAAAATGAGAACCATTTTATATCAAAATGCAAGGGTTTTCATTTTTAAAATGTCAAAACAATTTTTTTATATTTTAAATCCTTTTCTTCTGATCTATTTTTTATTTTCAAGAATTGTTAAAACTGAACATTTAATTGATACAGCTTTGGTTTTCTTAAATAAATACTTTGTATGAGAAAAAAATATGTTTCTGAAAACAGTTTATCCACTGTATGAACAAACCATTTTTACAAAACCATCCATAATTTTATTCTATATGTGACCTTTTGATTTAACAACTATCTCAGCTCACTTCTCTTGTGAAAGTTTAGAAGATGTAATTATTAGTGCTTTCTCTAGGCTTACATTTTCTTGCAGGTCCAGTGAATGCATTCAGCTGAACACTAAAAGTTCACAGCACCCGTCTCATTAATGGTTATTTGTTGCTGTCAGTCTCTGTAGCTTTCCCATGTCTTTCTATGACATAATGTAGCTTTAAAGACATAATCTTATCTGATAAAAAGAGTTTACCTCCATAAATCTTGTTAAACCTAACGGAAATTTCTTTTGCCTAAAGCTAAATATGTAGTTTTGTTCCTATTATCTCTCAATGACTGGCTATCAGTATTCTTTACTATGCCCCTTTTCTGGACAATGGCAAGATGCTAATAACACCAAATTTTAACACCAAATCTAGGCATACCTGAAGTGTATTCAGACATTGAATTATATGCCAAAGACAAATCTTATTACCTTCTGAACTTCTGACTTTTTGAACTCCTAGGATGCTCTAAAATTGAACTTTATTTCATTAATATATCCTATGTTTGTGTAAGCATTATAAAAATGCTAGAACAAGGAGGTACAACATTCAAAGTTCTCCTTCCCCTTCAAAGTGGATTAATACATTTATTAAAAACTTAACTTGAAATGCCATGCCAAAGTAAGAAAGAATCAAGCCCGAGTCCACTTTTCCATAATTCACATTCTGCCTTTAACCTGAAGTTTTAAAATATCCATTACAGTATCAATATTATGATTTAGTACTTGCAGTATTATTGACTTTTCCAATAGCGACAACAAAACATAGCAAATCATCCTAATGACATTATGGAGAAACCAATTAGGAAATTAGGACAGAAAGTTAATCTACTCTAACACTGAAGCAGGACACACTTATCAATCCTCATCAGCTTGGGCTCTGTCTAACAACAAGAGCAAATATTTGTCTAGATCACACTGGGTAGTAATTCCAAATAGGGCATCAACATATCAAAATCGCTGTTCTCACAATTGATTTATAGTAATCTGACGTATAGGATTTGGTTTAGATTTTTGCGTTTGGGTTTTTTTTGACATTTCAGTCTATTGTTCTCTTTCCGGTGACTATAAAGAAAGAGTATATTAGAACTGACTGTACTAAGCTACTTAAAAAAAAAAACTGTCCTGAAGTAAAAACTCTACTTCTTCCAATAAAAGCCCCAATGGATAATGGGTGTGAAGTGCCATGTACTGTGTTGATAACCAACATAGAAGAAACCTACAAACAAATATACTACTTCTGAACTTGGGGTGCGAACTAAGAAAATGAAGGCAAGGGGTTGTCAAGAGAACACAAATAGACATATCAATAACAGGATTCAATCATTTTAGTGTTAGATTTATAAAATAACAATCACCTCCATTTATACTAAAGATCAATTGATGAAGATGTATTCCTTCACCTTGTAACTTTGTAAGAATTAGCTTAAGAGCTAATGCCGCTGATTTTTTATTTTTCTTCTATTTTTTCTTTTTTTTTTTTTAAGTACAATATGTACCTTAGGATTTACATAATTTACATAGCATACAAAATGATGGAGAGTAGAGGGAACTGGTATAAAAACAGGGAAAATGAATCCTGCATACAAGCAGGTTTTCACTTAAATGTCTCAGATTAAATTGATTGTGCTTTTATATCCATTAATTTTCTGCAGACTAAAATAAAGCTGTATAGATTTCATGGATTTCCAACAGTGTGTACAAAAAGTCTCCAAAAAGAGTAGATCAGGAAGAAAAAGTGCTAGAATTCCTCTTATACGTTTGTATGAACTACTTAATAGAGATTTATCGCTGCTCAACAGATGAGCATGGGAGGAATGGGTGAAACCTTGACCCAACCATCTTCCCATATGCTCATACGCTGTAGGAGAGATGTAGGCTCCCAGTGATCCAGGCAAGCAACAAATTTGTAGGTTTTTTAGCATGTAGGAATAGTGGCACTAATGACTTTCCCCTGCAGTCATTATTTTCAAATAACATTAG
>JAOXNO010000024.1:80711352-80739992 GCA_028565335.1 Limnodromus scolopaceus | reverse complement strand
GTCATCTAAAATAAAGATGTAGTCTAAACCGGTCATCTAGTTTCTCTCTGTTGCTAGTGATGAGAAATGGACATCCCATACTTCGATCAAAAGCAGTTAATGAATATCCAAATTGGTTTAAACATTAATAGATAAGATACTAGCTGAAGTAAAGGCATGGAATCGGTTTGTGTATTGCTGGTTGCATATGAAAAATTATTCTGAAAGCCCAAGTATATGTTCGGAAGGTCAGAAAACATTGCAGACATGGTCACACTGCCTTAAGTATCTGATCTGGCTAATTAAAACCTAGCATGACTTTTTCTCTATGAGAACCAGTGACTCTAGTATTAGCCTCAGAAGAGATCCCTACAGGCATAAATCTTTCCAACAGCTATTTGTGATTTTGTCCTGCCTAGAGCTCCATCAAGAGTCACTTTTAAAGCAACAGTGGCTAAAAGTTTCAGTGGCAGAATAGACAGTTATTGTTGTAAGCTCTTCTTTAGTGGAAATGTTGAGGAAAAAGTGAAAAAAATGTTGATTGGTTTGTTTCTTTGTTTGTTAGTTTATCTGTTTCTGTGAATGATAAACCATTAAGATTAGAGCTGCTTTCTAATGGTTGATTGAAACCCTTTTTCTTCATTCAGTAGGTATCCAGTTACATCATTATCTACCTAAATCAGTTTTAAAATAAGCCTATGTTGTTTTAGATGGCTAAATGATTCATAGACATTTAGACCACTGAGAAGAGGGAAAGAAAAAGAACAAAAAAAAAAAAAAGGAAGCACTTAGGCAGTGAAAAGTTCAAGTCTGAAACAGCTGATCTTTAGTTACCTTGCCTAACAGAGTCAGAGCTCTAAGCTAGATGCCTGTGCTGGATGCACAGAGAACTTTTTCTTTAATTACAGGATACATGAAAGCAAACACTATAAAAAAGAACTGAACTAACTACAAGGAAATCTTAATCATCTAAGCCTATTTTAATGTCCACCCACTGAAGGTTATGTGTATTAGCATAGCGTATTAACCAACATCAATCTTGGTTCTACCCATATATCAGTTCAGTGAAAGCCACATGTCTGAATCTGAACAATTCTGAATCCAGTCAGGTGAAGTTTGCCACTGGACATCCCGGAAAAACAGTGAAGACACCTAACTGTGTATTCAATGTGCCATATAAATACTCACAAATAGCACTAGGTGACTGTGACTGGCTGCAGGGATGTATCTCCCTCCACTTATGATTCACAGTCATGAGCTATTCCTGATATTAGATGCCTAAGCCATCGTTTTCTTACAAAATAGCAATAGCAAAAAGGAAAAAGTGACATTTTCACTTTTACATAATGATCTTTATATGGGGCTGATTGAGCTTTTCTCATATGCATAAAGAAATTAAATGCTTACTGTGTCAGAGAAAGGTGCTGGGCAAAAGCAGTTCTGTATTGCTGTGGGTAGCTATGAAAAGGGAGACTACATTAACATTTTTTCCAGCTTTAGCTCAGCTTAGAGCATCAGCATGTGTATTCACTGTACCTTAAAGTGGAGACTCAGCTGCTTCGTCTGTGAATTCATGGGATAGGTCCATAGTTTTATATCAAGTGGAACAACTGCAACGGGAAAGGAACTAAGACGTTGTTCCAAAGAGTATCTCAGCATACAAGACAATGAGAAAAAATTATACACAAATAATTTAGGTAAGATAGAAAGGGTTTGGACTTCATTTTTGCTCTGGAGACATCACTACTATGCAAGCGTTCTATTTTAAATATAACCAGCTTTCCCTGCACTCCTTGATTCAACAGTCTGAATCATTGAGGAAAACTCAAATCAATGAAAAGGGAGAAGAGCAAGCCCAGAAGTGTAAGAAGCAAATTGCCATACAAGAAAAAGAGAGGCCTAAGATAGACAAAAATGTTGAGGTATCTACATTATAGAAAGTCTGTCCATGAACACATAAATACACACACATGTTAATAATTACAACTAGGATTCAATATAACTATTACACCACATTTTGGCCTACTCTGAATTACCCTGTTCATTCCCATAATAGTCAGGAGCATGCTTTTCTTCAGCCCATCTACCATCTGACAAGCTCCATATAGTCACCAGTCCCTATCTTCTTGGGAGATCATTTTCACTAAAGAAGGCTCAGCCTGGATGAAGCAAATTTTCATATCTCTGACATTTGTTTGTAGAGTCTGAGAACAGTAACCAAATAACGACATAAAATAGTAACTGGGAGGAATAAAATAGATACTGAACTTCTGTGGACTTCAAAATATTTTGGTTTTAAATTAATAGGAAGATTTAAACCAGTTTTTCTTTTATCTTGACTTGATTTGCCCACCTCCCATCCTCACAAGGTGAGAACTAATTTAACAAAATTTTGTCTCTTTTGTGCTATAAGAACTATTGTCAAATCCAAAATGCCAAAGACTGTCACTCAACTTGTATTATAATGTATGCTTTCTGCAAGTAGTGCCTAGAACCGAAATATACTCAGAGTATGTATCTCTCCTGTTCCCAGACTTTTACTGCAATGAAATCCAGAGTTCAAGAAAAGAAATGAGGTAGAGCATAAACATTTTGGCCATAAACGTTTGCTAACACTCTGCTTCGGATGTGTCAGATTTTCCTGTACCCGTGAGAGAAGCTGACAAGCAGAAAGATTGTTCCCCTAGATCTCTGATGAAGATGCAGAAAGATAGAAAAGATGTGATACCAGCAGGTTAACAAGAAATGTCAAGTGCTTAGTGAAAAGAAATGGAAAATATCAAACAGTCCTCCTAAATAGAGTTCTGAAATATCTACGATGATGACTCATCAAAAATGTAACATAAAACAATCTGTAGATAAAAAAATGTTAACATAAATGACTCAAAAATCCATTGAGCCATAATGTTTTTCCATGGTAATTATATCTTTGTACTGGATATATTTTAATTATCTAAAGATACAATGGCCTATATATTATATCTTTTTCTAATTGTGGGTAATGTAATGTGCTTTACTATTAACTTCTGACAAGCCTTTAAATAGGATACATGACATTTGTTATGGGAGCAGTAAGTGGTTCTGAAGCTGAAGAGACTTTTACGCAGTCATGTCCACCCCTGATCCTAAAAGGAACAGTGACAAGAAGGCTGGTGGTAGTAGACGGCAGAAAAAAATTAACTGACTGTTACGAAAATCTTGGTCACAGAAATAAGTTTTAAGAGTACTTGAGGAGGATTAGGATTATGAATATAACGTGAAATTCTGGGGAATTTTTTGTAGGGTTCATTTCAGAAGACAGGGACCTGATACTGAGAATATTCTGGCAATAAATTTCTTATAGGCTTCTTCTTGAGGTATTAGAATTCAACTTGGTAAAAAAGAGCAGGAGAGGCAGTCACTATGACTTCCAACCAAATCCTAATTATTAAACATCTGAGACATTTTGGGCAGCCAGAAAACTAGGGTAAAATATAAGCACTGTCATAAGGACACCTTATTCAGGAAAAAGGAAGACACATTTTGCCTTAACTTGCACTGCTGGATAATATTGCAATGTAAGTCCTTTTTTAGTAATTGCAGAGGAATAGATTTTATTGAGATTTTCATTCCAAATTAAACAAGAACAACCTTCAGAAACACTAGACCGCAAAAGCTGGTTTTATTAGTATGCTGAGATTTCTTTAAAATAGCTTTGCTATTCCTGATTTGTTCACTCTTTGAATAAAGAAACAAAACCATATTGTGTGACTGTGTCTTCTTATAACAAAGAAGATACCAGCAAACTTCTGTCACTCAAATACGTTAGCTACATATAGTTGAATTTAAATTCTTATGTCCAGAAATGAACTTGTGTGCTGTGTCACTGCCCCACCGGGCACTGGATCTTCAGTTTGCAGTCTTATGTGTGGTACATTCCTTGCTCTTAGAGAAGGACTCTTGGAGGGCTGTTTCATTTCCAGAATTTATTTAGGAGAGATCTGCCTCCCACTATTCCACTAATACTCTCATCTGCTTTAAAAAGGCTAAATAATTTTCAAAGGTGTTAGGAGCTATATTTTTAGTGACGGCTTATGTCTTCTTGGCACATTCCTGGTACAGCAATTTTGGCAGACCTCATGTTACAGAATCTCCTGGTCTGTCATGTATTAAAACTGTTCTCTGGGTATCCAAGCACTTAAAATACTTGTGAGTGTCAGGCTCACAAGTGGATGAATATTTCTTTGGTTTAGATTTAAATGCCAACAGAAGCTAAAACATCAGAAAAGGCAGAGCTCTAAAAGGTATTCATCCAGTCAGATACATGCAGTACTTAAAGATATATATTGGACAAACTAAACAGCTTGCTGATTCTGATTTCAGACAGTGGTAAATGTCTGAAAGGTATATTTAAATGAAAGTAATAAAACCTAAGATCTATTGACAGTTTTAATAACAATGATAAATGCCATGGTATTTAAACAGATAGCCAGCTGAATCATCAAAAGTGAAAGCTTATCTCACAATCACATTCAGCTAATAAAATTCCAACTATTTTTGATTTAAATGTTTTGGATTATGTGATAACCTTACCTACATTTCTTAAATTGTTATAAAGATGAATAATAACTGCTAGCAATAGGTCAGGCATAATTCATTTAAAGCAGTACACTTAGAAAAAGGAAAGATGCTCCAGTGATAAGAGTGACAGCTTAGAGCTTGGAAGACCTGAGATATCTTAGCATTGACAAAAAGTCCTTGTGCTGGAACACTTCATGAGGATAAATACACTGGAGTTGTTAAAGCATCTGGCCTCTAGAGTAATAAGAGCTGTGCAGGTAACACAGACTAATAGGCATTGCACTCCATTGCTTGTTTTGTGGCATCCTAATGTTTCTAACATAAGGGGAATAGACTCAAGGAGACCTGAGCTGAGATCTGCTGGCCTGGTAGGCAGCTTTGACAAAATCACTTGGTTTCCCTCATTTCCCCTTATATAAGCATGATAAGTAATCCCACTTGTCTTTGTAAGCCGTCTTTCAGTTGTCTTATGGAAAATGTTATCTAAGGCTATTGCTGCTGCTGATAAAATTGTATTTATTTCATTTTTGAAAGAAAGTTGCATTGAAGGTGTAAAAAATCCTTGTTGTGAGCCTATACCTATGTTTAGAAGAAGGAAACACACTTTTCTTAAGCCATATATTCTGAACTTTTTTTCCAAATCTTAATATGTTCTTATGGAATTAATGGAAAAATATGGGAGCCCTCCAGTGGTGAAAATAATGTATCTGGATTTCATAATGCAGCTACTCTTCTGTGAATGTTGCCTGTTTGCAACAGAGTTGCCATAGTTTTCTGACACATACGGATGCTGATCCCATTTTGATTAACAGGACTTGATATCATCCAACATTTGCCTTGGCTTGCGTATGAATGTATTCCCAGATGACATTTGTAAAAGCCAAGAAAGCCAAATTTATCTCACAGGTTTTTTTTCTTTTCTATATAGGAATACCCCTGGAGACTCTTTCTTTGTTTGTTTTCTTCCCACTAGAAACTACAGGGGTTAATAATGTTCTCCCCTTCCACAGTCTTCTCACCTTTAAGGGATTTGCAATTGAAGCAATAGAGATGTTTGGCTGGGTTGATCCATCCATTCTTTAGCTTCCTGGATTATCATGTTAATCCAGTCACCGTTCACCTCCAGAACTGTGTTCGCCCATGTAAAGCTGCAGGACGTCCCTCTGGAAAGCCTCTGGAGCCCTGGCCCATCACTGCCTTGAAACTGTGGCCTGGGAGCACAGTACTGCTTCAGCAAATGAACACACAATTTGGACTTCTGTGCTCAATTTGCCATAAAAAGGTGGGGTTATTATTTCCATGGAAAAGCCCTTCTGTTGCACTCGGGGAAGAAAGTGGAGATCATAATCTGCTTTCCAAGAAAATGTAACTTTAATTTGTTCCACTTATGCCCGGGCAGTCCACTGGGACTACACTCCTTCCTTAAACACGCTAATCTCTTAATAGTACAGGTAAATCCTTAATATGGAGCTCCTGTGCCTTTAATTCAAGTTTGTAGGACTTTTAGACATTTGAAAGTTAAACATACCAGCACAACTGTCAGATGGCTTCTCCTGCTAAATTTATGAATGTGGAGTTAAAAGTAGTTTCCTTGTGAGGGAGCCAGATATAAAATACACATGTCTGAAAAACAGCAGACTTTTTCAGAGAGCCTTTCTGTAGCACTGGAAACAATAGGAAACTGGTGAAGAACAAAGGATTGGATGTTTGTCTTCTTTTAATGAGGCTAGATTTTGTTGGAAATGCCTATTGATAAAGTGCATGGAGTTACCAAGAACTTCTTTGAAGCCTTTGGCGTCTGAGGTAGCCATAAGCAGCCCACAGCAAAAGATACACAGTCGGAAAGCCACTGTAGTGCTATTGTCAGTACAGACAGATTCGGCAAAGGCACAGAAGAGTTCGTCTTACTGATCCAGATGTGAGCTTGTGAGCGCACACATGTTGGTTTGCATCGTGTTTATCCAGAGGAATATTCCTGCCTACAGACAGAGGAGGAGGAGGAAGTGTGTTTCCTTCTGGTTTTGTTTGTTTTCTTTCCTATTTTATTTCGTTGCAAGTCTAAAGGCAGGCCACTGAAGTATCCAGAAAAACAGAAATAAGATTGTAAGAGGCTGAATCTATTTTACATCTTTGCCTTTGGATTTCAGTGTGTTTTACCATATTTTATACGGCAGCTGCAGGGCCCGGGCCTCCTATTGTCATGGAAAAATAAAGGCCTCATTTAACTGCTGGTGGAGCTATAGTGTGTGATGTGTGTTTGCTAGTCTAAGACATCTGCTCTTTGTGTCAGCTGCTAACTCCAGACACCACTGAGCGTCCCCTGTCCCCTGCCAGGCTGTGTGTGGAGGCCGTGGGTCGGAGCTATGCACCGCCGTCCAACAAAAGAGAAAAAGGTCAGAAGAAATAGTTGCGTGCAGTGGGGACTAAGCGACAGGAAAAGAGATACTTTCAGCTGTGGCTGAGAGGTTATGTGATTAACATGTGACGGCTGCTGGTCCCTTAACCACTGGATGGATAAGGACGACTGACTGTCAGGGAGGCTCTGAACTATGTAATCTGACAAAAACAGCGCTGAGAGGATAGTGATTTTAGTTACCAGGCCTGCATTACACACAATTCACTTATCGTCAGGAGATACTCAAAATATGCAGTGGATCAAGCAGCAGCAACCTCGGGGTGTGTGCGGCACTTCTGGTAACCATGCCCACCTGGACCAGCTCCCTGGCTGGGTCAGGGCCATCTCCGCATTCCTTCTGCACTGACACGTTCCTCTGCTGGCACCCTGGTTTCCCTCTTGGGGCCCAAAGGACCCCATGCCACACTGCCCTTTGGCATCCCGCAGAACCCTTGGAGCACCAGCAGCCTCCAGGTTGCAGTGGCCCAAACTACGAGCCAGCAAGTAGGAGTGTTACAGCTAGGATGTAATTGTCCAAGAGATTTTTTTTAATTTTTTTTTTTTTTTAGGGAAGAGCGAGGCAGATATGGGGAGAATAAGAAAAAAAAAAAATCAAAAATTTCTAGATAAGTAGTTTTGAGACCTGAAATGTTTATTTGTCTGTAATAGTTAAAAAAAGAGAAAATAAAAAAGAAGGAAAAGAAGGGAAAAAAAAAAAAAACAAAAAAAAAGAAAAAAGAAAAAAGAAAAAAGAAAGGAAAAAGGTTCAATTATGCTATTATGACAATAAGGGAATTTTGCATTTTGATTCAGTGCAGAGATTTTGTTAAGCTTGTAGCTGTCAGCTGATCAAAATAGAAGTCAAATGGACTGATTTTAATGAATGTTTACTTAAAATTTACAGATGGTTTCTAGCTTTTAGCACAAAAGAAAAATTTTCTTTGCTTTGGCTGAGTGTTGGACTTGTCACACAACTTTATCTGTCTAGAAGTTAGATTTCTCAGCTAGTTGTCTCATGAAAGTCAATGGAGGGATACGAGAAGTGAAACATTCTCAGGTAGTATGTCTTCAACATCCACACTTGTATCAAGTGCCATCAATGTCCTTCCTACTCACTGTATGCAGAGCCTGGATGACTAGGTTAGACTTTCCCTAATGTTTAGATGGCAGAATTAGATAAGATAATTGCTATCTGACTTTCATGGTCATAAATTCTATATTTTCAGTATAATTTTTATTTCCATAGTTAATCCTAAATACAACTTTGCTTGGGCATGCATTTCACCGAAATGTGATGCCTGTCTCTTATTGCCATCTATTGCATTTGTTTTTCAAATACTGATTTATTTTTGTCTGAAATCATCTAGTCTCTTCATAGCAGAATCACGTAATACCTTTAGACATTTAAATGTGATGAATACTCTGGAAAGGCTGATTGCTTTCATTCTACAGTTGTAATTTTACTGTCTTATGTCTAAGGACCAAGATTACTAGGACCCTGTACTATAAGAAAAAAATTCTCTAATAGTATTTTTGCTGTTGTATTGATTCTTAACTCTTTCCAGGAATTAAGCACACTGACTGAATCTGGCCTTCACTTACTTTTTATTTTAATGATGTATATTGATTTTCCTTCCTCTATACATGAGCATGCCTAAGTAGAGAATGTAGTTCAATAGATTTTACAGTTCTGTAGGAAAACAGTCACACAGCAACCATAATGTCCTCAAACATGCAAGTATAGTCTGTAAGCAACCTTACTCTCCAGTAACTCAATCCCTACATTAAGATGAAATATTCCTTAGTGAACACACAGAAAATATATTTCCTTGAGACTCTGGGAATAATAGGATTAACGCCATATTAATGCATTTTCACAAAGTTATGGGAAGTAAAGAGCAGAAAAAAAAATGTATGGCATTGACTACAATTCTAAAACCTTAAGAAAACAAGATAGGACAGGAAAAGTTTACTCTATCCTTTATTCAAAATTTTTCAGAATCTGCTGAGATCAGCAAGACCCTTAGACCCCAACTGTTTTCTTGCTTTCATTTTCCGGAAAGAAACAAAAATAACACAACAGGTTTTGTCTATCTTTCTGTATGTTCTGTCTTTCATCTGCAACCGGAAATATTTGTTAACTTCAGTGGGAGTTTTGGCATATTGCAAAATTTGTGTATAATATTTTAAAGAGTGTTAGGGCTTTTTGACAAACAAAAACCCCAAAACCTGGTTGAGACAAATTCTGAACCTTAAAAGAACACTTATGACTACTCTGATTTGAACAATGTTTGTCTCATACCAGAATCAGGCTTAACTCAGAGGATGGGCATAACGCCCCATTAGTTTTAACATGTTTCACTCACTTGCTTATATTTTCACTTAAAGCAAGAGTCAATCTATATGCATTCCAATATAAGACACTTGGATGTTCAATATAATTGCACAATTTGCTAACAAGACATTTTAAAGAACTGTGATGAGAAATTTAAATGCAGGTAATCCAGGGGCTTTAGGTAATATGACTTCATTTTAGTTCTCTAGAATAAAGCTAATCTCCATCCTCTAGTACTGAGAAGCAGTTTTTGATCCTTGAAAATGAGTAGTTCAATTTCATTGAAATGTCTACGTGCTGAATTATTTCTGCTTAGTTTTGGCTTACCATAAGGGCTGAACATAAATAAAAAGTCCATGGCAAGTCACTGTAGAGTGGTTTATTGTGCAACATAGCATAGCTGTAATTTAACATGGGCTAGTAAGCTTATTTGCATAATATAAATTTTAGCCTGATTTTATAATGAATTGGCTGTGTGAGTGCATTGACCCACAATCAGCTGCAATACTGGAGTTCAGGAAAAGTGGTAACATACTACATTTCCTTGTAGCAGCTCAGTGGAATTGCAAATACAATAGCCAAGAGCATGTCTTTCTGAAAGCATCTGGGAACACCATCACTAGTACAAATGATCCTTTAAGGACATCATTTTTTTGCTGATACTTTAATGTTTATTTTTTTAGATAGAGAAATAAATACAGCAAGCATATAAATATTATTTGAGGGTGATGAGGCACGAGTGCTGAGGCATGGATGCCAATGTTAATAAAGTTGTATTACATACATATCCAGTATTAATACTCTTAATGCATATATTAATAGGCATATTTCAGTTCTTCTTTAGTATATATAAACAACTGAATGTGTATTTGGACCTCTACAACATGGCAGAAAACAAGATACAGTTGCTGTAGCCTGTTTGAAACCAGCCTTTAACTCTCTGACAACAGTTCTTGACATTTATAGCACAGCTCCTGAGGGCCTTAATGACCATCATGTCAAGCTGAATCTACTATTAATATACCTCAATAGTAAAGGAGTAAGTATTATGGTTTTTATCCTGAGTGTGAAAGGTCCATATTTCATAAAGATCTTGAATCTAGCTGAGTTATTAAAAGGTTTCCTATAAGAAAAGAAAGTAATTCTTTTTTTTTTTCCTTTTTTTTTTCTCAAGTTTCTGCCTGCTGAAACTTCATTTTCTTAAAAGAAAGAAAAAAAAATCATCTGCATTTAAATTAAAATACAGAATCAGATACTGCTAGCAAAGACTATCTGTTGTTTTACAGTGTTGTGTAGATGCCAGAGATTAGACCTGGGGGTGATCTTCATGAGGAACTTCCAATATATTTAGCAGGACTTCCTTATTTTCATTATTATACTAGGTAAGTTTTGGGTTTTTTTTATTCAAGACCCAATTCTGAAGAGATCAAGACACAGAAAGAAAACCACTTATAAAACAAGCAGTAGTCAGAGAGCAAGGTTTCCAGAAGACAATCATGTTTGGACATTCAGTTTGGTGGCTCTAATTTTGGTTGAAAGTGCTCCTGCACCTCATGTGCTCCATTCCCCCTGCTCAAAGAAGGGTCAAACAGCTTGCTCAGGACCTTGTCCTCTTGAGCTTTGGGAATCTGTTTTCAAGAAGCTAGACCATCAGGCAATGAGCACTAAACCTCCTTGATGCTCAGCCCTGATACAGAACTTCAGACCAATCACCAAAAATAGATGCATCCCAAATTATTTGTTCCTTTGACAGTTCTTGTTGAGGATGGGGTTCTGCTGCACACAGTATAGGATTAAGACGACCTGCTATTGTGCCAGGCACCTTTTGCTATCTCTTTAATCAATGAATTGAAATTCAGAGTTTCTTGGGCATGATTCATCTGAGTGTACTGTAGATTTCTAATACAGGCCAGATGAATAGTGCCTCAGGGTGTCTTTTTCTGCTGAATCCATTGCCAATAAAGAGATCCTGGGGAGATTAGCTCAGATGTAGACATGTACAATATACACATCTGAAATTAGGTGAGAGAAATCCTATCTATGGACTTTTCTTGAAGTGGGAGCAAAAGAATTACCTTTCAAATTCAGTCTTACTGGGTTACGGTGGATGGTTTGTATGTTACAGTTTATAGTTGAATTCAGTGTCCTTCAAAAAGTGTACTGTAGTTTTTCTGAATTGACATTATATGGGTAAATCCTTTTTTTTTCCATCTCCATGTATAATTTTTTAAGAAGTAAGTGCTTCTATTAGTTCATTTTTCTACAAGGACTAACTGAAGAGACATATAGCATGTGACTGGAATTATTTTCACAATATTGAGTATGTAATATGTCAGTAATTCACGGTCTGTTGATAGAACGAATTTAAACAAATGAATTTGGTTCTTGTATTATTTCCTGTTTCCATTGCAGACTGCATAAATGAGAACTGAAATAGATGAGAAAAGAATCTTTTGAGCAGTGCATGCTAGTGAGGAAGTATAAGCATTTTGTGTACAGACTAACAAACGTGATAGTGTTTTAAAAGCAGGAGACAAGCTGGTATTGGTAAGTCAATATATACCTTTTTTTTCTCCGTGACAAAACCAGAGGTTTAGGTAAGTGAAAGCCTGAGTGAAGAATGGTATACGCGCTCTCTTCATCTGCATAAAAACTCACATATTTTGTCTAAACTAGAGCAGTGGAGTTCTTATTGTGGCTGTTAACAGAAAATGAAATAAAGGATATTTTGAGAAACTCACTGAAAGGAGATGGAGAACCTGAGGAGACTGTTTGCTTCAGAGGAACAGGAGATCATGACATTTCTAGTGCACAGTGGCAGCTGGCGCTACCTGATGTAGCACACGTAGTGTCTCCATGGCATTTCATGGAAAAGCTGTACAGTTTGCACCATCATGGGGCTACTACAGTCCCTGAGAAACTCTTAATTCCTTGAAAACATCCACCCCTTTATGACAGACCACACCATTAGCTGTTTTGGTACGTACTCCAGGACATAGAGTAGGATCTGTGAAGTTTACTGGGAAGGAATTACATTATAGGAAAAGCTGTATGAATCACACGAGGCTTTTAACATTTTACTTCCATAGCTGTGTGACTGCCACAGAGATTACCATAGTGCCATTTACCTAGGAGGAAAAATAATGTATTTACAGTACATTTCTAGTTGAATAAATTGCCTTTTCTTCCAAACTTAGATATTATGAAAGTTAAGGACCTACTTTTTCCATCAAATGCATTTAGATTTGTGACAAATCTGTCAATCAGGCTTCCTGATTTTAACTGATCGCTGCTCAGAAATTACTTCTGGTGATTTGGCAGACTACCAGAAACATACTCAACCACATCTCTAGTTTGAATTAAATTGAAGTTTGTTTCTTTGCTTTGTTTTGCTTTGTTTTGAAGTACTTACTATCTCGTGCCACCCTTCTGATACACAGAGTAACTCTTGTACCAACCTCAGAAAGCAGAACCGAACTTGAAGTAGTTTATGTTGTTAGTATTTGGCAGTTCAGGTACTATAACTTGTCAAAACCTGATTCATTCTGTTGGTACAGGAAGAACTGAAGCAAGTAGTGAATCTCTCAGTATCTTCACATCTCTATTTCCTTAATAGTTAAGGGCAATGATTGGTGACAGTTTTGTCAGCTCGTCACATAATGTCATTGGAGATTCCTCATGGCTGTATGACAGTAAATTTTCCCTTCCATTTGTTAGAAGGTACCAGCCAACAGAAGCCTGAAGAGAGATAATTTTCCTATGTAAGTTTGTATTGAAAAATATGTAAATGGAAACATCCTTGCATGTTCTTTATTTTTTTTAATAGCATAATGCATTTTTAAACTGTTGTCTACCTAGAAATATTGAAATGAAATTTTTGTACTAGAATCTGAATGTAGAAGTGCAACTACTCATGAACACAAAATTCCTATTGCTTTAAAAGCTTCACAGAGCTGAAAATATTTCATTTTAACTTCCACACTCTCTCATGCTGTGATGTTTTCCTTATTCCTTATGGGCAGGTCATTCTACATATTTCCCACAGAATTCCCACAGAGGACCTTTGACACATTCATGAAGTTACAAAAACATTTGGATGAGCCAGTCTGCAAAAATGGGTAAACATACTAAAACCTCACTGAGTAAGATAATACGAAGGAGCCACGAAAGAAAAGTTGATTACCTTTGTAAGAATGTCTTTTCAGTTTCCCCGTTGTAAGCCTTTCCACAGTGTCCTGATGCTCACAAATGACATCTTTGCATAGCTTTTTCAAAGGTAAAAGCTGGTATGCTAATGTATTACACATGAGAGCCAAACGTAGTGTGTGGGATGCTAGTTCATGTTTCGTCAAGGTGATGGGTGACTTAGTAACAAGACATTGCGAGTCCTAGGCTCAACAGCAAGATGAAGAAACATTTTTAATGTCTGAAAGAGTGCAAATGATACAAGTGTGCCGTGTTATTCAGCTTCAAGAAATTCAAGAACAACCAAGTGTGCTATTTGAATGTACCTTAGACGCACAGTCTTGAAGATGACAAGAATAAATGGTAATGCAAAAAGTTTAAGATCTTCAATACCAGGATGCAGAAAACTTTCAAAAGTGAGATTTAAACCCAAATAAGTATCTTAAGCAAAATAATAATGGTAGGATATTAACATGCATATTTTATGGATCTACTAACCCTGTCAGATTTTAAAAGATATTTCAGATATGATATATGTTAGATATATTTATGATGTATGTGACATATATTTCTACATTCTATCTGCAAGGATCATACCATTGTCCTGGTATAAATCTGTGGAGAACTGTGTTCTCTTAACCCGCTTACTGCTGCCTTAGACAACACCAAGTGTGATCCATTAACCTGAACTGAGGTACCACAATCCAATTTTTAACCTTTGACAAAAACAAATAATGTAATGTTTGTTTTAATCAATATTCTTCTGAAGAGGACGTATTAAAATATCATATTATTGGGTATAATCACTGATCTCTCAAGCTTGTTATTTCTAATTTGGCTTCAGAAGATCACAATTTGTTCGAGTCCTCACTTTGTATTCCCTCTGTGCTTTTAGGCGAAAATGTATTCTTCCATTATTGCTAGCAGTTTTGTATTTAGACACCCCAAATCTTTTGGTTCAAAATCTAGAAATTTTGAAAGCTCAAACTTTAGAAACGAGGAAAGAATAAATTCTACTAAGATACTGATTTCAGTGTCTGTATTTTTTCTTCTTTTATTTCCTCAGTTTGTAAGTTCATAGAATCATAGAATTATCTAGGTAGGAAAGGACCTTTAAGATCATTGAGTCTAACCATTAACCCAACACTGCCAAAACTACCACTAATACATTTTTCCTAATATCCAACCTAAACCTCCCCTGGCACAACTTGAGGCCATTTCCTCTTGTCCTATTACTTGTTACATGGGAGAAGAGACTGATCCCCACCTCGCTACACCCTCTATTCAGGTAGTTGTAGAGAACAAGAAAGTCTCCCCTCAGCCTTCTTTTCTCCAGGCTAAACAACCTTGGTTCCCTTAGAGGCTCCTCATAAGCATTGCTCTCTAGACCCCTCCCCAGCTTTGTTCTCATTCTCTGGACAGTCTCCAGAACCTCAATGCCTTTCTTGTTGTGAGGGGCCCAAAAGTGAACATGGTATCTCTTCTTCCAGGCACAGGAAAGAATGAGAGAACTGGTGGTGGATTTTTTTATAGTCCATCTAACCAGGAAAGAAATAAGCTTCAGACAGAGAGCAATCTGCCTTTAAGAAGGGGAAAAGTCCTATAATGTCTTCCTGCTTTGTAGAAGAAAGATGTATGCCTTTGCATAGCTTTTTATAGCTATTACTAAAATCATGCTTTCTTGAAGCTATGCACAGATAGTCTGGTAATTGCTTTTATTCCAACTGGTTTACCTTATTTTAGTCAGGAACTTCATTTCTGACACTCTAGTCAATGCCTTGATTTGGAGGACCCTATGCCATGATTTATTCTTAATCTTTGCCTAATTTGTGTAATAATAGAAATGTGATGGAATGAGATTACCAGAAAATGTTGCTGTCACAGTAGTTTGAACCATTATGATTTATCATATCAACACTGATTAGATAATCAGACTCTTTAAAAGAATAAGTATATGTCACTAAGAAATTGCTGGAGACAAATTTCTGTTAGAATTTTATTAGCACTTTATTGCACTTGGATTGATTAAGAAAAGTTTAGAATTTCTGCAGATATAACTAAGTTAGTCATGACATTTAGTATTATATTATAACAATTTCCTGAGGTCATCCTGGCAGATGATCAGCAGTATTTTAATTTTTAGATATTTTTCTGTCAGTAGATTTTTTTAAATCTACCTACTGCTTTGCCTCTCTGATAGAACATCTTTCTATATACTGTTATGTTCCCTTTTGTAACCAAAATGGGTGCTGTTACCTCATTTACAGTTCAGGAGATGAAACTCCTGTCTATTTGTTGCAGAAAGTCCAGTGAGAACTGCATGTCTGCATCTCATTGTACAATTTAAACTCAACATCATGTTTTTAGAACAAAGTATTGACTCAGTGCTCTGACTAAGTATAGTGTAAAAAACAATTCATTTGAGCACCCGATAAAAGAGCTTGGTGATTTGAGCATCTGCCTTGAGGAACTTGGTGAACAAGATTGCAACCGCCCATGGTAAAGACTTGCCATAAGCAAATAAATCATGTAGGATGACAGTCAGATCTGTGATGAAGAAATCAAGCCTTATGGCAAAGCAATATTTTTACTATGACTGGTAATCATAATAGAAATTACAGAGAGAGACTATCTGCCTAAATTCTGCTTAGGCTGGCATTTGACTACTTAAAACTCTCCTAAATAGCAGCCAGCATGCCAGCCTGCCCTCATGCTGCCAACTAATGTTATCAGTACAACAGGCATCCAATAAATTTCATGATTCCCTATCCAGATTCCAAGTTGCATGAAAACAAACTTACCCACTCATGCTCAGATGTCCCTGTTTCAAGAAGATAGGCACCTGTGTCCTTCCTGGTGCTCTGAAGAGATCTACTTATAGATGGATGGGCATCTGAAATCAACCCAACTCGGATAAGACAGATATAAGAATAGCAGTAATGTAGAACTACTGTATAATAGTACAAGACCTCGAGGACTCACTTGGGAAGCTGCGAACTCAGTACCCTGAATACCGTTTGAGCTGAGGGTATCAGCATTTCCCTCTATCAAGAATGTTACCACATTTCTAACAGTGAGTGCTGCCAAGATTGTCTTGGGCAAAGAAGAAGTGTAGTAGGCTCTACCAGGAAGCAAAAGGAAATCTGATACCAAGTGGAACATTCCCTTGGAAGGAAGATGAGGTGCCAGCTATTTTTTGGGCCTATCGTCAGGAGACTCATTCCAGAATTTTAAAGACCTGATTCCTGAGTCCCCTTCAGCCACTGGACAAAGGTCAGACCTATATTTTCCAGGCCCATGAAAGCCTTACTAGGCCTTCTGACTTGAGGCAACATTCTGAGGGGGCCAGATCTCACCTCTTTGGTCAATATTTGAGTGACTTGCAAGAGTGGTGTGGCAATGAGAATTTCTACTCAGTTATAAAGTGAGGCAGACAGTCTCCTGTTGAGGAATCCTTGCATTGCTTATGCATTTTACATTGAGGAGAATAAAATACACAAGCACCCTAAAATATCCGTTTAACTCTCAGCTGATATGTGAATACTTAACTATTTAGATTAAATTTACTCTTTAGGAATTATTTATTGCTATGTTTCATGACAACTGGCCTCTGATATGAAAGAGTTCTGCAATTTTCTTTTCAAAGAATAAATTCTCCCTATGCAGAATAAATAGAATATTTCTAATGTAAAATAATTTTAATTTAATTTGGATATCGAGAGGAAGTTCAATCTTCAAAATACTGTGATAAACTCTTAAGGAGAAGGTTGCTAAAATTAAAGAAACTAATGACAGAACATCTGAAGTAGTCAGTAGTTTTTTAATATTGTTTAAGGACTGCTTCTCATTTTAAGTACAATTTTCTGTATTTGTTATGATAGTTTTTTGTGAAATGTTGTGTGCTATTTTTTCCTCATCCATCTTTCTCCAAAGCATAAAAAAGCAATACTAGGGTTAAAATAGACAGCTATCATTTTCCTGGACACTGAATATATATGAATTCTAGTTTATTATTATGACATTTAATCATACAAACATTCATCTACGCATACAAATATCAGAGCTTAATGAAAAAAAGTCCAAGATTATTTTTGTAGGATTTAAAAATAAAACTTTTAAATTTATTTAAAATGAAACATTTTGCTTGCTTTCTATGGCATTGGATAATAAGGGCATTTGATGGATTTAAAACCTATTTATAACTATTTTTTTCTTTCCATTTGAAAAATTTAACTTTCTTTATTATTCTACTTTAGGCTCTAGTTTTCATCGATAAACTAGAAATCTTTGATTGAAAGGAAATTGCTAAAAAGATGCAGAAAATACTTTGATAAAAAAATAAACTTGACCAGAAACTTCCTAAAAAATGTATATTCAAATTGTTCTTATGCAAGAGGTGTTACCTTATAGCTACTTTTTCTATACTATGCATATTGATGAGAAAGCTATTGTGTTTCACCCTGATTAGTATTTCACTAATCTGGTGAAGCAGAGAATGAATAATAAGAATCTAATAAAATTATGGAAAGTCTGTTTATATAGAGCATGCCAATTGACAGAAATTATCCTTTGCAATGTAGTGAATACCTCATTAGTGACTCTTCAGAAGATTATGGATCTCTTAATGCTTACTTTGCTCATATTTGGCTTTTAATAGTCCAGAGACTCCATCGCTAATTATTCCTTATCGCTGTTGATCTGGCATTCCAAGCAATGTCTTCCTTCATAGTGAACCCAGGAAAGCTTTTTAAGTAGATTTTCTGACAGTGTATTCTTAAGAAGAGCCATTTACTTTTTCTTTTGTCTTTTTAATAATTGACAGAAAAGCTTTGCCATTTTCTCTTTTGCTGTCTTCCAGTGTCAGAGCTAGGTTTGAATGGTCTTTCTCCTGGGATTTATTAAAATAAGTACATCTATCTACTTACCATTCCTGTGTCTTCTTTGATGGGTTTCTCTCCTTTGATGGGTTTGTCTTCATTCTCTCCTTCATAATTCTTACTTCTCCATAATATAGGTCTTGATATTTCCACATGAGACTTCCCCCATGAGGACACCAAAAATGGTACATGGCAAGCTTTTTATACACCAGGAAGCCTCTAGTACAACTAAAGTAAAATATGAATCCAGTGGCCCTCCATAAAATTCAAAAGGTTTTTACAAATACATGGATAATGAATACAAAAGAAAATTATGGCATACATGTAAGAAAATTGCTTCTTTAAGAGAAAATAAGAGAAGAGCAAAGAATATTACCATGTTTGTAGAATCTGGAGCAAGGAAGACTTACTCTCAATGGAGGTGGATCAGGCTATGGAACGTTAAACAAGCTAGACAGATCTAAGTCCATGGGGCCAGATGAGATGCAGCCATGAGTGCTGAGGGAACTGGCTGATGCCATTGTTTATCTTTGAAAGGCCTTGGTGATCCAGAGAGGTTCCTGAAAACCCGAAGAGAGCAAATGTACTCCTGTCTTCAGGGAGGGCAAGATCTGAGGAATTACAGGACAGTCAGCCTCATGTCAATCCCTGGGTAGGTAATGGAGCAACTAATCCTGGAAAACATTTCCAAACACATGAAGGACAAGGTGATCAGAAATTGTCAGCATGGATTTTTAAAGGGGAAGTCATGCCTGACCAACCTGATAACCTCCTGTAATGAGGTGACTAACGAGGGAAGAGCAGTGAATGTTGCTTATCTTGACTTTAATAAGGTGTTTGACACTGTCTCCCACAACATCTTCATAGATAAATTGACAAATTATAGATTAGATAAGTGGGCAGCAAGGTGAAATGAAACTGGTTGAACAAGCAGGCCTACACGGTTGTGATCAGCAGCACAAAATCAATTTAGTGGCAAGTTACAAGTGGACCAATTCTGTTCAGCATCTTTATTAATCACCTGGATGATGGGACAGAGTGCACCCTCAGCAAGTTTGCAGATGGTACAAAATTAGGACAAAAGATTGATACACCACACCGGTGTGCTGCCATTTAGAGAGACCTGGACAGGCTGGAAAACTGGGTAGGCAAAGAGAAGTCTCATGGAGTTCAGTAAAAGGGTATGAAAAGTCCTGCCGCTGGTGAGGAATAACCCCATGCACCATTAAGCACAGGGGACCAACTAGAAAGCAGCTTTGGAGAAAAGGGCCTGGGGGTCCTTGTGGACAACAATTTGGACATGAACCAACAATGTGCCCTTATGGCAAAGAAGACAAACAGCACCCTGGACTTCATGAGGAGGAGCATTGCTAGCAGGTCAGGGGAGGTGATCCTTCCCTTCTGCTCAGCAGTGGTGAGACATATCTGGAGTGCTGGGTCCTGCTCCTCATGTAGAAACTGACATATTGTTGCATATTTTCCCACTTTTTAAAAAATACCATAATTTCATTGGATTTTTACCACTGCCAGGTAGTATATCACACTTTTTTTCTTGCAGTCTTCCTATGTTTTCTAATTGTTTTATTTATTTATTTTTAATTCTTATCACTTTACTCCATTAATCGTATGACCCATTTGCCCTTGAAATTCATACCTTTCATCTATGTATAGATTTTAAACACATTTCAACACACTGAATTTCTGGTTACTGACTGAAGGTACATAATACTAAATACCACTTTTTTATGGCCTCTATTTCATACCAGCAAGTCATTGTTTTACTAGAAATGTTTAAATACATAAGTACTTGATTACGCCCATTTATCAGATATATAAATCATTACTTCATCAAATAAATCACTTCATCAAATAAATTACAGGTAAAAACTCTATTTGCAGGATTATGGAGAGAAGTACCGAAGGTCTAAGCTGTTGAATTCATAAAGTTATCCCATGCATCTGACCATATAGATAAAGATCCCCAAAATCTTAAACTTTGTGTATGGGTCAAATGATAAGTAACAGATGGTGTAAGAAAAACTGCACATTTGTTTTCCTAATTTCAAGTTTAAAGTATGTCAAGTGTGAATAAAGCACAGAATATCATGGACTGAACTATTTTCAGTGAAGATCTCAAAAGTGCAGACTTCTAATAATTATTCCTGGAGTCAAGCTGTATTTGTTATGTCTCTTTCTTTCTCCATTCACAGATAATCTAGTCAACTTTGGACTATGCTAGTGTAAAAGCAGAGGAAGAATAAAAGACAGCTTTAATTGTGAGCTGTTGCCTTGAAAGACAGATGACCAAAGAGGGACAGCAGGAACTGAACTGCAAGTGCTACAGATAAGCCTCAGACTGGAACCATGAACACTGGAGAAGCTACTGGACTTAATCTGGCTCTAAACATCAGTTATTGATGGGAGTTTGATACCTAGGGCTGTTTGCAGGCCAGCTGTTTAATCATTAAGTCAAAATGGCCATCCCATCCTGCTTACTATGTGGTATCTTTGAAGGTTGTGCTCTGCAGCAGAAGTCTAAGAAATACCTTGGAAACTAATCCAGGCAGATTTAAACCTGAACATGTGGCAAATACTTATAAGGATT
This sequence comes from Limnodromus scolopaceus, assembly GCA_028565335.1. Classification (NCBI taxonomy): domain Eukaryota; kingdom Metazoa; phylum Chordata; class Aves; order Charadriiformes; family Scolopacidae; genus Limnodromus; species Limnodromus scolopaceus. The sequence goes on along the minus strand of JAOXNO010000024.1, from coordinate 80,719,056 downwards.
GTTCTCCATGAAGGGACTGCCCACCCAATGTACCAGACAAACTTTAGCCTTGCTGAACTCACAGAGCCCTGAATCCTGGCCCAAAATCCCTTGCTTTCCAGAAGTGACACTTTTTTTGCGCATCTCATCTTTGGAAACGAGGGAAGAAATCTCTGAAGTGGATGTTCTATACTCTTCTCAGCCTTAGGGAATTGATACCTAAGTCAAGGACATCTTGCTGAGCAGCAAACCATGAGGTACCCTGAGTATGTGTGATTTTCTGAAGCTGAGTGTCTCTGCAAAGTCAATAACAAGAACTCTGAGTGCAGGAAAGAGTGCATAAGAAACCATGTCTTCAAAACAGAGGGGTATGGGAATGGGGGAGCTTAGGACTGTCCTGTTTTCGGGGCTCCCTCCCTTTTTTTGCCCCTCACTGCCTAGGTGAGATGTTTGAGTTTCAGGAGGAGGCTGAAAGCTGGAGACGTCCCCTTCTCAGATGTATCCCCATGACTACAATCAGACACTTGTTTCCCTGCTGCTTTCTCGGACTAATGAATTTTGCATTCCTGGCTATGCAGCAGCTCAGCCTCAGGAGAAGGAACAGTAAGTGACTCATTCGGATTATTCATGACATGATGGTTAGGTCACTCTCACGGGTTATAGGAGAGGTGGATTCAGCCCTCTGTAAGATGATCAGGGCTGGGAATGCAAACCTCTCATTTCCTTAGTGAGCACTCAAACCACTAGACTATTAAGCATAAGACAGTGTCACCTTTACCAGATATCTTTCTCAGAAGAGGGCAAAAACACTCCGGATCGCAAGCTGATGGAAGCACCTAAGATTGTCTATTAATTTTCTACATTCTCAGTGGATAGACACTTAAAATAGGAGTGGATTGCCCTCTGCGTATCTTCAGAGGCACTCTCCCTCTCCACTACGGAAGGCAGAGTAACTCATCAGCCCCCTTCTAGGGCCAAAAACGTTTTTGTGCATCAATATCTAAATTAAGCACCTAAATAGAGTGCACAAGATTATATCCAGGGAAATTAAATCTCTTCAGACGTGCCTTCTATGTCAAGAGAGTGACGTTTGAACTTATTTTGGAAGAAAAATCTTTGGGGAGCTCCATGCTGAGACATGGGAGCACATCAGCATCGCTTTTGACCCTGACCAATACTGAATTGTTCACATTTATTTCGCTTGGGTCTTGCTAACTCAGGCATCCCCTCACCATACCCCGTTGCGCGAGGAGCCTGAGAATAGCATTTGTCAACCTGATACCAGGAACTAGGCATCTAAATCCATACTTAATGTACGCAAGAAGTAATGAGTTATTCAGAGGCAAAGGGCAGGCAGAGCCCCTGTCAACTTAATGAACATTTGGGGTACAAATGACCTCTGAAAATCAGGCCATTTATTTTAGCACCTAAAAATAGATTCAGATGTTTAATTTTACATATTCAGGTTGGAAAATTTTGGCTAGAGAGTAAATTAATTGCCTAAGGTCACACAGCAAGTCAATGTATAATGAGAAAGTAATAATGAGTGAGGAAAAAAAGGTATTTTTAATCTCTGTGGATTTATTGAATCCCAAAACTCTTTTTGTAAAACTAAGTCTTCTTGAACATATCTCTGTATTTTTTTCAATTGTAGCTTAACATTCTTATTTAAGATGCATTTTTTAAGTGAAACCAATATTTTTCTGCATGTTTAACCCTGATTGGTGGTATCTTCTTGTTGCTATGAAAACAAAAGGTTCAGTCAAATCTTCAACAGCAGATATTTTGTTGCATAGGTAGTTAATGAATGAGATATTTGATTACAAAGGGATAAGTAACCCCTCAGTAGCCTGCAATTAACATTTAACTTGATATGGCCAATAAGCCAAATGAAGGGAGAGTAAACTGAATAAAAAGGATTTTTCTCTCGTTCGGGGTTCATCACACATATATGCTAGCAAAGCCCACGGTTGTGATTGGTGATTCTGTTTGCAGATTTGTATAAAGCTAAGCTTTCATTTGGTCAAAAAGAAATAAAAGAACCTACTTGCCCTCTGGGGAAAAACAATATTTTAAACTATTCAGATTTCAAGTGTGTGAAGATAATTTATAACAGTCAAGTGCATTATTAGGCAATAATGATATCTCAGGAAGCTAGTTCACTCAGTTCCTGTTAAAATCCTGTGAGACTGGAGTGCCTAATTCCCTCACATGCTTTCTAGTTTTAATGAGTTCTTGCTTACACACAGACACAGACACAGAAAATGGTGTCTGCACTATCCTTTTCATGCAAATATAAGCTAAGCCCTTAGCAATGTGCTCTGATTCAAATTACAGAAAATATCTGTCTAAAGCAGTTATGCAATCCAAAGTCAGCTGCACTATACCTTTTTCCTAGTGCACAGAACTTCTCACAGCTTTTATCATAAACATAGAAATAAAGTGGGAATGGTCCCCACATTAAGGTTTGAGACTTGGGAAATACAGGTTTCTTTCACTCTTGCCAGCTTCTTGTATTACCTTGGCCATGTCATTTATATCACTGCGTTGAAGAACACACACTTTCCTTAGTTGAAAGAGAAATTTGAGTTTGAAAGATTAACTTTTTCTTGGTTTTAAGGTTGATTTTTCCTGCTGTGAACAGAATTCTAAGAGAAAATGAAAACAAGCCAAAGTCCAAACTGGTACTTTCATTAAACCCTTGCTGGCAGTATTAGGTAAATAAAGAATAATATGTCATAATTTTGTTATCTAGAATTCTGTAAATATAATGTTTTCTAATCCAGCTTCCTGATCCTTTTCTCTACATTTCTTCACTGACTCATCCTTTTCAAAAATGCTTCTTCTTTGCTGCAGTACTCCCCAGGGTGGACTCTAGTATAAGGAAATTACTGGAATCACACTGTGGTAAGGGATCAGTTTTATATACTTGGCCTTCCATGCAAAGGATGTGCAAATAGTCGATACCAATCACTGTCTAATCATTTAACATTGTATATACCAAAAAGTGCAAGTGCAACTTCAGCTATCTTTCAAGTTCACCATAACTGGGCTTTTCATCGAGGTCATGGTACTGCAGAAAGGGTGCAACGGTTGGCTAAGACTCTCTAAATCAGTGAATGATCATAAAATTATTGACCACTAGCACCACTTCATTATGGCATGTGAACCATATATGGCCTTGTGGTGGCTCTCTTTGTGGGAAAAGATCTCAGCAACCCAGAGGAAAATGAGGGTTCCTTTGTTCATACACGATGGTTGCTTTGTTCATAAGCTGAATTTTCTCATTGCAACTCAATGTTAAACACTGGTTTTACTACGCTTTTATCTGTGAAAGACATGTCTTGTCTCAGAGCTTGTGAAAATGAATATGTGCCCAAATTAGGTATCACCTCTCTGCTGTTCTTTGTTATGAGCCATACTTGTTCTGGTTATCACTCCAAGACATAACTGTTTGTTTAAGCCACATCAGCCTGTTTGCCTAAATGAAAACGACAGTAGTGTTTTCAGGAGGTTTAATGAAATGGATTTTTGCTATAGTTAATGGACATGGTTTAAAATGAAAATCTGCTGCCTTACAGCGGAGAAGTAAAGAAGGACTGGCATCGGGTAATAATGCTCAGTTTATGGAGTTGCTGTGTGGTTTCTTTGGACCTGCTGAACTTATCCTGTGGTTTCTGAATTGAAGAAATATTTGACAACTGATAATTCAGCCAGAGTGAATATGGGGTACAAACCACTACCATTATGGTTATAAACGTTATTGCTTACTCCCAGCTTTAAATGTGGCTCATCATTTGTTGAAAGGTACAGAGAAATCTTGTGCTTTTCACTATCCCCGTCTCTTATTTCTTTTTATGCTTAAGCATTAAAATTGTTTTAAGTCTTATCTTTTGAAATCCTTCTTTAACTTTGTGTTATGTCTGTCAATGGAGAATAAGCACAAGATTGGATTTAAACCTTTAAGAGAAAAGTATGCCCAGTTGTGGATTTTGCTGCTAATACTTTCCCCACTCCTTTGTGGTACCCAAAAAAAAGGACAGGCTCCTTTGCCCAAGTCCATAGCTATGTTCAATTTGTCTATGTTGAATTGTGTTTGTGGAACAAATTGTCGTATCTCATAGGGATACACAGACATGAAAATTGATTCATTTTTCATAAAATATATAAAGAAAAATTCCACAGGATTAATTTTTCTATATTATTAAAACCAATATAAGATCAGAAGGAAATAGATTTATAATTTATTTATAGTAGTAGTTAGTGTAAAGCGAATGTGTGATTAAAATATATTACAATATAATTTTAATAATATCTTCTGCTACTTAAATTTTAACAAAATATACACAAGGATACACAGGAAACTGTATCAGAGAAGAAAGCACCTTTCATGTCATTGTCAGTGACCAACTCTTTATTGCTCTTTGATTATTTTTATATAAAATTTGTGCTGTTTAACAAACAAAAGAATAAAAAAAAGGGGTTTTTTCCATATTATCTACCACTGCAAACTAAATCTGGAATACAAAAGTGAAGATACAGGGCTTTTTTCCCTTGTTCATACCTCATCCCTGACAATAAATATTCTGAAAGGCAAAAGCTGTCTTAAATTACAGTATTAGCTTTCTTCTGTTTTATGAATTCCACTTTGGGTTTCTAGTGTAAGTCTATGCCTTCAATGGGGCTACACAGATGTATGTAACCAGGAGCATAATTTGTACACTCAGGCTGAAGAGTGAACCTGCCATAGGAATTTAATGCTGTGGATTGATGTGTTAAAAAAAAAATAAAAATCCCTTTCTCAGTGCTCTCTGCTTCTGTAGGACTGTCAGTGGTAAAAAGTAAAAGCTAGTCTATGTCAGTAAATGGATATTATACTGAATACTCACAGGAAGAGTCAGTGTGCTGAATAAAATAGGGGCATTTTTAGTTGGAGACATTAGAGTTGCAGTTTAGGCTTTCAACTCTACATGGGTCAATAGCAGTAATTAGTTCTATTCCATTACATTCTTATACTGGTTTGCTCACCGTAATACCTGAGCGCATAATATAAGTACTGCATGGTGGAATGCGATAAGCATTGTGCTGGTGTGTTTTATTTCCTTTTGCCATCATCTACACAGCTTAAGATTATGGCATGCAGTGAGCATCCCATTGTTGTTGCCTTTTTTAAACCATATTACTATTAAAGAAACATATATACACATCAAGTCAAGATGCAATATCAATTAAACAAGATAGGGTGAAGAAGTATACTTTGTACTTGGTGAGGACGTAGGGGAGACTTATAATAGCCCTCAGTTTCTGTGAGGGTTCACAGCTCCAAGCCAGCTTTCAAAAAACTTCGATTCCTCTTCAGATTAATTTCACCCTCCTTGGGTCTCTGCCGGAAAGACACAGTTCTCAGCTGCTGTCTCCATACCAGAGCTTAGTTAATCTCCTAGCCAGACTGGTTCCAGGTCATTGAGTGCCTGAGAGCGATATGGTCTGTGACACTGACCATGATTGAAACCAGAGGCAGCTTTAGGCAGAGAGACAATCGGGGGTAAATGCAAGCAAATGGAGTTTGCCCACGTTCTTTGTCAGCAATACAGACTTTACCCACTTCTTGCCGCCTTGCCTGAAAGACAAAACAAACTGGTGAGATTACCCCATTTCACCACAGGCTTTAGTCTTGTTCTACTGGGCAAAAGCCAGAGGCCTCAGTGGAAAATAAATGACAGCTTCACTGATAAAATTACAAATGAGAAAATTACTGCTCTCGGCACCCTGCGGCTCCGCTTTCCTCTTCTGTATCTTTCTTCTCTTTTCCTCTGCAATCAGCAGCAGCACCAAAGGCTAGCAATACACTGTGGTTTGCGAAGATCACTGCAAGCTGGCTGCCTCTCCAGCAACGCGGAGGACGCTGCAGGCATGCCTGGCTGGCTGGTACGTGCTCCAGAATTTACCCAGTTGACCCCGTGGGGTGGCAATAGCTCTGCTGTGGTTGGGGTGTGGAGGGAACTGGGCAGAGCTAAAACATTTCAATTTACATAGGACTTTTTATTAGTTGGTCTTGGCAACACACCAAAAAACTTAATTGTCATGTCACTTTGAATTTAATTAAAAGTTTATTATTTACCTAAGACTTCAATATTTCAAAATCTTAAGTGTCTGCTCTTCATTTAGGGGCTTGTCAGTATCCTCATCACTACATGCTGTACGATATACCCCTCTCATTCGCAAAAGGATTGTCCTTGCTCTTTTAAATAAGTCTCTTGTCTTAAAGAGTGTGGTTTGTGCCATACTGGCCACTGATAGGAATGACAGATGCTCTGACTGAAAAATATGCCATTAATTTGAGAGAGTTCAGTTAGTTAGAAGAGGCTTAGCTGTTAAGTAAAATTACTGAACAGAAAATTGGTTCTGTTTTACCTCACACCAGGACATTCTGTAGGCTTGTCCTTTATTATTCCAATATTACCTCCCAGAGCTTCTGTATTCCTCTATATACAGAAAGCAACGTTCTTCACTGTAATTGCAGACATCATGAAAATAATATGGAATCTATAAGAAATCATCCCACTCACGCTTGTAAATAATGTGAATCTTATGTAAATAACCGAAGGCATTGTTTCTTTTTGTATTTTTGTATCCAAAATTTGCTAACAAAACCTGCTTGCGAAGGCTGACACAGTATTGTGTCTTTTCGGGTTTTATGTGTTTATATATATACCATTATAATCTTGCTGAGCTGTAAAGTAATCTGACCACAAGGTTATTTCTTATTTATTTCTTAAATAGCAATGGTACACTTAAAATACACAAATAAAACAGTTGTTACCTCAAGGAGCTCAAAATTTGTGGAATAAGTAACAAGTGTCCTGGTTCCATCAGGGATAGGGTTTATTTTCACAAGGAGCTGGGGTGAGGGACAGACAGGAAGGCTGATCCAAACTAGCCCAAGGGGTATTCCATACCATGTGAGGTCATGCTCCGTATATAGCGAGGGGAGCTGGCTGGGGGAGGGGGCAGGAAATCACCGCCTTGGAGAAGACTGGGGTTTTTCTGGATTCCGTTCAGTGAGTACATTAATCGTGTTTTGTATATTCCTTTATCAGCATTATTGTCATCGTTTTTCTCTTTCCTCTGCTGTTCTGTTAAACTGCCTTTATCTCAACCCAGATTTTGATTCTCCCCCTATCCCACTGCTGAGGGGGAATGAGTGAGTGACCATGTGGTTCTTTGTTGCCAGCCAGGGCTAAACCATGACAGTAAGATAATTATTCCTTTAAAAATTTAATGTTATAGTGGCATAGCAAGGGTGATTATTTGCCAAGTTTTAAGGTTTGCTACCTGTACAAAAGAACTGAGTTGCCCATAAATATTTTAGAATGTAGGAGGTAAGAGCATACGTATTATATATGTACAAAACAGGTCAAAAGGAAGAAGATATAAAGAATCTGTAGGAGACATGAGGGCCATGGCTGGAGTGAAATGGAACTCAGACTAACCTAAATTAGTCATCATACACTTGATGACTGTAAATTATGAACTGAAAGAAGTCGATCACTACTAGAGCTCCGTGGAAAGAGAAATTTCACTGAATTTCACTGAATTTTTAGAGTTGGAAGGGACCATAGAGATCATCTAGTGCAACTCCCCTGCCGAAGCAGGATTGCCCAGAGCTAGAGCACGTTACTCAGGACTGCATCCAGGCGGGTCTTGAAAATCTCCAAAGAAGGG
>JAOXNO010000024.1:80663582-80711252 GCA_028565335.1 Limnodromus scolopaceus | reverse complement strand
GGCCCTCCGCGGTGTCAGCCACCCCTCCCAGTTTGGTATCATCAGCAAACTTGCTGAGGATACACTCTGTCCCCTCGTCCAGATCATTGATGAATATGTTGAACAGGACTGGACCAAGTATTGACCCCTGGGGGACACCACTAGTTACAGGCCTCCAGCTTGAACCTGCTCCATTAATCGTTACCCTTTGGGTCCTGTCACACAGCCATGTGCCATTCCCTTGCTGTGTAATCTCATCTACTTTATTACATAGAAAATCTATAGAAGCTTACGTACATACTGTGTTACTGAAACATATACATCTATGCTAAATGCTGAGGCCTTAAAAAAAAAAAAAGCAAACCCCATGCCAAAAAAAAAATTAGTGCGGAGTTTAAATGGCTTATGTTTTATCTGAGTATATTTTTCTTTCTTCTCTTATGTTACTTAACTGCAGTCCCATTATTTTGTATCCCATTGTCACAAGTGAGGAGGAAGTGAGGAGGTGAAGTCGGAAAATCCAGAGACTTAGACCCAACAATTCATATCTGGCTTTTCAGGCGACTCAGATCCATCTATTGGTGTTCAGCACAATATTGGCTTCTCCAGCACCTCTGCTATCAACTCATCAAAACCAAGATGGCTCAGGTACTGCTGTGCAAGAGCAGTAAGCAGTTGACTGAGATCTTTGTGAGCCTCTAAGGGTCTATGATTTAAATATTTGTCCAGCTGGGTCTCATGTGGGAGTTCTGTAACAACACGCCCTCCTGTGTGAGCGCCCATACTTTCTGGTTCAACCAACTTGGAAAACAAACACAGAAGTAGCTGTTGGGACAGCTAACCCATTGGTTTCTCTCCATATATATTGTCCTTGTCTTTAGGCCCTCCTGGAGCTGATGCAAAAACTTTTAGCTCCGTTTAAAAGTTTTGAGGAATGAAAGTTTACACATTTCTGAGAAGAGTAAAGATACACACTTGTCTTTCCTAGCACCAGTGAGCCTATTCAGATTTGTTGCCATGCAGCAGCAAAGCATGCTGCTCTCACAGAATGCTAAAAGGTATTTGACAGGCTGCACGTCAGTTAAGCACATCATTTTAAACACCTTCTATATTCAATTTTAATATTACGTATTTCTGTTATTAAAGCGAAAAAATCCCTTAGTGTTTGCTGTTTTATCACATAATCAAAGTAAATAAAGTAAAAATAATGAATCAGATACAGAGCACCATGTTCACACTAAAGGCATTAAAGGATGTACTATTTGATATTATTTAATATTTATACTATTTGATAGCAGCTATTTCCTCTACAGGAAATATGAATAAGGAGACCAATGATAACAGCCACTGCACTACAGGAGAAGGCTTTCAGTACAGTTTATAAATCATACTGTGCTGTTTGGGGAGCCCTAAAGGTACTATATTGAAAGCCTATAATGCATTAGAAGTCTTTCAGTTCAGCATTTAATGTTTTTTTCCTTGGTCTGCTCTGATGTGGAAAATAGGAAACACAAACTTACACATTTTGAGTGCTTCTACACCGTGATTCTATTGCTAAAGGTGCAATTTTACTGTTTTATTCATAATACAGGACAAATCTGTTCAATGAAAGCCAGTAAAGTAACAAAGAGCCATTCAGCCATTGTGTCAGTGTTTTGGTAGAAGCACACCCAGTGTTTGAGAAATATGGTTCTGTCTTGTTTAGGGATGTCACATTTCTTGTTTCCTGGATCCTTGTGTGTTTTACTGCAGCAAACAGAGATGAAAATAAAAGGAAGAGGCGAAAAAAGCAAACTGAAGTGACTCAGTACAGGGTAAAATAATAGAGAAAACCAGAACTAACAAAGAAAGTTTGCTTCATACTGAATTTGTGCCATTTTAAGTGTTAGTTTTTTAACCCATAGTATTGGTCTCTTCAAAGGAGTGAAATACTTTATCTTCTTGACAGAACAAATTGAGTGGAAAATTACATAAACCCCTCAGCAGATGTTCTTTCCCACATTGTTTGGGAATTTATCCCCATTACACTGTGCTTCTAAGGCCTATGCCAAGCTGAATGGGGACATTAGCAAACTTGAAGATATGTTTAGGTGAGCAGTATGCAAATATTCTCTTACCACCTCCTTCTTATTTTACAGTACCAGTCAACTTCACCGTGGTCCTCTAATATGTTTATATCAAGAATATCTCTGTGTAGGTGCTAGACATATTATATCTCCATTGCAAATCCAATAAATGAGAACCTGTTTTTTTTCACTGAAGCAAAAGCCAAAGTCCAGACCTCTATAAATTCAGTTTGCTATAATGAATGGGTCTTGGAGTCAAAGCTGTCAGGCAACAAACAACAGGACAAAATAAACCAATTCCAGTTCCTACTGCCTGCAACATATCTATAGCTGTATAGCATACTAATCTCTGCAAATCAGATGGCATCTTCAAAATTATAATGCACACCAGTGAGTTAAGCATCTGTATAACAATAAGATTTGTCATCCATCATTCAGTGAACAGCATAAGGCAACTTACTGTCATCTAGTGCCAAGTGACATCTATCTAGATTGTCTGCCTGTCCATCTAACTCTTAACTCTGCTGCAATCTTTGATTCATTTCTTTTCTTTTCTTTCTTTTTTTTTTTTTAAATATTATTTTTTCATGTAGTGGTAAAGTATCCATGAAGTTTGTGAATGAAAATGACACATACTATAACCAATGCACAGTGAAAATCTATTCAATAAATACCCATTAACCCTGTTTATTCATTAGCAAATATAGCACATTTCACCAATGAAAGTCCCAGCAGAACAGCAAGAGAGATTTATAGCCCAAGCTCTAGAAGATACATCTGCAGCTGAGAAGTGCATGAAGAGATGCACGGGAATCTGGGGATAAATCAACAATCCTATGCTCTGGGGTATATCCACAAAGAAATTAGAGACTACCTGCAGAGAAAAACGCCTCAGCTTTCTCCTTGTTCTTCCTTGCCCCTAAAAATACACTGTGAATTGGGACAGCGGGAAAAAGAGACTTAAGAATTGCAACAAGAGATGAACAGTCGTGGAAGTTTTCTCCACTGGGATTAATTAGTCTTTTTTGGCCTGGGAAGAATGGCATAAAGCAGATTCATTGGATCTGAGAATTGGACAGAGCATGATGTTTTGAAATAGAAACAGCAATTTACACAGGAGAATAGTCGGGAGAAACGTGAATTCCTTTCACAACAGATAAATGTTGTTTGTGATGTTTCCAGTAACAGACCTAAAGGAGATGATTTTGGAAATGAAATATTACTGCACTGTTTGGTGGCTACTCTGAAATGATTCCTGGAACACTTTCTTGATGAGGTGACCAGCAACACTGGTGCAAAAAACAATAACACCATTAGATTAAAAGGACATTTTCAATAGTATCAGTATCAGTCCAGGGAAGAATAAATGCATTTCTACATAATTAATTGTAAGTAACAATAGTTGTCATGATCATAATCATATATTATTAGATAGAAACACATAAGATACATACCATGCTAAGGGATAGTAAAAACAAATATATTAGTCATTACGTTCAGACATCTCAGACATCACTGTGGCTACTGGTCTAACTTTTGCCAGCATAACTGTATGTCATTATTCTGTCGTAGAGCCTAGTTAAAGTGAGATGTGTTAATAAAGGTCTGTTATTCACAGAATGGTTGCAAAGAGTTAATCCATCAGCGGTGGATCTGATGTAAGAGTTTTCCATTTTCCCTTCGCTCTCCCTCAGCTGCTCAGCCTCTCTGTTGCTCTGTTGCTCTACCTAGGAGGCCTAGGAGGCCAGCTGCCTTCCTGGGAAACACTGCTGGAGGCTGATGATGCAAACACTTAGCAGTCACAGATCCAGCTAAAATGGGACATATGAATGCAGTCAGACCATTTTTAGCAGTCATTTACTCAAAGCAATATCCTAGTCCCTACCAATCTGGAGGTCTCAGATTATTATCTAAACAGGCCTCTAGTTTAAGACCAAGAGAGTCTAAAAGAATAAAGAGGTCAGCTTTTGTTACCATCTCCCCTATCCATAAAGCTAAAGAAGCCAAAAATGTCTCTTTGAAAAACTATGGTAGAGTTTAACTAACATCTCACATGCAACTTAATTAACAGCACAGCAACTGTTGATAGACAAATTCAAATGACAGCTCTCTTTTCGTCAGCAGAAGTTAATTAGTAAGCATCTTCTTTTTATGGGCCTTGCATTGGGAGAAATATAAGCCGTGAAATTTTAAAAACATCAGAGTCCTGAGTTCAAAAGTGACCCAGGCTCAGATATGCAAAAGCATTTATGATATTTCGTCACTTCATGTGGCAAAATCTAGTTAACATGATTGCTAAATCCTTTCCTATTTGTGTTGGGTCCACAAAAGCACTTGTGCTGAAGACTGCTGCTCCTTTAGCTTTCCAAATACAGCTGTTTGTCTTCCTCACTCCAAGCTGATCAGCCAATTCAGTTTGGTACTAGGGTCAGCATAAAACATATGGAAAGGCTTAGACTCTTGAGAGACAACAGAGAGCATGCCAAGAGATGCCTGCAGTAACGGATAGGAGATGTCACAGGAACAGTATGTCATACATCCTGGTACTCTAAGGCATGCAGAAGGTAGCACAATTCTTTAGCCGGCTTTTATTGTTCTAAGTCATTTCTGGAAGTTTTCCAACGGCTGTTAAATATAAGATATGCTCACTAATGATTCCCTAGACTAGTGACCATTATGCTATACGGATGTGCTGCAGTCTTTGTCTGGCCCACTGAGAACATCTTCTGAAAGAGTGGATTGTTTCTCCAATGGCAATTTAAAGGTTACTGTTTAAGAATTTCACATGCCAGTTTAGCAGTCTAAGTAGGGAATTAGGCTAGATTTCCACACTGAAATAATTTTATTTAATTATTACTTACCTTAGTAAGTAATATTTACTTACTTACTTAGTAAGTAAATATTAAGGTAAATATTACCTTACCTTAAGGTAAGGAATACCTTACTGAATTGCTTGAAGCACAGGACTTAAGATCTGTAAGGAGAGTTTATATGATTCTACCCCATGTTATTGTGTTTTTCAGTTTAGCCATGGAAAGAATGAGGTAAACTCCAAGAATCTTATGACAGAAAGAAAGAAAGAATTTGACTTTGGCCTGAAGCCCTCATCCCTGCTGCAACACAGAATTTCTGTTGGCAAAGCTAAAAAAAAAAAAGAAAAAAAATCTGAGCCCAGATTGCACTAAATAAAATGTGTACAGGTTAATTTTGATTCAAATGGTAGAACTTACCTCTACTGTCTTCCAAAGAGATGCCAGTTTTCACCACCTGAATCTGAATGTCTGGTCTTTCTTTCTTTTTCTCTTTCTTTCTTTCCCTTTTTTTTTTTTTTTTTTCACTAGATCTTAGTCTAGCAAAATGATAGAGGGAGCATTGACTGCAGTGTGGAAATACTAATTTTGGATAAGGTTTTCAAAACATGTATGCCCTATTTTAAATACATTTAGATCTCTAGAGAGCTTAAATTTGGCAAAGCCAAAACTCTTTGAAAATGGGCTCCAGGCAGATTATATAATGGTGTTTTGAGAATTTTACTTACTCTACTCAATATATGTTCTCTACCTGTTCTGTAATAAGCAGTCATTTTTTTCATCTGCTTTAATATTCAACATCCCTGAGGCTAGAAGATTATATGCAAACAATGTTAATAGCATAATTTCTCTCCATATTTCCAACACAGCCTGTCAATAAATCAAGTTTAAATAAATCCCAGTCCTGTAAGATAAGACAATGTTTGTGATGTCTCCAGTTGCATTTTGGATATTTATTATAAAATGTGTGTAGCATGCAGCATTGAAAATGAGTTTTGTTAGAGAAAAAGAAACAGAAATTCTATATCCTATAAACTGGGAAAAATTCATAGTTCAACAAACATTAGTACGGAGCTGATTGAGACAACTCAAACACAATCGTACTGTTTTTCCGATATGGTTCAGGTGATACACATCCCTGCATGACTTCAGTTTTACCCACCGTGAATGCTACATGAACAACCTGCACGTGATTTGCAAGTCTTTCCCCTTCCTCTCTACCTTATCTGCTTCTGTACAGTAGTACCCTTAAAAACATCCCTTGACAGCTAATTGTTTGAACCCACTCTAGGCCTCTCTGTAATAAAAAGCAATAGCATCCTGTGGGACATTTGTTTTATCAGCAGCCCTTTAGCTAACACTCGGAATGAAATCCTCCACTGACTCTCAGTTGCAATCGTGAGATTTTTTGCCAGGCAGTGATAGAGGAATAGAAACATTTCTGGTCAGTACAGTGGCTCTTTGTCTAGCAGCCCTACAGCTACTGCAACGTGCATAGTTTTGGAGCTCATGCTGAGGCCAGTGACAGCCACTTAGTTTAATCCCTCATCCGATAGCCACATTTTTAAGTATCATAGCCCTCTGTACCCAAACAGTAACCCTGGATTGTTTTCCGAAATCTTCAAAGAGGAACCTACTTTTACAATCTGCTTCCAGCTCTGGGAGCAGATACTCCAAAGTTACAAACCTGCACTTACCATTCAGTTCTTTTATGGTTCTCAGTAAAGTATTTAACTTTCCTGTCTTAGACAGCTGTGTCTTTGGAAGATATTTTTTAGCAGCTGACCAGTTTGTTGCGGAAAGAGACACGTTTTATTATGTCAATCAACTTTGATGGCTGAGCTACTGGAAGGATAACTGCAGTCCAGTTGCTGTGTCCTGCACAGTAATGTCTTTGAACAATCTTGTCAGATTCAAAAATTTACATTACAGAACTGCTGCTATAGTCCTACTGGTGTGGTGGTGAGACACAGGATATGCTGAATAGATACTGGTGGTGAATGTCTGCGATAACCAACCTGTGTAGTCGATAGCACGGTATATTAGCTCTTTCAGGACACAGTTCATGATGTCCTGAAGTAGGTGTCTGAAATAGGGAAGATAAATTACACCTCCATTGAGTCTGCAGGGAGTCCAGGCTGATTAGTTTAAATGTTGATGTCTCTATTGTAGCTTCACAAAGATAGCAGCGAGGAGTCACGCTAAAGGAATGCCACTTCAGGAGTAGCTATGTCATCTCTAATGTAATCCAAGCATGCAGAATTATCTTCTGTTTATACAATTTTATCTACATCATGGATGTTAGCATAGCCATTTTACCTGGAAACTGCATTTTTACACCCCACTTGTTATAACTATCCTAATAAACATTGCAGGGATTTTTGGCCTGGTTTCCTTGCGAGATGCAATCAAAATGGGTACTTGGAAAAAAAAATGAGCAGCACTTTTTCTGGAGTTTCAAAATGAGCATATTCCTAGGGTCGCGGTAGACAAAATTATATCAGTCTGCCCAAAAAAGGGCAAGTTTTTTAGGCTTATAAAGTTACTTGTTGAACTATAACTAAATATAATAGTAACAACAACAAAATATCTGAGGGCAGAAAATGAAATCAGCGAATAGCTATCTGCCAGTCACATCATTCTAGGATATAGTTAGTTGATATACAAGCACTCATATTGTCCATAAATACTCAGGCATGCCACTTTGCCCAAAACTGTCAAAACCTACTTCAGCTATTACTAGCTCTTTCTTCTTCTACCATTTTATAGGGCTCTTTATCTCCTGTCTACAGGAGATAAACCCAAGCTAAGGATATGACATTTACATTCATATTTCATTGGTTGTAGAGGCGGCTAGGTAGATTTATTCTACACTTTGGGAGTGTCCAGAATTAGAAAAGATTCCTATCAACTTCAGGCTTGCCTACACCTGAATGTTTCAAAGTCAGTTACTGGCTTTCATACCAGGCTGAAAACCCAAGTGAAATAATTTCCTAGGAAGGCTATTCCATTTCAATTTTACTGGTAAACTGCTGTATTGAATCAGATCAGTTGTTCCTTTAATCCAGAAACAGCTCTAACTGTGAGTAATGCCAGTTTCTTGAAATAAAAGTTTCAAGAAACACTGTAGTGAGCCCCTATTTAATTATCTGCCTGATGAATGGCTCTATTTCCCTCATCTTTAAACCTCTGTTTATGCCTGAAGCACAAAATATTTCAATGTTTTCCAAAAGAGTTGCTTTAGTTTTGTTTTAACACTTTTCACTATTTTGTTTCCCATACACATATTTAAATCCTTTTAAGGACTCATCTATGACAGTGATACATGTTTTGATCCATTCTAACTTTTCTACCTTGCAGTCTCATTGATTACGTTTAGTTCTTGTATTCCGAGGAAAAGCGAATAGAATTTTACATGATAGCTCTTAGTATGCCACAAAACTGCACTAAAATCTTTGTCCCACTCCTATTTAATCTACATACTTTATATGTCTTATTTGCACTTCCTATACACTCTCAATTTTAACCAGATCCAGAAGGAGAACTCCCAGAAATTGTCATCAGTTTGGAAGAGTTTTCCACTAAGTTCATGGAAAAATAGTAGTAGTGAATTTGAAAGAAAACATGAGTTATCTTTTATCAAATTCTAGATGTCTTAGGAAAGAAATAGGTAGAAATTTGCAGGGGGGAGTGGGGAATGGAGGGAACAGAGTTAATAAGAGACAGGTAATACTAAAGCTATACTGATGCAGTGAGCTCTACCATTTCTGCCCCAAATGTCAGGTTCTGCCCTCCTCTTTTGCAGAATGAGGAGCTGGGAAGAAGGGAACTCATTTTCCTGCTTAATCCAGGAAGTCATCAGGCAAACTCTCTCTTCGGAGTAACAATGGTAATGGATGTGGTCCTTGTATAGAAATTACAGAGACAGCAGTAGGCTCTCCTTTCCGTTTACCTCTAGGACTATGTCTGGATGGATTGGCAGACTATCTCCATCTCAAACAAAATATGTTGTCTTAGATATGTTGGAAATAGTGAAATAAAAGGAAACATAGTTTGAACTTCTTAGAAGCACAAAAGTTTCCAGTCCTCCGCAAACATAGGCAAATATCTCAGACTACATTTCACCTGAAAGCTGTTGTGTCTTGCTTAGTGAGGACAATTTGCTTTGGAATATATCGTTGCAGCCCTTCTCAAAGAGGCATGTTCACACTGCTGCACCGAGAGTCAGTACCACCCCTCACACTATGGTTAGCGCGATTGTGCTTGAGCTCAGCGAGAGGTAGGAATTACTGGCCTGAGCTTATCACAATTGTGACAGTATTATTTTTGGACCCTGAGCAAAAGTAAACTGTGCTTGTAAAATGTATTATTTCAATATATTCAGGTTTCCTAAAAAAAAATGTTTCAAGGTAACCTAACAGGAAACAGGGTTTTCTCAAGACTTTTGTGACAGTGGGCTGTAGGAATTATCATCCTCAGGAGCGTGTTCTCTAGTACATGAAGCCTTGAAACTTGTCATAAAAAAGTTGCACTTCACTAATGTGGGAACAGTGTTCAAAGGAGTCCATTGCAAAAGAGGGCACAGTGACTTGAGCTGCACTTTCCATAAGCCCTTAAACAAATAGGTCATTAATTAGAAATTAAACATTTTGAAGGAGTTGGAAATTGAATAGGAGACTACTGAATGTAATGAAATAACTTCATTTAGGTTTTCACAATAGGAAACATTTTTCTTTTTATGTTCCTTAACCCTTTCAGAAATGTTGGTATTTCAGACCTTGCATTTTTCATCAAAAATCCTTTTCAGAGGAAATTCTATATCGATATTCTCTGGTTATAGTTAATTCTATAGGGTCTGTATATTTTCCTTTGCTTTAGGCTTCACTAAAATGGTTCAACTTTCATAAAACTCTCCTGAGGAAAGGAATTTAATTTTAAAAATCTCTTTTTTATTTCCAACTGATTCAAAGCCCAGGACTATGGAAACGGTGGCAGTGAATATTACTCTGACAGTGTGCTTCTAAAGCTATATGTCCATAATGCAGAACCCTGACTGCACAGCTGTGTACTGCAGTCCAAATGAAAACCAAGGGCTGAAACAGCTGTGACAGCAGAAATCTCTACTGTTCCTACAGCACCTACACTTAGACCAGCAGCACAGCACGTGGTATGGTTTTATTCTACTTATATAAGGGCAGATTTGGCTGATACAGATGCATCCACACAGAAGCCCGTTGCCGGTGTAGTACTGAAGTTAATAAAGCAGTGCTCCTGTAGACATAAGCATAGGTTGTATGAGCTGCATTCAAATGAAAAAAAAATCTTGGGGAAAAAGGACTGTACTACTTAATCACTCTCAAGCAATTGTGAATGGTTATCACGGAGCCTGCAGGAACCAGGCTGATCTGTAAAAGAAGGTGCAAGAGACTGGGATCCAGAGACAGCAGAGAAGAATAAGTATGCACTGCCTCCTGAGCCAAGAACAGACTGTGTGTCTTAAAGAGGTGGAGCTGCAATGGTGAGTGAAACCTAATAAACTATTCTTTGGTAGATGGTTTTGGACCTCACTGTGACTTCAATGGCTGGTTTTAGCAAATGGAGCCAGCTACTTGAAACTCAACCCTGTGTGAAAACCCAAGTTGCTTTGGAAAGCTATGGCTGCTTCAAAGCTTGCGGAGCTGCAGTGCTTTCCCACAGTGTCATAGGTTATTCCAGTGCAGAAGAACCAACATGAAAGATCCTGTAAATCCTCTGTCCTGAGCTACCCTCACTCTGAATGGCTCTAGTTGGCAGAAGGGCCGCTGAGGCAGATAGGCACAGGCTTATTAGGTGATCTGAGAAAACTTTATAATTTCTAATTGCAGTACTTAGTCCTATGAATACCTCGGGGACTCCAGACAATACAAGTTAGAGGCAAGGGAGGTTTGCTTTTGTACTCGCTGTCATGTACACCATACATTTAGCTGCATGTGTAAAGCTACCCGATATCAGTTAGAAAATTTTTGATAATTTACCCTTCAGAGACATGGGAGTCATAATATCCCATCTTATGGTTTGGGATGCAGCTGTAACCAAGTGTTCTCCTCCCTGTTAGAAGTGGAACTCTATGTACCCTTGAACTGACAGACTGCAAGTGTCTTAAAACTACCTCTGTTTCTCATATATATGTATTTTCTGGATGTGTGTTGAGTGTCTTCCAGACATGGAGCTCATCATATTTCAAAAGGGTGCGGGAAGGCACACGTCTTTCACAAAGCTTACCGAGAAATAATAACATAGGAATTGTTGCTACTGAGTATAACTGTCATATCTGTGAAACAGCTGGACCTTCTGGCATCCTGGTTCTCCTTTTCTGGACAGACAGAAGGAGTACCAGAAGGTAAGAGGAACTGTCAGATGCAGGGAAGCAGGACTAATCAGTAGCAACTGAGCATTAGACCCTGTGTCCTTCATACAGTGGCACAGAGTGGGCAAAGTGATGTGTTGTTCTGAGGGGATGGAGACTTCTGTGAATGCTGCAGACATCAAAAGTCTTTATCAAGAATGTGTTTTCTCGTGCAGTAGTTAAAAAAAGTATGTCTTTATTCCTAACCTTCCTGATTTTGACTCATTTGGTAGTGGTGACAGAGCAAAAGATACAGATGTTAATGTCCTTGTTTTCTTTCACCAGGACTGATTAGGAACGGAACTACCCACTTGTTTTTTAACTGTCACTGTTTTACTCAGGAGCAATATAAACACCTAAGTGGAATGTCATGACTGAAGGAGAATTAAGCATACTAATCTGCTCTCCATTCCAGCCATTAATATACTATATATCCTGTCTTCACTTCACTTTCATATTCATTACTTCTTTAATGAAAAAAAAAAGATATTTTAATGGTCAAAAAAATCTAAATGATTAATGGTACATCAGTTAATGACATTTTAAAAGTATTTCAGGCTGGAAATGTGACACTACAATCATTAAAAATCAGATTCAATTTCCAAAGGTCCTAATCTTAAACTTTATACTGCTGGCAGAAATATAAAATGATATCCCGTAAGCTGGGGTGCTTCTGTATGATGGAAAAGCTCAGGAGTTTTGTGAGCGCTGCCAGAAAATAATGTGTTCTCGGAAATTCTGGAAGCTGAGCAGGAAGATAACTGATGAGGATATGACAGAGCAAATGAACAAATTGTTCGGTATAGAGGAATTCTCAGTCCAGAGAGATCTTTTTCTCCGAGACATCGTTTGGGGTCCAAGAGTAGCATAATGGCTCCAAATGGATAAAAACAACAGTAAATCCCATTCTCATGCATTATGCATGAGCTCTCGCTATTGGAGTTTGCACCACCATCTGGTGTTTAATTATTCCCGCTTTACACCACACGGTGGTGTGAATCTAATGAAATGAATATGTACATTATAATAATTTGGTGCATAGATTCTGGTTTGCTAATTATTAGGTGCCAGGCATCCTTTTTCTAAAGCTGAGAGTTGAAATTCATTCTAAAAAAATACATGTTTCTGTAGGCTCTCACTGGCAAATACAATGACAATTAATTGTTCCATTCTCTAAAGATCCATTATTCCTATATGGCTGGTTGATTTTCTCTAACATCTGTACAGCATAAATTAATTATACAGTAGTGTCAGAATTCTCATTCTCATACACTGTCAGTATTGTTATAAAGGACCTTTTCTATAATGTTTGTAGTTTTTAAAAAAATAAAAAAATATATACATATATATATACTTTGGTATTGAAGGACTCTCTTCTTGTTTCCCTGGCAGACACAGTGGCTGTCACTATTTGCACAAAGTTTTGCTATGTATCCAGGTTATTATTTTTTCACATTATCACCTGTAGGCCATTAGATTTCAATCTGTCATCAGTGTATCTGAAACCAATATCCTGTGTTATTAAATTAGTTAGGATAGTAGTTTCTACCTGGCAATAAGCCCTGCTGCGAAGAGTGAGACTCTTCAGCAAGTGCAGTGTTCCCAGTGCTCCCAGAAAGGATGCTGAAAACTGACTGTGTTCCCCCTTAACAAATTATACTGTCTACATATTTTTCTGTGAGCAAAAGTTTTTATAAATTAAGACAAAATGTATGGAAAGCCAACAGGATTTTCTATAATAATCACAAAGAAAACTTGGAAGGCTTTATTGTATGTTCAACAGTGATGCTTTTCTACAAGAAGATGGTGGTTATCTGGTAAGATAATGCTGTTAAAGGATATTCACATAACCACTGCATCCAGCAGTGTAATCCTTCCTTACAACTTACAAATTTTAGCTTACTTTTCTACATTTTAATATACTTGTGAGCTCAGCGGTTTGTGAACTTATGAGCAAACTTGCAAGCTTGGTTACGATACATAGCATGAAGAACATGTCTAAAAGCTGCAGATGTTTATATTTGAAGAGATATTTGAGAAAATAAAAAGAAGCAGAATAGCAAGAGACTCTGAGAGTCTACAACAAAAGCATTTTGATGTGGTGATTTGGGTTTTTTTCCACCTTTGGAAATTTCCCTGTTAGTTTTACCTATGCTTTTCTTTGAGCTGTGTTTCAATGAACTTAAAAAATTAAGAAAGAGAAAAAGAAGAATTAGGAAACATACTATTCAGGTAGTTTTCAAAAAAGACTAAAAGCTCAGTTTCATATTACCTTGACAATTCAAACCAACCAAGCTTACTTCTTTCCTTCCTTCTTTTCATGAAAACTTTGATTGTGCATACTAATTGGCAATTAATGCATGTCAGAAAATGAAGAAAACACTATGTTTCAGAAGAACATTTTTCTCTCTTCTGCAAGAGACAAAAAAAAACTTGTTAAAATTTTCATTCATTGTTAGCCGTTTTTTAATCAGCTTTTTCAAATTAGTATGTAGGTTTGAGTGGTATGGAGTAACCTATAGTTTATAGCAGACATTGCAGAAAGAGTATATATTATAAAAGCAAAATTAATATACTTATCTATGTCATTAAGGAACTTCTTCCACTAGATCAGCTTTCAAATTGTTATAGATACAGTTGAAGTAAAGCTTCTAAATTCAGTGATGTCACCAAATCTGAATAATAACAAAAATATTATTAGTTACAGGATTGACAACTAAGCAAGTATTCTATTATTTTTCATTTTGTTGAAAAAAAAATCATATGCTATTATATTTACTATTTTTCAAATATCCATCATTTGAATATTACAAACGCTAAACAGATTCAGACATCAGGCAATTCTGTATAGTCCCAGTGGGTGACAAAAAGTGATGTTCATAAAGATAATTTTCTGATACAGACTTTCACTTTTCTTATTTAAAACTGTGATAGAAAGCATTTGTATAGACCAATTATTGTCTTGGAAATAAGTTTGGTTTGGTTTTTTTTTAAGGAAAATTAAGTAAGAAATAATCAAAAAGTCTAATAACATCCACCAGTTGCTTTTGGTGTATGTTGTTTTCCAGCTTCTCATCATGGAGCAGAATTATTCCATATTCTCTGGCCCTGGAGTAAGTGGGGATGTTGTGAGATTTGCATCAGCTCCCTGGGCTAGCAAGGAACCTCAAAAAGTGTAGGTAATGGTTCTAGTACTTGAAGAAATCAGGAAAAAGACTGCATGGGGTTAAACTTAGTATTATCTCATCAGCATTCAGCACCACTGTTATGCCATGAAGGAGAAAAAATAACAGAGAAACATGAGAAGAGGAATAGATAAAAGGCAAGCACTGAGAGGAAAAACATGTTGTTTCTTAATTGAGCTGGAAAGAAAGAAGAGGAGGAGGGGAAGACGTTGCTTGCAGCTCTCTTTTGATGAGAAACCTTTTTGTGCCCGTGAGTATGTAGGTTAAAAGTGTAGCACTGCCTCTAACAGACAGTCACATTGTAATTTTTATGTGGTAAATCAATGATGAAAATTCAGGAAGAAAATTAGAGGAAGGGAGAATAATATATAATTCAGCAATGTGACTATTTGTAAGATGTACAGGGTCAATTCGTCTGAATTAAGGCATCATCGTAACTCCTTTGAAGTCACTGAAGCTATGCAAGTTTACATTATCTGAGATTTTCATTCTCTTCTTCTTACTCCCGGTGTCTCAGCTCCTTTCTCCCAACCATATCCCAAAGTGTCCCTGACTCTGTTTTTAGTTCTATACCGTACTTGTAGTCTATAGACTACATAAAATGACAAGGGGTGGTGGGGAGAACAGGACACACCACCAACTCATAAAGGTATTAGATTCAGTGTTAGGACACTGTCTCATAGCTAAATTTTTTTCTTAACCATATGAATTTCACGTATTATTATTAATGTTTCAGGATTTAATTTTTTTTTTTTTTTTTTTTTTTTTACTTTTAATACAAACAACTGTACCCTTACGCATTTTCTGGGCTGGGCTAGCTTTAATCTCGTAGGAGTGAATTCTGAAATGGAATTTTCAATATATTCCATTCGCAGACCCAGAATAAACATGGCCAGAGCAACCACTCTAATGGCATTTTGGCACTTCTGTTCACAGGTGGTAGGGGAAAGTACAGAAACTCAAAAAATAAACAACAAAACAAAAAAAACCCAAATCATAAACAAACAGGTAAACTATATCAATCATAAGCAAACAGGTAAACTATATCTCCTTGAACTTGGGATAAAGGTTGGGCTCGGGGCAGAGGTTTTGACACTGCTCTTATTGTAGCTGAGCCTAATGCAGTGTTTTCTGATTACACGGTAAGCATTCCCCCTCGGATGGAGCTGCCTGTCAGCCCGCTGTACAGCAGCGATGGCCATATGGGGCGCCCCGCAGCCGGCTGGGCAGTGGCATGTGTACAGCTGTGCAGGACGAGCACCCAGGTGTTTCAGCCTGCCCGTGATAGGCAGCCAGCAGGCAGCTCCCCAAGGGTGGGGGGGATACCCAGCAAGGGTGAAAGAAACCAGCAAGATGGGATTTGACAGGAAATAGTAATAATAATAAATAATGTTAACACACAATAATAAAATGTTTGGGTTTTTTTTTTTTTTTTACCAGATCAGTATTTTACACTCCATCATGGGGAACGAAGTCTGGTCTCACTTAGGCTTTGATGAAACTATAAGTAAGAAATATGAATATAACACAAGCGTAGGCACGCATGAGGTAGCTCAAAATCCTCTTAAAATAGCAATGAGGATTGATTTGTTTTGGCTGCCACATGAACTAAATGAGCATACCTGGAGCAGACAGGTAGCACTAGATTCTATCCCCAGATTTGCTCGGCTCTCATTCCCGGAGCCGCTGTTACCTGATTCCAGAGGCTCAGCTGACACCTTCCAGAGTTGCAGTCCCAGGCTAAATATACTGCTTAGACTACAGGGAATGTACAGTCGCTTCGCTGGCTGCATCTGAGTTTCTTTTGACTTGTGCTGGTGAAACTGCTATAGAAACCTGAGCTTCTTTGTGTCACAGCTGAAGCTGGAAAAGACACATTTTTACGCTGCCATCAGCGGAATCCTGCACACAGCTGCATCCAAATTCAGATATATCCATACACACAAATAACAGCGCTGTGAAGCGGTGAAGACAAAGAAAATACACATTGGAAAACCTATAATAAAATGCCAGACAGCGTTCTATGTTACACAAAAAATACTTATTACTAAGTATTTACATTGCTTGCAAAGCTTTAGAGATGCTTCAGAGGATGCTTTAAATTAATACATGAACAGGATGAAGATTTTCTTTAAAATGAAGAAAATTTCATATATATATTTTATACAAGGTGAAATGATTGTCTGTTTCAGCATTTCAGTCTCTGTTTCAGTGTTAAAGGATTGACTTTTATCCAAATTCAGAATGTTTGTTTAATATTTCATTGCAATTACAAATATCTGAAGTTCCTACACATATTTTTGGATATTGGTAAATACATGTGGATTGTTATTCAGCTTTGGGCTGAAAAATTGAGAAGAAAATTTTGAGAAAAATGTATTTTAAAAACACAGTCTTGTGAAAATTAACATCATAGGAAATATATACAATTTTATTAAATCTAAAATAAATACATTAATGGAAACAAATATCAACTTCTTTACTTTCAAATATTTCTTTGCACTATATACACTATTGACCTTGTATATATATCTGGAAGAAACAGGGAAAATTAAGAATGTCAGACTAAACATCTTTGAACTTTTAGCAGATGTGGACTCCACTCCTTTTACAATTATCATCCTAAGCCTGGCAAACTTTTGAGTGATTTAGCACAATGGTCAGTGTGTCAGGACTCTACACCAGCGAGAGTCTGGGCTGAGAAATGAAGTAGCAGTGTATTAAACATGGTCGAGTTTTGGTCATTACTCTTTAACAAATCAGAAAATATTCATCCTGTTAACCCTGACAAGAACTGTTAGAGAAAGTCAAATGTAGGACTCATCTCACCTAAGGTTAATTGTATAAAAATTAGCCTTTTCCTTGGACCTCTCCTTCTCTTCCATGGAGAGACAAATGAGAAAAATTGCCTTCTGGATACACCTATCTCTCTCCACTGATTATAAAAGGAACCCAGACAGCTTGCTTATGCCAGGCTGGCTTTTACATAGCTGCACAGAGGGATGAATCCTATCTGCGGGGGGAGATTCTTGAAAAGTGCTTACATGACTTAAGTATTCACTTTTCATTTCACTTCCAGAAATCTGTGTTTCTGAATTACTTACATTTGGAGCTTATTTTAATTCCTATCAAATGAGTAGACAGGCACATTAGCAAAATCCAAGTAAGCCGATTATGTCTTTTAGTTCTCAATGTGTGTTTTAAGCATACCTTACAATTTCTTTGTCTGTTTTTTGTTAGCAAATACTTCGAAAAGTGATATGTATGCATCCTGATGGGGATATTGAGTTCAAAAACACAACAGAAGAAGAAACATAGGAGAACCTACATTAAAACTGCTCAGAGGAAGAGAAAATAACCCCTAATGAACCCGCATTGTCACCAAAAAAAAAAAATTCCTTCTGTAACTAGTAATCATTGATTGTTTTACATAGTCTGAGGCATTAACGTAGCTCTTGTATTTATAATAGCTAAAGAAAATTGCAAACTGCATTCAGAGTCATACCTGTCATCTCTATTTGATTATTAAATATAATTTGCCTAAAAAATAGGATGTAATATTGTGTTCTGTTTATTACACTCCTGAGAGGAGGAGAAACTCTCCAGATGAAGCTATGATGCACCACAGAAAGATTTCATACCTGGCTGATAAAGCACACCTGGTTCATGGCACCACCAGGTTTCACAACCCTCCACCTCATGACTAACTAACTGTAGGAGCCAAGGTTAAAGCCCTTGGGCACCTAAATTGCCATTAGTGAAATCTCTGAGGCACTTAATCCTGGCACACACAGCAGTTTAATTCTGTAAGCATTAAACAGTGAGGTGCCAAGATCCTGCCTAAATCCCAGCTTGATTAATAAAATAGATATTTCCAGAGCTGGTTTTACTGGGGTGGATTCATAGGGTAGCCAGTCTGTAAGAAAGGTAAAGGGGCAATTCAATAGTTATGAGATGTGAGGGACCTGAGCTTTGCTCCTCTTCTGGCTGAACCCACACCCGCCTGGGGAGTGCCACTGATGACGTGCTCCAGGAAGGGAGTTTCTCAGCCTCTTTTGTCTCACTTTCCAGGAAATAATTGAATAGCTACAGGGCCAGAAGTAGAGCAGAATGACTTAGCAGCCTGCTGTTTAGAGCGCTCACCTGGAATAGGGGATCGCTGCCTTCTCGAGAGAACATGTAAATAATCCAGAAAGGGTAGAACAGCTTCACCATGTAGAAATGGAAGTAATCCTCTTCTTTAACCAGGTGGTTTCAATTTAATAGATGATGGTTTATACCACTTTGGGAAAGTGGGAAGGGAGATGGGGGAGTGGGAATTGAATATTCCTTGCCATATCATGAGCACTCAAAGTGGGATAAAGAAGGCAGCGCAGGACAAACATCTATTTTTAAAAAAAAAAAGAAAAAGACAAAAAAAAAGACACACATAACCTTAAATTGATTTCTTTTAAAGGCACGAATCTTAATGCTAATGCTTAATCCAAAAGCTGTGAATTTCCAGTTAGGCACTTCTTACTATTATAAATTTAAAAATTGAATTTCTGAAAACAGAACAGCCATTGATTGTACTGCTGTCTATGGAGGAATATATCTTTTAGGAATTTCTGGTGAAATAGAGTTCTTCAACATGTCCATGACACTTTAAGCACATAACTAGAAGCTGTTCTCCTTTTTTTTCCCCACAGCCAGACATTGCTACGATTTCCTTTTAAAAAGGTGCTGGCATTTGTTGGACGCTTTCCTGAAAACTGCCTCAACTTGGTATATCTACAGAAAATTGGACAACAAAAGTGACTGATCAGTGCACTGAAGGATCTTAGTAAAGACAGTAGTAGAGCAATTTCAGAGCTGTGGCAAGGAAGGGACTCAAAATCCCACCCAAAAGTGCATGAAAAGGCAAGACCAGCAATTACAATAGCTCCAGCCACATCACTTTGGCTTTGCGTCCTCTTTTAGGTGCCCTGATTTCCACAGGCAGATGAAAACTGTACGTCTGCAGCCACAGTATACAATTTGGAGTTATTAACTCACAGTTATTACACAGCTGCATTACACAGTTATTACACAGCTGGAGTTATTACACAGATGTATAACAGAAGCCTGGCATTCAAATATTTTCTGTGATTCCATCCTGTTTTGTTTTTCTAAATCTCATGAGACAGAATCCAAATTGATATCAGAAATATGTTTCTAAGGAAAACCTTTTGTGCATCTTCATAGTTAGGATATAAATGGGAGCCTTTGATTTTTAATTTTTTTTTTTTTTAACAGTATACCATACAAAATTACTTCTCTATCATATCTGCTTTTACTTTTGTTATTTCCAGACTGAGACTCTGACATTGCAAACATTTAATTTTGAGCATGTGGGTAGTGCCATAGAGTTCAAGAAGGGCAGCAGAACTGACCGGAGACATCTGACCCCAATTTAAACCTTAATCCTGTGAAGATTTTTGGATATGAAATCAATATGACTATTCACACTGGTAAAGATAGGAATGTGAACTCTTTACGGGTTGGGACCCAACTAGAATAGGCCCTTTTAATTTCATTTGATGCAGAAATTCCATGTTTCTGACAATTTTGTTGCTCTTCTTATACCCTTGCATATTATTGTTTTGACGTTTTGGAAAGATGATTATCTCAAGGGTTTCAACAGGACCAAATCTGTTTGGGTGAGCTTTCCAATGTATGCCAATAATATCTTGTAAGAAAACAGAATTTCCACAGTTCCGAAAACTGTAACTACGTGCTAATAAAATAATGCATTCAAATGCACCCTTGAACCTTCACAGAACTCAGGCTTCTAATGGAGAATAGTCCCCTGCTGTCTTGTGTTGTGAATTATTGTATCCACATGTATCATTAATTTTCTTTTCATAATATTAGGGCTCATTAATCCATCCCTAGTTGCTTTGTATTTAAAAATAGAAGTTAATAAAGTGGATTGCTCTGAATGGCATAGTAAATAAATTATATAGGTTATTTGGCTCTTAAACTCATGTCATAAAAGTGTATTATTATTCACATGCATATGCACATAAGTAGAGACATGCAATCTTATATTTATCTTAACAGAACAGAAAATGAAATTAAAGGAAAGACAGTTCTTTCTACAGCTAATAATGTCTGTTTACAGGGACTTTGCTAATATGCAAGAAACAGACAGCCTGTCAACTTACTTTAAAATCCATTCTTAGTGTGCATCTTTGACAATCCAAGTCTAGGAATTCAAGGTGACACACACTCTGCCTAAACCCTATCAAAGTCCCTAAAAGAAATCCAATACTTACCTACTTTTGGAAATTGTCTAATTCCCAAGGCATTTAAATTAGGTGTTTCATTCCTAGATTAAAGCCCCCAGGGTGCTTAATTTTAATTCCCAGATATAAGAACTGCAGTCACAACGGGCAGTGCAAATAGACAGATACCTGAACTCTGTGAAAGTTTTTAGAGAATCACAGAATCACAGAATCACATGAGGTTGGAAAGGACCTCTGGAGATCATCTAGTCCAAACCCCCTGCCAAAGCAGGTCCACCTAGAGCAGGTTGCACAGGAACATATCCAGGTGGGTTTTGAATGTCTCTAGAGAAGACAATTCTACCACCTCCCTGGCCAGCCTATTCCAGTGCTCTGCCACCTTCAAAGTAAAGAAGCTCCTCCTCATGTTTAGGTGGAACTTCTTATATTCAAGTTTGTGCCCACTTCCTCTTTTCTTGTCACTGGGCACCACTGAAAAAAAGACTGACTCCATCCTCTTGACACCTTCCCTTTAAGTATTTATAGGCATTGAACAAGAAGCTTGACAAACATGAACTGTAAGACTATAATTAGCATCCTCTGGCATACTGGCTATTGATTGGGTTTTAATATCTTTTTTTTCTATAGAGGGCTGTTCTAGAGCAGTGCTAGAACCCTGTTCTAGGTCCTAGGCTACTCAACAAGAGGGGGACTGATCATTTGCATACTGGCAGAGTGCCCAAACCACCAGGTCCATGGAGTTTTTCCACACTCAGCTTCTTTACCATCAAGCAGTTAAAAGTCACGTGACAAGGGGAAAAGAAAGACTAATTTTTATCTGATAATAAAGAAAGTGGATGGCTTAGAGGAATGAGAGTGAAATTGTTGTCTGTCCCTACTCTGGGTCTGGTATCCTCCATCCCCCAAGGCTGCCCTAACTGTTAATTTTCTGTCTAAGGGGTGACCAGCAGTTTGGCAAGGGCAGCAGTGAGCAGGACGGATCACAAATGAGGAAGACAATTCGTGTTTTCCCTTTGTTCCTGAATAGTCAGGAGAAGAGGTAAGAAGAGTTAAATCCTAATTTCAGGATGACATGATGGAAGGCGACAACTCTATTCTATAGACTACCAATACAGAACATTGGTACTATGTAGAGTACTGCCAGTAAGAGCTCTCCTCCCCTGAAGCACAATCTGAAGTGAAGCATACAGTATATTCCTGTCCAAGACTCCAGTGGTATCTTCTCACAACACTTAGGGTGCAGGGAATTTAGGTATCTGTGTAGCCTCCCCTTACAAGGACCAATTCCATACATTTTTGGAGAGGGAGTACTTAATCACCTCCATCAGGCAGCTGGATTCCTCTTCAGTCTATACTGAAGCATCAGTAGCAGGGAACAGAATTTTGCATTGCCTCACTTTACCTTTTTGCTTTGCCTTGCCTAATTTTATTCTCCAGTAAATAACATTTAGTAGAGATCCTACTGTTTTCATGTGTTCAGTTTTTTCCTTAATAATTTTTGCTAAGTTCAGGTTATGTTTTTCTACCCTCATGTTCTAACAGCCCATAGATACTTGGACACCTGAATGTTTTTTCTCAATATCCTCATGAATTGGTAAAGTCTAAGATCAGTTTTCTCCTACTGAATGGACTGTTTAATCAGCTCTGTGAGTGATAATCATGTCATGAGTTTAACTATGTCCTAATTTTGGAGCACTGTGATAAATTAAGTTAATGTTTTAGTCTCTCCTGGATTGTGTCATTTCTTCATGGATTATTTCTGCCATTCTCAAGCACAGTCATTTCAAGCAATAGCTGCCAGAGAATTGCTTCCTTCTTTCTACCAAACTTCCTTTCCAAATGCATTCTGCCTTTAAATGTAAGACAGACTGCAAGTTCAATATCTTGCAGCCCTGCAGAGTTAGAAACAGAAGCTTTATCCCATTAGAAACAGATGGTTCCTACCTTCCCAATGGGACATACACAGCTCTAACTAGAGTCCCTGGAAAGTCCTGAAACAGTATGTTGTGACAGATTCTTCACACCTGCAATCTTGCCAGTTACTAACCTACCTATAAACCTACCTTTTAAAAATTGGAAGGTGAATGAAAAATGCAGTAGAAAACAGCACTGATTTCAGACAAAAAAAAAATCCTTTGGCTTAGAAAAATGATATAAAATAAAAATTGGAAATGTAGTAACATAACAAAGACTTCCAATTTCACTGCAAAAGTGATGTGCTAAATATAATTCAATGAGAAGTTGTATACAGTGTATGCTGCTGTCATTGATTAAGGATTTCCTCTGGCAGTATGACAAAGGGCTGAAGTCTGTAATTTTGATTTACATTAGCCAGTGATAAGTCCGTCTTACTGGTAAGTCATCAAATACGTAGGAACACAGGACTAGGATGAAATTAATTTTTTAATGTAGCTCAGCTCCTGATATTACAAGTATCTATATCACATAATATCTTTAATAAATTAAACAAGTTCCACTTTAAAAATAGGTCAGGTTTTTTTTCTGTCATCGCTCTTCCTGTAGAAACCTCTTTGTTTTTATGGCAGGAATCTCACTCTCCTTTCATGCATACATGTATTAATGATCTGACTAGTGATCTTGGTTTTTTTAAATCATGTGTCAACATATTTAACTTAAACAGTTTTAATTTTTGTTTTTTTCTGGTGTTCATTCCTTGTGTATAATTTCAGTCCTTCTTGGCCCTCTTTTCTATGTCTAAACTACTGAAGAACATTTTGTTTCTTCTTGTTAGAAGCCTTTCTCCTGATCTGAAGTGCCCTTCTCCAACCTATTCCATCCTGAATGCAACTTTTCTTAACTGTAGGTGATCAGAAATAGATACAGTAATTTTTGATGACATTCTACCTTGGCCTTGTACAATGTCATTGATTCCTGCCTTTCTCCTCCAAAAATGCTTCAAATGATACTTTGTAGGATCACATTTGGCTTTTTCATGGTCATACTATCTTGATGGCACAGAGTTGTCTATGATACGTAGAGACAGATTCTCTTCCTCAGTCATTTCCAAGTGACGAACTCCTGATTTACTGAAAAAAAAAAGTCTTTATTAATTCCTAAATGTGTGACCACATATTTCATATTATTGAATTTCATTCTGCTCCTATTTTTCCAGTACTCAGGGTCATCCAATTCTTTCTGCGTGATATCCTAATTTTCCTAACAAGTTATATATTTCATTTAACTCAATATCATATTTCTTTCAAGGTTATTACAGAAAATATTAATGAAACCACTCAAGAGACCAGTCACTGCGGAACTGCAGTGGCAGACTCCCTCTACCTGAGTTCCTTCCTGTTCTTTACTCCTATCACCACCCCTCCTTCCCCACTTTATAATTCCCAGATTAATCCCTTTTTTCTCCTCTTCTTAACTAACAATTCCTGTGTGGTATCAGATTGATTAGATCTGTTCTCTTTTCCTGTCTAGAAAATCAATTATTTTGCAATGAATTCTATCAGGTTAGACTGGTAATATCTTATTCTTTCTTTCAAAATGTCTTTCAGAAGAAGCTTTGCATATTATTATTTATCAGACTAATGGGTTATCATTCTGTCCTCCTTTTCATACTTTATCTTCTGTTCTCCCCTAATATGAGACCTAACTCAGGAAATAAAAAATTATTACAAATTCTGTCTTTGAAGTCTGCAATTCTACATTGCATTCTGCTCCAAGTTCTGGAATAGAAATTACTTGGTTCCTCCGATTTGAACACTATAAGATGTTTAGATTTTGTATCTATCTCAGTTGCAGTAATTTTCATTTCTGAACCTCTATTCACACATTCATTACTTTACCTTTGTCTTCATGTTCAGCATCACCAGTTTCATAGAAAACTGAGGAAAATATTCATTAAAATAGATAACTTTTTATTATCATTGCATATTACTCCTGGTTCTTCTGTATTTAATCTTTTTTTTTTTTTTTTATGTGATTGAAGCCATTTCTTACAGCTTGACTCACAAACAATAGATAGGAAATATAGAAGTATAATCTGTCCCAGTTTCTCAATTTTTTTTCCTTTGTCCCTATATGTTCTTCTTTCTGTTGGTATTTGATCTTTTGTCATTCCAATATTACTTTGAAACACTTATTTACTCAGTTATTTCTGGAGCACTGAAAGATTCATCCTTCTGCTCCTATGGGTTATGTGATTCAGATGATTTTACCCCTTTTATTTAAATAAAATCCAGATCCTCTTTCCATTGAAGTTCCTGAATGTTATAGAGTAGTCAGTTTCAGTTTTTGCCTCCTGTAGTTTATCAGCAGTTGACCTTTCAAAAGAGAGAACCTTGGTAACACACTCTTCATTTATCTTTATTTATAATGTGAATGGAACAACAGTTAATAATTTTTTTTTTAATGCCGTGACCAGCAAGTCTATATTGTAATTCCTTACCAAAAATCAGCTAAAGAACGAGTGCTTCGTGTTGATTTGGTGAGTAGCTGGTGAAGTAGGCACTACTGTTTTCAGAAAGAAGAGAGGAAAAGGAATCCAACAAATACAATAATGAGATTTTTTTAATAGGATAAATAGCTGGTATTTGGTACAAGCAACTGACTACATTGACAAAACCTGTACCAGGATGGCAAACTTAGTGAGGCTTTAATTTTAATTTCTCCTTACTGACCCATTTTCTGAAGATATTAACAAGAAAGAGTGTCCATATAAAATAATGCATAGTATATCGAAGAGTATCATGATATTTTCTTGGAAGTCAGTTCTCTAAATATGGGACAAACCCACCCATGGTTAATTTGTGTGTTTATCACCATTAAGGTGGTCTGGCTGCAGACGTTGTATAGTTGTTCTGGTCAATGGCAGGATCAGAAAATTGAGAATCAGTACGTCTCTACCTGGATATTGATTGTACAATATCTGTCTTTGTTCTTTCCAGAATTAGCTGGTGGTCTATTGCCCATCAGAAAACAGTTACCTGAGCAGAAGCTAATGTTACAGATGCTATAAAAAAGAGTAGCGGCAGAACAAACATTTAAATCAGCTCAATTTCATCAAAAACTCTTTCATCTTGAAACAATTTAAACTCTACCAAGGGTAAGTAAAGAGAAAGAATATTTTTTTCACCTTCAGCTGTCAGTAGTTGTTTTCATGTTCCCTGTCTTTATACATGAGGAAGGTTTTCATATCTTTCCTGGTACAAGACTCTCTTAAGCTGTTAACAAGATTATTTTTCTTCAGTTTACATGGTTCTTACTGTATTTATTTGCTATTTAATTGTGAAAATTTTCTAAAGCAGAGTTCCTCACACAGACACAGAACTGTCAAAGCAGCTACAGCAGCAAAGTCCTTTTTTCTATAAATTGTGTTGATCATACAGAAATATAAAAAAAAACTTTAGCAACTGAGTCTAATTTTATTTCTAGATCTTCAGTCTAATTCTCTGTGATATAGTTACAGTCTTTACATATGTTCTTACACAGAAATAAAACCATTTACATACATAAACACCAAGGAATAAGAAAGATCTAAAGAGTTCTTTTTTTAAAAGTGTGCAGACCCTGTATGTTTCTTTCATTTTAAGTCTAATATACCTCTTTTCTCAACTTAAAGCCACAAGCATATTGAAGAACTATCCTTGCTGTTGGAGTACTAAATTTCAGTCCCATTTTCTAAATGGCAAAAATTTTGACTGGCAAAATATTCTTCAAAAGTGAACCTTTTTTTTTAACCTAGCATTAGCAGTTATACTAGCTGCTCCTGCTGCTCAGAATATAGGATTACGCTGAACAAAGAGAAGATTAATGGTTGTTCTTACAAGTAGAAGGGCCCAAATCTGCTCCTCAGTGCCAACTAGTCAGAGGTCCTACCCTCTCAGCTGTACCAATGGTAAGAATTATGCAGGTGCTTCTTATTTCAACTCTCCAGACTAACCCAGGTGATTTTTGTTTGAAACAGGTTAGGAAGTTCTCATGATAGCTAGTCCATTCGATGGGATTTAAGACTGTACTCTGCAGTTGAGGGAAAGTAACAGCTGGAATCACAGCCCTCTTCAGTGTCTGTCCACAGCCTGAAGAAAAATGATGGAGAGAACTAGTATAACAATTTACAGTGATCCTAACATTGTTCCCTTACTTAAAAGTTGCTTATTTTGATTCACCTGACTGATTTGTCTGGCTCCAGCTGTTTAACAACAGAGATTGGTAGTAGGGAGGCCTTAGAAACAGCCTAGATAGCATCAATTCCAGTTGTACTGATCCAAGAAGAGATGCTTGGCTGTTGAGGCACATTCTTCACAAGAGCATTTAACTTATGTACTCGGGGAAATATCTTTAGGACTGAGAAACAACATATTCTGTTTTCTTATGCTGTATTCTTCTAAATATCACCCTTGAGTAAAAATGCAAATTACAGAGGTGTTCTGTGGCTGCTATTGCAAAATATAAGGAGACAGACATTCTTTTTTCCAGTTTATGTTTTTTTTTAAATTTAATATCTCATGCTGCGATTTTTGTTTGGCTCCCAAAGTACTTTGAGTTCTTTCTCAGCTGCTGTAGATACCCGCTGTACAAAGAAAGCTGATTGGCATGCACCAAGCATATCCATCTTTGTTCTGTCCTCAGCCTTTCACATTTGACATGTTAGGGAATTGGCAATTATCAACAGATGGTGCAAATTAGAATGTCATGATGTTACTTTAAATTTTCTCCAGTGGCAGGTTATCTTTCTAATAAATCCAGGGGTTAAGAAAACACAAAGATAATATTTCCCTTCCTTTGACCCATTCACCTTTAGTCTTGAAATAAGTCCTAGAACCAAATCTAGTAAATCCACATATTTTGCTAACTCACTGATTTCATTGCCCAGGTAACTATTCCTTAGTTTATCCCTTAATCCAAAAGTTTCTCCCTTAATTTATCCCTTAATCTGGAAGTTGACAAGGATGAAATCTAATGTCTATTATCATACAGTAAAATTATTAGATATGAAGCAGTCATCTAAACCGCCTGAATGAGAATGAGAAATAGTTAGTGAACTAAGGACTGAAAAGGTTAATGTACAATTGCATCAATGACTACTTACTGAAAATCTAAAGCAAAGAAATAATTAAAAGGAGGAAGGCTTTTAAAAATGGAAGCTTCAAATTATTTGGCTGACAGTGCTCAAAGATTACCAAGAACTAGCATTAAAAACTGGGCTAGTCTTCTTGAAGTATATTTCAGAAATTAGGTGTGGTTCCTTGTAAAGTTATTAGTAAGCAAGGACAATAATTCTTATTAACTTAGTTTGAGATAAATCCCATAAATTTTTTATTCCATTTGTTTCCTTGTTAGCATGTTGTTGGGAACGAATGAACTTGCTGTGAGATTCAAAATAAAGATTAAAAGCAGAAAAAAATATTAAGTACAAATTATTTTAATCTCATAATTCATTGAAAAAAAGTTACTCTCCATATTAAAAAAAAAGTCCTGATTCTCTTTCTCACTTAAACTAGCGGTTAGATTTATTAGAGTTAAACATTTTTCAGAGAATAATTTGGTGCTCCCTGGTTAATTAGACATCCTTATATGTTTCAATAACAACCCTCTGGAGCAGAATGATACTTCAGTGTTCACTTTTTATCATTTACTGTCTGCTT
The DNA here is from genome assembly GCA_028565335.1 of Limnodromus scolopaceus. Classification (NCBI taxonomy): domain Eukaryota; kingdom Metazoa; phylum Chordata; class Aves; order Charadriiformes; family Scolopacidae; genus Limnodromus; species Limnodromus scolopaceus. The sequence continues at coordinate 80,682,945 of JAOXNO010000024.1, read as the reverse complement.
AGGCTTATTTCCAAAGCCATTTATTTTTAACCTTGGACAGTCAAATCCACTAGGGATAACTTATAAGGAATCCAGAAATGGTGATAAACCCACCCAAAGTTCATGCAAATCTTATTTGAAACCTCAAGACTACCTTGTTAAAAGAACTTCTGGAAAAACTCAAATGGAAGAAGAAAGTTTACAGAATGTAGAATAAGGGACTGGCCACTTGGGAGGGATATGTGAACATTGTCAGAGTATGCAGAGATGCAACAAGGAAGGCTAAGGCCCACTTGGAGTTAAATCTGGCAAGGTATGTCAAGGACAACAAGAAGGGCTTCTTCAAATACATCCATAGCAAAAGGAAGACTGGAGAAAGGAAGACTTTTCCTTGGTTGAGGAGGATCGGGTTACATATCATTTGGGCAAACTTGAAACACACGAATCCATGAGCCCTGACAGGATGCACCCATGAATGCTGAGGGAGCTGGCAGATGTTATTCTTAAGCCACTCTCCGTCATCTTTGAAAGGTCATGGAGAACAGGAGAGGTGCCTGAGGACTGGAGGAAAGTCCATGTCACTCCAGTCTTCAAAAAGGACAAGAAAGAAAACCCGAGAAACTACAAGCCAGTCAGCCTCACCTCCATCTCTGAAAAAGTGATGGAACAGCTCATTCTCAATGTCATCTCTAAGCATGCGGAAGAAAAGAAGGTTATCAGGAACAGTAAACATGGATTCATCAAGGGGAACACATGCTTGACCAGCCATCTATGATGGCTTGACTGGTTGGGTAGATGATGGGAGAGCAGTGGATATTGTCTACTTCCACTTCAGCAAGACTTTTGACACTGTCTCCCATAACATCCACATAGGTAAGATTAGGAAGTGGGAGTTAGATAAGTGGATGTAGGTGAGGTGGATTGAGAACTGGCTGAAAGGCAGAGCTCAGAGGGTTGTTATCAACTGTGCAGAGTCTAGTTGGAGGCCTGTAGCTAGTGGTGTTCCCCAGGGGTCAGTACTGGGTCCAGTCTTGTTCAACATATTCATCAATGACCTTCATGAGGCGACAGAGTGTGCCTGTCCAACCTGCTGTAGGTGAACCTGCTTTAGCAGGGAAGTTTGACTAGATGATCTCCAGAGGTTCCTTCCAACCCCTGCAACTCTGTGATTCTGTGAATTTTTCAATATTAATAATATATAAAGATTAAAAACCAACAACAACAACAAAAAAGCCCCAAATAAAGTTCAAAATCTTTGCATTTTCACTCATTTATTTTTCACTCATTTATTTACCTTTATGAATTTTCTTGGCTTCATTTTTTCATTAACCGGGGATCTGCCAGTGCCAGACTGTGCTAGTTGTTAGTGGTTTTTGAGCTTCCATATTTTCAAGGCAAAGTTTAAATAAATTAAAAAAAAAAAATAAAACAACTCTGCACAGATGATATGTTGTAAGCTTCTTTTCTTTGCCGTGTTTCATTTGCTACTAATTTATTGAACAATGCCCTTTTAAATATCGATGATGCTCTATCTGCTCTGGTAACAAATGTAATTACAGGGTTTCAATCTTCACACACTTCTTCCGGGCTTATACTGGTGTACTAATTTAATTACCCATAATGGAATTACTCTTGATTTACACTGCTGTACCTGAGCTGCAAGTCCAGCCTATGAAATACTTGATCTGGCTCCTGCAAGCCTATGCACTGAAGTTTGCAGACTTTTTCATACAATAAAGAAATGGGCAAGTATATAGGCACTGTCAAAAACCAGATCAATATTTTCATATCACTTCCCATGAAGTTTTACATAGACTTGTCTTGGGCTATGTAGTTATACAATACATCCTTGAGCTGTACAGACCAGTCTCGGCCAACTTCTACTGCCACCTGCTTTAAAGGCACAATTCCTGTCAACTTCAGTGGGAGGAATCCATTCCCTAGAAAACATCCTTCTTTTAAACCGCTGGAGGGAAACTACATGGCCCCTTTAAAACAAAGTCCATTCTAGAAGCTTAATATTTGTTATTTTTTAGATTCCTTTTCAAAAAGACTGAAAGAAGCGTGGGCAGTTTTATCGATGAGAAGATCCTTTGCCATCGAGGCTTGAGCACAATGTCTTTTAAAGGCCCTTTTTACAAATGCTAGCATTTGAAAAGGACAAACAAGGAAATAAACCTCAAAGGAGAAGACAATAGGATATGGAGAGGAAGTGGGTGGGTTAATGCATCTCAGAAGCAAAGCTCCTTATAAAGGCATTGAAGAGGTTTAAGGTTCTATTTAGTGACAAAAGGAGTTATGGAATGGGGCATAATTTTCCCACAGGATTTTTGTCTTTTGATGTTTTTGAAACACAAATTAAAAAAAAAAAAAAAAAAAAAGATAGTTTGTAATTTGATAGGCTGAAAGTTTGTGTAGCAGAGTGTGTCTATTCATAGAGGGGAAAGGTAGGGTGCCATCAATATGCTGATGTATGTAAAATCAGTTGAACTCAACATTCATTGGTAAAACTATCAGAAAGTTTGAAAAATGTTGAGTACTATTTGAAAGCTCACTAATTTTCCTTCTCTACTTAGTATGTGTGTATGTATGTAGTCTTGACCCAGATTTAGGAATACACTTGCTATGAGCGTTGTCCTAGAGCTTACGATGGAAAGAGAATCTGGGAGTGAACTGCAGCATTGCAAAATGCCTAAAATTCTAACCTTGGTAAGCTGATCCAAGCCTCTGTACTTAGAGTGGGAATTAACTGCAAATATGGCATGTGGCCTCTCAGAGGACATCTGCACCCTTAGAGCTCTCCTAGATCCTTTTGAACTGTATTTCGTGTGGCAAAAACCACATAGAATGAAAGCATATACAAAGAAATGAGTGAATTCTTCTTTGCTTTTAAATTAGAAACAAAGTATTCTTAGTCTGTGTGTCCCAAATGGGTTGTTTATGGTGAGAACTTCTTTTGTTGGGTCAATGCTCTTTAACTATTGCAGAAATACAAAAACTGTTTAACCTCTTGAGATGTGAATTTCCCCTCATGCCTCAGGTAGACAGACCCACTTATAGCAATGTGAAGCAACTACTGACCAACGTCTTCCATATAGCTTATATCATGGCATATATTTCCATATGCATACCTTCAAAAGCATGCAAATTTATATTAATATTGTCCTTCTAATTATCTAAATTACACTACTCTGACTATTGTACTTTATGTCAGTACAATGGAGGGACAGGGCACATGTCAGAAATCTTAGCTTTAGAAGATATTGAAAAGCAGCTGAAATTCATCATCTTTTTGTTCAATCATATTAAAGTTTATGTATAACTTAGATGTGGATAGCCCTGTTCTCAGCTTTCTAGTAGGGTTATGCCTATAATTTATACTTCATCTTCAGTTGGAAAAAAAATGTGATTTGAACAAAGTTTGGAACTGGCCACCAAAAACTTCATGACAATTAGCCTTACACTATTATTGCTTAGAGCCTCTTCTTTCAGTGAGTGTGAAGAGATTAACCAATATTTCAAGCCTTTCAGGCTAGGTCCCAATCATTCCATTCCAAGCTCTGTGGTTATGTTATTCTGTACTTTTGCTAGGAAGGCAAATGTCTTCTGGTGGTGGTGTTCCCACAGTTGCCTGTGGGATGGAGGTGAAAAGCTGATGGTTCTAGCAACATCCCAAGCTGAGGGTTGTACCACTCCTACCCTTCCTTACCTTAAGCCTACCCATGTTACAGTTAGTTACACACTCAAAACTGCATGTACAAGACAGCCGAAAAGCCTTTTCTCAGCTATAGGCATAATTCTACACAGAATTAGTAGTCACAGCTTGGTTTCAAAAATGTGTCCAAGTCTGTGCTTGTGATCCAGTACAGAAGTACTGCCATTGCTCCAGCCCTGAAGCTTACCTGCAAATGATTGCAGAGAGCAGGGAGAAAAGTCAAAACATAAAAGAAGAGAGCTAAGTTCACTTCAAAAAACATCACGTTACTTTCTTGATTTGTTAGATTTGCTTTTAAAAAAGCATTTAGTTGTAAAGACATGATAAGAGACAGGGACAAAATAAGTTTAAAAAAAAAGAAGAAAAAATGTTAAGGGAGCAGAATGAGGAAGGCTAATGGAAAGACTGAGCAACAAGTGCTGGAGGTTGGAGAAAATACTGATCACAACATAGCAGAAAAAAATGCAGCTCATTCCGGAGAAAATATTATCAGGATCTGCTGATACCAGTGCTCAGGCTTCTATGCTGGCTTCAGTCTTTGGGGGATTTGTTAAAAAAACAATAAAGCAGAAAACTCTAAATGTCACCCTGAGTTTCACAGTTTATATTAAAACCTTAAATTGTGTGAATTTATCCCTGAGATTTCTTTTACTGACAAAATATCATCATCTGATTTAGTACTACGTTGCAGAGGCTTTAACCTACCTGCTCCTTGTGGTAGTTGAATCAGTACAAAGGGAGCAGAAACAAGAGCCAAGCAGCCACACAGCTGTACCTCCTTTACATCTGCCGAGGGAAGCCCACACCCTCTCTCGTTTGTATAGTGAAAAAAAGGGACAGGGGAGGAAATCTGCCATGCAGGTCTAATGCCTTTCATGTTGCTATTGCTTCATCAGACTGCCCCCGTTACTACCCACAGGGTAGTTCAGGCTCTCTGGAATTTTTTATGCAGTCCTGCAGGCTGAGAGCATGCCAGCCTTTTTACCAGAGCTTCTGATTTTGCATCAGTACAATCACATTAGTAGAAAAACACATGGGAGAATCAAAACCCATAAATGAAATAGAAAAATCCCTTTGGATGATTAGTTCAGACCAATGTTAAAAGAATATTTTGTGTGCATGTCAGGTTCTTTGCCAGTCTCAAAGTAGTCATTTGGATTCACTTCATTATAGGCACTGCAGTACCTTAGGAGAGAAAGAGAGAAATAGAGCGTGAGACAGAGTAATAATAACCCTTGAACGATGAAGTCTTTCTCCTAGCACAACTTCAAATAACTCAGACAACTATCTTTTAATCAAATATACAAGCACCAGTGTAACTGAATTCAGCATAGCTAGCATCCATGAGGAGAAAGAAAAAAAAAAAGAACAGCACAGAGGAATGCAGAGGAGAAGGAGACACTAGATAAAACGAAGGGAGCGTTACATCATGGACTTAGACTTAAATAGAAGCATGAATACCAACTCGACAGCAGAATAAACACGCACTGTAAAGATGGCCTGATCTTTTCCTTTTTAAGTCAATAAGACTTTCCCCTCTGACTTTAGCAGGAGAGAAAACATGCTGTTATTCTCCAGCCCTGTTTCTTTCTACCAGTCTGGTTCTTGTTCTCTACTTTTCCGCTCTGACTTTCTGACCTGCATTCTCCACCTTCATCCTGGGGGTTTCTCTTAATTCATGTCCTCTGTTATAAATTTTCCTCTTCAATTGCTTTTTTTCTGACACTGATATTTTAAATAACCAAAAAGAATGACTGTATTTCAGGAGCAGGTGACCAGGTAAATCTCAATGCGGATCGAAGGACAAAGCCGGTTTACGAAAAGTAGGATGACAAAATGAAAGCTGAATTTAAACTCCTAACTTACCATGTGAATTCCCATTTGTCCTTCCATTAGTAAAGTGGATGAACTACTTATTAATTGGCTTTACCATTGGATTTTATTCCAGATATGTATTCCTACAAAGACGTTTATGTTCAGATCCTGATTCAATAAAATTATTTACCAGAGCTGAGTTTCAAGAGTGTAAATAGTAGAGATGACCCAAGTGTCTCATATGAAAATTTCCTCCACTAAGATCTGTCTTCAGCTCCAAACAAAAATGTCCCATGCAAGCATGGATTTCTTTCAGATATTTTGTTTATCATGATTTTTACCTAAAAATTTAATCAATATTTGTAGAAATCAAAGTAAAGGAAGTTTTTTTAAATGGTTGATGAAATTGGTTGGTTTTTTTGTTTTGTTTTTTTTTTTTACTAAGAACAGACTTCAGTAAATATTTTAATAATGGTTTATAGAAACATTGATTAACGTGTCATGAATACTTTCAGGAAAATGAAAATGAGTCCAATTTGAACTTTACTAAATGAAAGCAATTTGAAACTTGCTGTCAATAATATTTCTTTTTCCTTTCCAATGTCTTCAATGAACAATTCAATTGACTTTTGTAGAGCTGTTCCCATTCTTTAACCTAGGCATGTACTTAAATACCTTATTTAATGAAGGTGAAGTGGTTTGTTCGTAGGTGTTTTTTTTAATCTCATACCTGCATCTCAGCAGTAGGATTCATCTACCATTAGCTGTCTCAAAGTTGCATATCTAGTCCAAACTAGTAATCTAGCCTTCTTCTGTGGTCAATGCAGAAAGATAATTATCTCAAGAAGGTAATTCCTTCCATTCACAGATAAAGTGTTTGTGACTGGTGAGATGAATAGCCCTCAGAAGGCACTGAGTTTGCTTTGGCTGTAAAGGAAAAAGCAATAGCTGTTATGACTACAACTTAAATGCTAGACAGCAGTGGTTTGGAGTGGTGAAACCTTTGCAAGATACTAATGGTTATTTAGTTTCTGCAACTGTTGTGAATGTTGTTGACTATTCTTTCTGTAGTCAGGGAATCATCCTGCAACAAAAAAAAAGTAGATACAGAGATGAATGTAACAGTTTATTCCTTTTCATTCTTTTCCTCACATGTAGTGAGTCAATTTGCGTGACAGATGTTTTCATATTGTACCAATAGGTGGCACTAGAAATTTCTTTATTTTTGTATAAAAAGGACAATGACAAGAGATATGTCTTTTTATCAGTAAAGCACTAAAAGAAAATAAGATCTTACAGGACCTGGAGAAAAGCAAAATAGCAATGCTGGCATGGCCTGCAGCTCTTTCTTAAAGCTATTTGATCTATGAGATATAAAGGTAGTATTGCCTAATGAACTTGTAATTCTCTTTTTATACTACCTATCCTCACTTGCTGCAGAAATTTAGGCAGCATGAGGACTTGGGCTATATTTCCTGCTGGCATAAATGGGCAACATTTGAATGGCTGAAACAGAGTTCCTCTGCTTACCAAATAAGTGTTAGATCTGGTAATTAACGTTATCTTCCGTGGTATAATGAGGCATGTCTTTACAATATGCAAATTCATTATTATTTTGGCAAATTTACTCCAGAGTTCTACCATGATTTTTTTCAACTGTAACTTTTTTAATCGGCTCCATAAACTGAGCATGACAATGCTCATGGGATGTTGATGATGGAATTTTTCATGGCACCTTTGGAGGAGATCACCAAACACTTAACAACATCTTTAATTCATGCCATGAAGAAAAGCAAAAATTTAATGATTAGGTCAGGTTCTTTAGACTTCTAAACTCTCTTAAGAAGGCCTGAACATTCCTGTACATAGAAATCCAATTTCTTTATCCATACTTATTTAACAAACTTACACAAGTGACATGTGGAGGGTCATGTGCCTCAGGGCCCTTGGCACTCCAGGGCAAGGCCACTGAGGGCTCTTCCCACCATGGACTACTTGCCCCCACCACCCCATGGGGCCCAGAGGTCCTGTGAATGGGCATATGCTGTGCATCCCCAGCAGCTCCACCATGCAGGGCCACCTCTGCCTTGACAACACCTTTGATGTACCTGTGCCTCTCAATGAAGTTGATCACACAGAGCTTGGCTGGGCCCTTCTTGTGCTTCACATGGGCAAAGAAGATGGAGCCCGTGCCCTTCTCCTGGCCTCAGATCACGTGACCCACAGTGTCCCTTGCTCCGGCAATTTATAGTTTTGCCTCAAAACCAAGCACTGAATGGAAGCTGGTATCCAAGTACCTGGAAATATTCTCTAAGTCTACATCAGCAAAAAATGCAAATTATTGGGGGCTTAATCCTGTGAGGTACTGAGTAGCTTCAACTTCCACTTAAAATCCTGGGAGTGGGTGGGGGAAAGCTTGAGAGAGATAACTCAACACCTTTCATGACTGAGTTCAAGATGAATTAGTGCAATATACCCGGTGTCATGTCTTATTGCTTAATTGACTACCTCTAGGTATAATATAGCTGGCTTTATCACAGAAAAATCATTTTGATTTATTTGATGCATTGTATATCATAAGGACGTGTGCACGAGGTTATTAATGTCTTGCATAGCTGTGATATATTCCAAGGGTGCAGATAATGTGTTTCATCACATACAGTACTAGCCTATTATGACTATTACCCTGGAACTTTCCATTTTTATTTGTATGAATTTTATTTTTTATTGTATTTTTCCTCACATTGCCTGCTCTGCATGTAAGAGTTGAGTAGTGATTTTGGCATAAAGGACTACACTGTAAATATTGCAGAACTTTAGTTGGAACACAGCAGTTGGAAATATTGACTATAATATAAATGCAGATTATAAGAATTCAATTTGTTGCTAATTTATTATAGAAAATTGAGTTGTTAATTGCTCTCTTTGGCTCATAAACCTTAAGGTCTATCTGTGAGAGGTCAAGTGGCTGGGCCAAGCTCTCTAAATAAATGTAGCTCTGTCACATAATAAATAAATGTGTCTAGTGAACATCGTCTTTTTCCTCATGTTTTTCTAAATTCTCTGGAGTTGTTAGAAGAATAAGGTAGATTGTTTAAAAGGACAAATTTTTAAGAATAGTAAAGCAGTCTTGAGATGAAAGAGTTTTGTCACAAAATTCAGTTAGCATGGTGAGTGCAAGACATCTTGATAGGGCAATTAAAAGTAATGTTTGACTTTTCCTCCAAAGGGTTAATAACTTTATTTAAGCAGTCTGAATACTTCAAAGAAATAGGCCTTCAGGTTTCAATTCCAAGATTTGATTTTTTTCTTATAGGATTTTGGATTTGTGGGTTTTTTTGAAAATTGAGGTTTCCAGTGAAACCTAACCTTTTAGACATTTATTTTCTCCTGGAACCAGGCCGTATTTTGTCATGCTCCACCAATACTAGTTATACCGTTAATGATTACACTCTCATACCTTTTCACAGTTATCTCCATGTACTGGGATGGTTAACTAAATTCCTGTCTACATAGCGGAAAAAATTCCAAGTGAAAATTTGCTTATTGACATTCAGAAAGAAACATCATATAGTATGTAACATTATGTTATATACACCATGTACAAGTGCATGCAGCATCATTTAGTATGGGCAACTGAAATATGTTTTGCTGTCTGACTTTTTAGCTAAGAGAAATCTTAAAGTAGGATGCTTACTTGTGGGTGTTTATCACTGCCTCTAACTCCCAGTGAAGATGGGCCTATATCATGCTTTTTACTGTTTTTCTATCCTGTGCAGTCACTTACATTTCATATCAGTGTGAAAGACAGGAGAGCTGGGCTACTAGCATCTTAGGCAGGCATGTCACAGTTTAGGTGTGACTGACTATAAGTGTTTCACTTTCTATTTATCTTCTCACTTCCAGGCCTCAGTCTTGTACATTTTGAGCACGGTACCACTGCCTTTCTCCCACCTGAAGCCTTGTGTCAATTGTATCTAGCTGCAGAAAATATACAAGGCTTCCAGACATTTCCATGAATTTGCAGATGTTGAAGGAGGTCTTGGAGACATGTTTCAGTCTGAGAAATGTTTCCATCTGAAGATATTTTTCATACCAGCCACCTACTATTTGACAGGGTACCTGTCACGTTACCTCAAATAAAAGGCATGCTAAGTCAAACACTTGATATGTTCATGTCATGATAACACATTCATCAAGTTTAGATCCCCATCTTTTCCTAATAGCACAACAGAGTTGTGTTCCACTGAAGTATTTTGCTAATTTATCAGGTCTACTTAGCAGAAAAGTTGCCTGCAGTTAATTCAAATATAGCAAGAGAACAGTATTGTACAGAATGTTTTTACATTTACTAGGAGGCTGTAGTTTTACAGTCTGTCAATATATTAGTAATCGTCTTTGAATTAAAGTAAAGGATGGACTGAAACTACTGAAAAAAATTCCAGGATTAAACTTGCAGAATTCCTCTGGAAAATCTGGTTTCTTCGTGTTTTTGAATTTGAGCTGCTGCCTGGCAATACTTAAGACACTGAACTTTCTCCAAGTGACTTCAGAAAGACTCTTGGAGGACAATGAAAGAGTCCTGAAGTTCAATTACTTTTGTTAGTAGAGACTACAAAATAAAAAAAACAACAGCCAAAAGTATGAATATTAATATCCCCATCGATATGGAGTATCAAAAAATGACAACATGGCACTTAAAGCAAAAAAAATAGCAAAAACCAGTCCATAACTATCGTTTCACTGATTTACATCTACTTGTAGAAGTTACTATAGCTTAACTTGTAGTGGAAGAGCACTAGGCTGGCACTGAATGATAATAAATTTTGGAAGAGAAGAAAAGCTGTAGGAAAGTGAAGTACTGAACAGGGGTCATATACAATCCACAGACCATTTAAGGCTTACTAAAATACTGAAATATCAAGTCTTGAAGTTTGGGTTTAAAATTATTCCTTTGCTTTTAGTTACATTTCTTGAAGAAATAACTTTTCAGCTATGTATAAGCCTCCACTCAATCATTAGCCATTGTTAGAAACAATTAATATACTCATTTTAACATCCACTTGTCATTTTTTTCTTCCAAGAAAATGAAAATACAGTAAAAAGAGAAAAATTAAATAAGACACACATCAAATAGATTTTATGTTAAAAAAGGTAGGAGGAGGGATTTTTTTAAGAAGATTTAGGAAATATTTTCCAGTTTGTTTGCAACAGCTATTTAATTTCAGCCATTTTCTCTAAAGACATGTCATCAAACATTTGGAGAGAAGAGGATAAGTATCTCTGAATACTTAGAAAAAATCTAAGTGGCTAAAATAACAGATAGATATAAATGTATAGAACTAAATCTGAACACAAAAATGCAGGCCCAGATTGATCGAGTGATCTGCTACACTGCAGTGGACTTAAGGATACTTTTCCTTTTCTAGGGAGATTGTAATGAGAGCTATCAAGCAGTCTTGGTCAAAACGGTTCTTCCTTGATCTGCCATGTAGAGAATGCATACAGTGCTGGCAGCCCTCTGGTGTATGCTGAGCTGATCGTGCTTATTGATAGTACTGTGAGGCCTTTAAGAGTAAATTCTGGTTTATCTAGGTTTTTTGGTTGTTTCTTTCTTTCTTTTTTTTTTTCCCTACACCACCACCCCACCCCCCAGCAATTGTCTGTGCATGCCAACAAGGTATTTAGTGGGAAAAAAAAATATCAGGTAGAGTAGATTCAAATGCTTATTTCTCACCTGTTCTTCTTCCAGGAAGAATACAGCTTATTGGCATCATAAAATTGCGCGGTATAAATCTGTTCTTTCTTGTTCAAGATCTCTGCAACTAGAGCCATGTGAAAAAACACCCAGTTGCCAGAAAAACTAGAGAAAATTGTTCTGTCAGAGTTTTGAGAACTGGGAATTATTTTCAAAAATATTAAAAACACATTATCTTTTATATATTCCCTAAGGCAAGCGTATTAAATACATCTAATTTATCAGACTTAGTAGGTCCCAGTTAACATAGAATTATTTGTCATATACAATGCACTACAACCACCAGAGAGCTGGGATGATTCAGATGTGTGTGGAGAGCTCACACGAGAGTCTCTGTATCTTAATAGCCCACGTTAGCCCTCTGATGAATTCCTTTTGGGAACTATAGAAGGGAATAAGGCAATCCCAAACAAAAAGATGAATTGATGCTATGTGCTATTAACACACGAAGCAAGCAAGATAGATTACTGAATCTGCTTTTTTTTTTTTTTTTTCCCCCTCCTTTTTTCTTTCTCATTTTATACTTCCCTTGTAATTTCTGTGTGGAAATGACTTTTTTGTTTCCTTCATAAATGTGAGTGGACTCCTAGTATAATGAGTCCATGATGCTTTATCAAAGCCTTCTGGTTCTACCGATATAATAGCATCTATTCTAGTGCAGATTCAGTTAGCCTGAAATCTTCAGTCAAAGAAGTGACAGGCAGACCAGAATCTTTGCAACCTTGTAACTTTCCCACTGCTTGTGGCAATAAATTCTGTTACTTCCAAACCCCTGGAGTGCCCATACTCAAAAGTCAGTCTACTCAAACTTCATGCACGGAGGGATGGGAACTGAAGGGAAAAATGCTTTCGACTCTCAGTCCAGCAGGAATATTTTTTTCCCATTTTAAAATATTGTGGTGTCTTTTCATGTTATCATAATAGTCTGTGAGTCTCTACTTCAAAAAGAAAACACTTATGTCAATGGGATTTAGTCCCTTAAGATATTCAGCCAGCTGGCTGCTTTTGAGACTCAGTCCCTTGCCTAGACCAGCAGGCAACATTTTTAAGCCAAAGTCAACACAAGCAAGATGCATGAAATAGCCATAACTTTAAGGTTTTGTCCCCTTTTCCCCCCTATTTTGTTCCAATAGAACAGAAATAAGACAGAATAGTGAAAAGCTGTATGCATTAAGACTATAAATTCCAATATATCAATAATCACAAAAAGATAATTAGTACTTTCATACATGTCTAATTGCACATAGAAAACTTGAGGTCTGAAACATGACACTAATTTTACATCGGTACAATACTTCCTGGAAAGAATGTACGGTGAGCAAAACATCACCTAGTAGGACCCTGTGGAGAAGATCTATGCACCATTACAGATGGGAGAATGAAGACATGCCTTGGATACAGTTTTCAGTTTTGGTCACGTCATTATCAAAAGTTTGAAAACTGCATGAATATTGAAGATTTGTAAAAGAACAGCAATGACCAGGTAGTGGAGATTGAGTAGGCTGTGTATTCTATGAAAGTAGAGACTAAGAATTTAGGATAATTTAGACCAGGAAACAGAAAACCAAAAAAAAAAAAGAGAAATATTAATAAAAGAGATATAAAGAAAGTACACCAGGTGTTCTAGTATACTTATTTCTATATAATAGGTGCTGAATGTTAGCTTGACATTTAAAACAACATTTTAAAACTGGCATTGTTACTCTTGTAAGAAAGAATTAATCTAAGGAACTCGCTTCCGCATAATATTTAGCAGAGATTTCAATCTAAGCCTAAAATCAGATTAACCTTGTGTAAGACTCAACATTGCACATAACTAAAAGCAACCAATCTTCATGCACCAGGACATCAGCTGGTCACCAACTGGTGGCAGGGCAAAAGTTCTCATTTGTCAAGGGAAGGAACAAGTGCTTTAATTTAGCTAAATATTCTGTCACCCTCTGAAAACTGAGTATGACAGTAGAACAGTGTTTCTTTGTTCAGTATTTCTTAATGACACCCAGATATTTTTGTGTTACTTACACTTTATAACCAGCAATCACTATCAGCTCAGCTGAGATCTGAATGTGAAACTGCATTCTCTTGAGATATGCAGTTTGGCATCTTCAGTGGATAATGAAGTTTCTACCCAAATGGACTGTATCAAGAAGAGTAGCCAATTTGCACTGCATGGGTAAGTACAGCTCATGAGCTTCCATGCAGAGCCATAGAACACCAGATTAGCAGCAAGGCTGGAGACTACGTGCTCCTTCCTGGGATGAAGAGTCAACACAAGCAACTGCAGCAGGTACTGCTTGATTCCCTGAGACTCAGCTGCAGGCCTGATATTATGCAATGGAGAGATAAAAAGCCATTTCCACTTTCCTGTACAAATTACTCCTTCAGCTCCCCTTTTCTTCTTACTTCCTGAAGGTGTAAATTAAGCATTTAGTGGCCATAAGATTTGGATGTATTGCCCAGAGGGCAGGAAAGATTTACAAACCCTGGTCATTATCTATGCGACAGTAAGTTGCAAGTGACAATTACAATTCAGCACATTTTCTGAAAGCTAGATTGATTGCAGTATAAAAAAAAAAAAGAAAAGAAAAGAGAAAAAAAGAGTTGTATTATTCTCTCTGATTTGAGGGAAAGACAAGATCACAATAGACTTTATTTCAGTCAGTGTGAAGGATGGGAAGAGAGTTACATACCATTGTTCCTTATTTCTTGAAGTTTAAGGAGGGAGAGAAAAGGAGTGTTGTAAAGATCTGAAAACGAATGTCCAAAGTATCTCTCTTTTCAAGGAATATTAGGAGTCATTGAACCTATGACCTACTTGTAGAGGTAGACTTGTAAGCATTATTATTATTATTATTATTATTATTATTATTATTAATGGATTCTTGCATGAAAATAAATACTATTTATCAAGAGCATGTCTTCAGTGTTAAGAGTGTAAAATATAGAGATTGTATTATTTAGCTTATTCAAATATTTCTGGGTTTCCCTATTCAAGTGAAAAGTATAATCACAGAACTGTGCTTCCAGATTTGAGGCATAAAAATGAAATGAAGTATAGATCTGAGCACTCACCTTTCTAATGGACATTGAAAAACATACTCTGTTCCTGAGGGTCCCTTGGAAAGCACTACAGTTTCAAGCTGCCAGACTATATACCTTTCTAACAGCAGTGAACTGATATACACTTCAGTTGAGCAGAGAAGTCAGGCACTGAATTAATATTTTATCTATTCCTGTGTTCTGAGAAAAGAGAAAGGTTTCTTCTGCCCTAGAGAAAACAGTAGAATTCATCCATGAATGAAGAGCAAAGGAAGAACTGATTATTAGCATTAAGAATTCTGCATACTCAGTCAGACATCATACACAAGGTAGGTCACAATGAGCCAGCTATACAGAAACTCTTGCATGGTTCTAACTCCAAGCTGTTGCTTCACACATTGCTGAAGCATGAAATTTAAGTACATTTCTTGTATCCTACAATTTAACTACATTGGAGCTTGCAGCTTAATAAAACAACGTTTATCATACTTCTAGAGTTATAAAAAGATGCTTTTTCAGTTACATCAGTAAATAGCAATCCAAAATGAAGAGAAATGTAAGAAACCCCTGACTATTTAAGAATTATGTGCTGTTTAGGCTGTTAATGGCTAACTTTAAACATAGAATATAAGTGGTTTATTGCCACACCAGCTTCTGTCTAGAATCCTAACCTGTTAAAAAAACGTATGATTTCTGCCATAAAAAACTGTTTCATTAGGAAAGCTGGTGATGAGGCCTACAGAGCCTATTCTCTTTTCTCTGATTCAGCTGGTTTAATTACACCACATCAGTAATGGGCAAAAGCTGTCACAATGTGAAGACAGATGTGCAGAACCTAAGATGGTCATTAAATAGGTTGGTAACGTTTTCCATTTCACTTTCTTGCCTCCAAATTCCTAAAGTTTTCAAGGCACACCACAACAGCACTGAACAATCAAGGTTTTGCTCAAAATCCACTCTACAGCCTTATATTCTTTTTTATATATTTATTCTTTCTGTTTTCTCTCACCTGCTTTGAGAACAGGCTGTCAGCTTTTGATGGCAAGGAACGGGCAACAAATCCTGTCCTTAGAAGAGGCACAGCTGGAGGTAGCCAAATAACCCTCAGCTACAGGACTTTTGCTAAATAACAGTCCTCGGATCACACAGAATCTGTGGATATCAAAAACATGCCGTTGAAGTGAAATTGGTTGTCTGTATCATTTCAGACTTTTCTTCAGGGAAAAGGAATTGTACAAGAAGTCCATGTTAGCAAACTTCATGGATACTGCACTTATCCACAGGCATCATACATGATCAGTGATAGAGAACACATCAGAGAATTTTAAAAGAGTTCAGGTGCAACAGAATCAGTGTTCCACATGTGGTTTTGCCAGCACTTCATCTATAATAACTACTGATGGTTTCTTATTTTTAAGCAGGAGTGATGGCAGAGTCTTAAAAGTGAAGTAAAGAGCCGTGGTCATCTGTGAAACAGACAACAACCTTCTTTTTTCCACAGTGGTAGACATTTTCAATAAAGCCCTCCCCAAAACAGATTTGTTATATTTTCTAGATTGGCCATATAAGAACTTCACTCCATGACATTACACATTCCTTGGCTTCTGAAGATTTCCTCCAGTTCTTCAGACTGCATTTTTATGATTAACACACACCTGAAGATCCTACATCATTACTGTTGACATATCTGTAGAGAACACAGAACCACAATTCTGTGATTACCACTTGCATCATAGTATTTCACTTTGAGGCCTTTCTGTTTTTTTGAAAGAGAATTTAATTAAAAACCTTGCTAGCCTTCAGAGAATAGGCATCCTTGTTTCGTGACTCTTAGCAATAAGAGCAAGCTCACTCTGCTGGTACATACGCTTCTAGCACTGGAGAATCCTGCTTATTCATGCCACTGGGCTAAACAAATAATAAGGCAAGCACAGAAAAATATCTCCAAACCTAAAAAGGCTCAAACTGAGATCAGCTCCCTAGACCACCAACAATATTAGATAGCTAAAAGAAAGCATAGACTAATGATTTTGAGTCACTGCTATAAAAATATTTTTTAAAACAGATAATAGGTTCACATACCCAGAAAAATGGGATCCATTTTCACTGAAATGCAGCCTCAGACATACCTAGGTGTAAAAGCCATAGGAAGAGACATGTAATGTATAAATTGTACATTTAGCCTCCATCTAAAGTAATATTTCATTTGTTTTCCCTAATGATTTTAACCATGCAACTGATTAATGCCGGTAGCATTGTAGAAAATTGGAAGTAGAATAGCTTCAGGTATAAAGTGTGGCTACTTCAGTGCCCTACTTAGCTAAGCAGTAAATTGAAAGCTTGTTGGTTAGGAAGAAACCTTGATTTGTCACATTCCTGTAGCTAATTTCTTGTTATTTAAAATTCGGATGTATTTGACACTATTGAAGTAGACTCAGCTCTCAGATACTTAGAGACAGCTTCCATTATCACAAGTTGGGAACTTGCTTTTCAAAATTTCCATTTCCATCCATTTGGGAAATGGATTTAACCTTGAATTTTTAAGACTTTTTAGCCTTAACTCTTAGGAAATTTTAGCAATGAAGTCTTTGATGTCTGACCCTATTAAAGGGTCTGTTGAAGGCCTCAGAACCTCAGAATGGCACCACAGTACTTCTCGTTATGTAGTTACCAACAGTCATCTACCTTTAATTATAGATGGAGAGCCTTAGATTTATTTTCTCCTGACTAGCTCTCCCAAAGAAGCTTTCCCAACTGTGCTCAAGAGTCCTCATATGCTTGAAACTGGTTCCTGTTTTGTTTGTTGGTTTGTTTGTTTTCAAGTCATTTTAAAGCAACTGATGATGAAATAAGACTCCTTTTCTTATATAATAGACTACTCAATAAGGCAGTCATTCCAAGAATGGGAATCCATATCCCTTTTCCATCTAAATAAATTCAAATCCATATCTCTCTTCTTACCAGAGAGTGGCACAAAGAGAGTGAAATGGAAGCTAGTGCAGGCCTTTCAAACTCTTCTTGATGTTTAGGTTCTGTACTGAAGAGAATTCAAGATTAGTTGGGCCAAAACCCAGAGAACAGATGATTCTCTTAATTCCTGAGCAGGTCTTTACCCTGAAAGTAAAGATATCATAGGTCCTTACTCTCAGGACTGTCTCCCTATTCTATACAAAATTATCTCTAAATAAAATAAAGAAAATACAGGAACTTTTGTCATTCCGTGTGAAAAGACTCATGATTCCTCCTTCCATCCTCTTATTATTAAATTAACTTGTGTCCAGAGATTTGGCTTTAACAGGGGAAATTAAAACTAACCTTTCCAAAATATCCTCTTTATTTGTGTTTAGAAAACTCATGGTGAGATATATGTCTTTGTATCCTTTTGATCTGAGGAAAGATTTTCTTCAGGATATTTTAAAGAGACCAGAAATGTTACTCTGTTCTTTAATTGTAAAATAAAGATTTGTTCATCGCTATGGACTGTCTTGAGATTTATCCCTTGGGGGACCATTCAAAGTGTTTTGTGTACAATCACTACATCAAGCCTCTTGGATAACAAGGAAAGAAGACCCCCTAGGTATCTGGATCCAGAGACACTTGCTTCATTGCCCATCTCTATCATAAGGGTGATCTCCAAATAAAACAGTCACTTACGAAGCTTTAAGATACACTCTGCATCAATTAGGAAAGAGTAGAAAACAGCTGAACATGTGTGTAGGACAGTAACATAGGATTCATGTATCTAAATTTTAACTATTTAGGGATGCATGTTTCCTTTTCATTGGAAGACAGACATGTGCTCTTCACTTTAAGCACCCATCAGAGCCAACAGAAACTTGATAGAAACTTGCTCTGCCACTGGCAAGTATGATCCATTTTCTGCCTGAACAGTTATGTGTTGCTCAAATATCCTCTGTACTCAGTTTTTATTTTTTATTATACTTTCCCTGATTATCATTATTACCCTGATTTTACTAGTTCCCATGAATGAGAAGTTTCTTGGCACTTAAGTTTAAGTCTGTATAGCATTACAAAAATACAGGGTAGCTTGTGTCTGCCTTTTTAATGTGCAATGTGAAGTAGGATTTTTTTAGGAGAACACATTACAGAACCTAGTTACACTTTCACCACTGTCTTCCAGATGGAATATAAAAGAACTTGACTAAACTAGGAAGCTTTTTTTCTTTTTTGTATTATTGTGGCATTGTTCTCTGTTGTCTCTGTTGAGGGTTGTCTCCTTAAGAAATCTAACACTCATCTGTACTTTTGATTAGTAGTTTTTAGGGGGTTATCTTAACAAGCTGATAAAGTTAACAGAAAGAATTGTCCTCCTTAAAAGCTCTAACCTCTAATATTTTAACCTTTCTGTGTTTTTTTTTAATTTTTATTAAAAAGTCATTAGAGTTACAAGTTCTATTTCAGATTTCTCATTAGCAGCCACAAAAGTGCACAGCAGCCTGCACCTTTGCAACACAAGGAAAAGCATCTTCGGAGCCTTCAAAGCCGAGGAAGGAGCCCTGCACCTCCCCCCTACAAGAAACTGAAGTGGAAGAAAGCAGCAACAATTCACAAAAAGGTATCTGGGACTGAACATTAGATATGATTTGGAAATGCTACTCATTCAATGCTTTACCTTAATACCACAGGGTACTTATGCAAAAACATTTGGGACATGCTCCTGCTCAGACCTAGGCCAGCACTGGCTCAGGGGCTGGTCAGAGGAGCAACGGCATGAAGCCCTGATTGTTCCCAGGCCTTGTGGATTTGTTTCATATTCTATTTAATGGGTCACACAGGGACTGAAAATTGTAGATCTTCAAAAGACATTATCAGCCAGTTTAGGTTGCTTAGGCAACCCATCAGCTTTGGTACCAAATAATCTCTGAAGACGCTCACTTTCTTTAATTTTTGTTTGCTTGGTTTCTTTCAGCAAAATTCTCTAAACCACAAAATATTTGCTTCAGGGAATGCCTTTTTAAAGGTATAAGCAGCTAAATGTTCTCTCTCACACACGTTCCCTGCTGGGCATTCCTCTGTTCATCTCTTCCAACTAAAGG
>JAOXNO010000024.1:80643587-80663482 GCA_028565335.1 Limnodromus scolopaceus | reverse complement strand
GGTATAAGCAGCTAAA
This sequence comes from Limnodromus scolopaceus, assembly GCA_028565335.1. Classification (NCBI taxonomy): domain Eukaryota; kingdom Metazoa; phylum Chordata; class Aves; order Charadriiformes; family Scolopacidae; genus Limnodromus; species Limnodromus scolopaceus. The sequence goes on along the minus strand of JAOXNO010000024.1, from coordinate 80,663,466 downwards.
TGTTCTCTCTCACACACGTTCCCTGCTGGGCATTCCTCTGTTCATCTCTTCCAACTAAAGGGTATACTTATATAAAATGTAAAGTTCAGTGATTAGAATATGTCCTAGGGAGACACGGGAGATGTGTGGAGATGTGTTCCCTTCTCTGTCTAATGGGCATAAGAAGTTGCATTTCCTTTTATTTTTTTTTCTTCTTCCTTTCTCCATAAGAATGTTCCAAATAAAACACATCTACAGTGTGGTAGCCCGTTTATCATATCTGTCTACACTGTCTCAGTTTTCCAAATATTCATTAGGCAAAAAGCAGTGTATGGAAATGCGTATATTAGAGCACTCACATAGAATAGGTGAGACTTGACTTTCCACAATGGTTTCTACCTCATATTGTGTTATTCTGGCGTGCCTAATTAGACAAGAGTTTAGCCATATTATTTTCATGTAAGAATTAAACTATGCATTCTGAAAAATTAAGCAAATAAACTTTCTATCCATTCATCAAACCAGTGTGGAATCACAACTGAATTTCTTAGGCAGCCTGAAATTTTTTCTACTTTCTCACTATTTTCTTTGCTGGTTATAACCAGCTCTTTATGTATATAAATTTCCAAGCAATATGAAAAATTACTAATAATAATTACGCTTAATCTGTCTTGTAAAATATCCTACCACATTAATAATGACAATAATTATATATAATGCTGTGGCTTAGTATGTATGTCCATAGTTATGTGTGTATTTAGACACATACAGAAAATAAATATAAAGTAAATAATGAAAAAAAATCTGAAGAAAATTGCTGTCAAACAAAGCTCATCTGTTCAGGAAAATTTCTGTGAAGTATGACTCTTTTGCACTAATTGTACAACGACTCAAATTATGTGATAACAAAAATTGTTTTTATTTAATTCTCTCTGCCGAACTGCAGACCTTCCATAACGCTGACCTAAGTTCCAATAAAAGAATAAAACAAATAACAGTTGATATGCACAGTGCTGTACTATAATAATCCAATTATTTCCCATAGTGCAGAAATGGCATGCAATTTCCACACCTGTGACTCCAGAGAGATGTTATTTGCACAGTTTGGGTCTGAATGCCTAGTTAAATTTTGTTATGGTGCCTTGGGTCAGATTTATGTTAAATTTCTCTCTTTATAAACTCCGTGGTCACATATTATTTTCTGGTGTGCTGGTTACATACACTGCTCTCTTGCTTGGCAGGAAATCTGTCTTGATGATCAACTTCTGCATCCTTGTGTTTAGTAGTCATGCCATAAAGGCAACACCTGCAGTGAGAAGTGCCAGCTCCACAGTGGGGGGAATGAGAAAGGTGGGGACAGTGTTTTCCCTGTAGCATTTCATCTGTCTTTCATAATGTAGCTCTGCTAGTAGCCTTAGGCAAGAGACCCTTCAGATGTACAGTAAGAAGACCGGTGGCCAGTGTCTGAGAGGTCGGATTTTATAATACCTGTGTCCTCAGATGCTAATGTACTTGCAATACAGAATAAATGTATTTGATATGTATCAGAAATCACAGTCCTAATAAACAAAGTTATTTTTAAATGAAAAAATGGCAATCTTGCCTGATGCTTAGGGCCATACAAGCACTGACAAATCGATTCTGGTATAAAGGATTTCTATGGCCTTGCAGAAGTCACATTGATTTTTTCCTTTTTATTGGATCTAACGTTAGTGGATTGCATTTTACATGTTTTACATTTGCATTTACAACTATGTCAAACTTCCTGTCTAAATCCAAAATGTTATTGACTTCAGCTGTGCACAGCAGAGTCAGAATCGTCCTTCCTATTTCTGTATTTCCCTACACAATATTCTCCTGACTCAGTGCATAAAGATGTAGTCTGTATATGGAAATAAATTAATATATTCTAGTTGGTTCTCTGCTCTCTCTTTTTTATTTTTTTTTAATTGTATTAAACTTTTAATTTAAACAAACAGTTCAGGATTCGCTGAACTAATGGTTTATTGTTTGCCTTTGGCAAATGTGAAACTTCCAGCTGTCTACAGTGAATAAAGCTTGAGACATCTCCTTTAAAAAGTCATCTTCTTTGAGTTGGTGACAAAGTGCAACACCCACTGGAATTCTGGATCACTTCATAACACACATTGTCGTGTGACCAGCTGTAGCCCAACAATGTACCATATGTACCCATGCAACATCACTGCACTAATACAATTCCAGGAACTTTAAGAAATTTAAAGAAGCAAATAACAAAGCAACTGGACCTTTTGCTTCCTGCAAAAGACATAAAGAACGAAAAACCAAACAATGGCCCCAAAATACAACCAGAGATTTTCTTAACACGTATGACATTCACCCTGGTTCAAAACTGATTTTCTTTTTCTTCTGAAACTAAACTGACTGGAAACAGACTTCATCTGTTAGGAGGAAAAAATATAGCTTTCTCAATATTATACTGCACATTATAGGGATTAATTGCTTAAAGTAAAACCTACAAAACTTCATTGAAATCCTTTCACATAACCTATTATCTTTTGGAACAGAAAGTGATCAAATGCAGCAAAGAGTTTGATTTAGAAGTCACAGGAATACAAAGGAACACCAAATGCCCAGTAGAATATGTCCTCTTCCATATTCTCAGGGCAGCACCCACCATCCATTTGCTCATGTCTCTCCCAGGTCTACTTTCCTCCTTGCTAGACTTACCTGTACCCAGATCTGTAGATGTTTTTATTAACACATTCTTCCTTACACAGCTTTACAAAGAGATGCTCTTGTCTAGATCACATAATTTCTATCTTCACCCAGGACTGCTTCTCCATAGATCCACCTCTGGATGCTCTTACTAAATTTAATGCTTATAATATTGAGTCTGCTGGACTGATTCATTTATGGACTATTTTTTGCCAACAGCAAAAGTGACAAGTCATAACATTTGAAATAAAGAGCCAAACAGTCTTTTCAGTACACACCACATACTTTTGCTGCAAAATCAGAGACACTGTTCAACTGAACAGACAAGAGGGAGACTTCCGTGTAAATTGCTTGGAAAACTATAAGACTTTCCTTATCTATGACTCTGAGGCTGGAGATATAAATATTATCTGGAGTTTTTTTGTAGGTTAGGGTGTTGTTTTTTTTCTCTCCTCACTAATCCTAAATGTGTCCATGTCATCATTTGTTTTCTGATACTGCACTTCTATTGTGTCATTGAAAATTCAAAGACTTACCTTGAGGTATTTAATTTATTCATTCTGGTTTATATAAATGCTTTAAAGTGTTATCTAGGTGTTCTTAGTGCTCTTATCTATTAAAAAAAATCATAACATGACAAGCGAAACAGTAGAATTTAATACAATCCATCAACAGTGAGTCACACTATTTGAAAATTCAAGTCTCCCCTCCCTCTTGGTAACCTAATTTTAAATGCTTTTGGGAAAATGACATGTGTAATGTGTCCTCAATGTCTATAGATTTGTCCTAATTCAGTACAGGTGGGGATTGATTCTAAAAACCCCCACAGAAAATTACTGCCATCAACCCCCCCTCACTTTTACTAATTCTCATTTCAACTGTGTCAGTACAGCAAAGAATGAGATGTGATTTTCAGTAGGTATGGTTGATCCTTTTGGACATTTTCATCTTAATCATCAGATTAAGTCACTTTCTATCTGTTAATTCCCACTTAGAAACATAATATAAACATCTAGTAATGGAAGGATGTTTGGGTGTGCATGGGTTTAATTTTAATGTACTATCATAAACACAGCATTTACTTTAATAAGTGCAACTGCACCATATTATGTTATATTTAAAATACTGACTGAAATACTTCTTATTGTACTAGGAAGTACTTACTGTACTGCTACCAGGCAGTGTAAGTAGTAAGTCTACATGGATTCCTCTAGAAACTCAGGTATGGTCTATGAATGAAAATAACACGTTGTACAAAGGTGTACCACTACGTAGTGTTCAAGCTTGTATTCAAGTAAAGAATGCATTATACTGCATCTGCACTCCACTGCTCCCAAGACAGCAAAATTAAAAACAAGACATTTAAAATATTTTACAATTTTATCACCACACATGAAGATAATGCTGGGTTAAGGTGGTTAGCTGATAAGGTTAAGGTGGGCAACCTGCTTTAAAACCCAATCTACATCTCCAACCAGTATCGCAGTCATCTAAGTGGATGTGTCAGCTTGGGTCATTACAGGTTGGTGTTAGGTGAAGATGAATCGGGTGCCTCTACAGCAGGCTTCACTGAGTCTGAGCAGTGTGAGTATGTATTCATACGGTTTATTAAACTGAAATAACAAGTTGCAAAGGTAGGCAGAAAGGAAAGAATACGATTATCTGAGGAGTCATTGTTTGTCTGCAGACAAAGGGTCCGTAACGATCCATGAACTTCTTTTAAGGAATCTATCAAAGGTGATGAAGAGAAGCAAGCTCCTACAGACTGTATGTATTTGGTTTAGGTGGCAAGGTTTTGGTGGGGGGCTGCAGGAGCAGCCTCTGTGAGAAGAAACAAGGACTGTCCTGTGCTGAACACAGCTGGTTCTGCAATGAACTTATTATTGGCCGCAGCTGAGCCCATCAGCCAAGTGTGTGACACCTTTGTGAAAACATATTTAAGAAATGGCAGAAAATGTCAGATAGGCAGGGGAGGAGGGAAAAAAGCCATCATAGTGAGAGGTAGCAGAGAGAACACCAAGGTCAGAGAAGAAGGAGGAAGAGGAGATATTCCATGGTGGAGAAGATATTTCCTGCAGCCTGAGGAGGACCCGTGCTAGAGCTGAGGAAATGTGTGAGAAGGAAGGAGCAGCAGAGAGAAACTGCTGTGTACTGACCATAGTCCTGTACCCTCTTACACCAGTTGGAGGTGCAGGCAGAGGAATGAAGTTAAGCATGGGAGAAGGGAGAGAGCAGGTGTTTTAATGTGTCTTTCTGTTTCCAACTATCTGGATCTATTTTAACTGGTAATAAATTAATTTTTGCCAAGTTAAGTCTGTTTTGCATGCAACAGTAATTGGTAAGACATCTCCCTGTCTCTATCTGAACCCATCAGCTTTCTCATTCTTTTATCTCTCCCTATGCTGCTGAGGAGGAGGAGTCAGTGAATGGCTGGGTAGGCATTTGGCTCTTAACTGTTGCACTATGCATGTATCTATACACATATATATAACTTTCAATTGTAAAACCCTTAAAGGGGTTTAAGTTTAATTTGGAAACATGTTAGGGATCTTTAAATTGAAAAAGGACTTTCTGTATCATTTAAGTAGTTATGAGAAACACTTCACGTTTATTCTATCCAAACTCAGCCATCTTTGATCCCTAGAAAGTTCTAGGGCTCCACAGGCCTTGTTCGTTGTGTCTAGCCTAGTGAATTGTCTCTGTCAGAGGCAATTAGTTAACATCCTGCAGGAAAGATACAGTCTGCTCTGCAAATAATATTCCAAAGTTTACTGCAGGGAAGCTTCAATTCCTCTCTTACACTGCATGAGGTTCCTTAACTTCTGCTGTAGCCCTTCTGTTTGGCTTTTGGCATGGTTAGCGTTACTTTTCAGATGTTCCTCTCCTTGCAGTTTCTTGCCTGACGTGCAGGGCTTTTTTTTCCTCATCTGTACTCCTATTCAGTCAAATTCCTTTTCTATCATCCACTTCACAGAATGATGACAACAAAAAAATTATCTAATTTGTCTTCAAAAATCAGTTTTGGCTCAGCAAATAAAAATATATCAAATTTCTAAATGTATCATTAATATATGATATCTTTGTGTCTTTTAGTTTTAATGTGAACCCTGGATTACAGGGTTAAAAATATTTTGTGTTGATTTGGGGATAATTATAGTTCTTAAATCCTTTTCCTTAAATTACAAGTACTTCCTCTTTCTCAACCAAAGTCTTCACTCTAGATAATTATTCTTAAAAGACATCCATAAACCATCAGAGAAATTTTGCAAAAAAACATATAAACATCTACTGAAACAGAATGTTGAATGCATGCTGTAATCAGATGTCTCTTAGCCTTTGTGTTCTAGGGCATAATCTCTGTAGACAGCACCTGTACTATAGACTGCAGTTTATAGAGGCAAGCAGTGAACCCTTTAAATGTTTACACAAAATCTGCAAAATATGTACAGAAACTTGTGTTAGTTGTTGGGGTTGTAGAGGTTTCTGAGTCTAATAACACTTTGCAAAGTATATCTTGATCCTCAGGGAGTGCTATAAATATAGGGGATTGCTTATTGATTTTGAAAATGTTAATTTTAGTTTCAATGAGAATTCAGTTTTCCAGTTATATCTTGTTGATATGAATAGCATCCAGTGTCCAAGCTGGTAAGTAATTGAGGCTCTGGGAGTTTGACTGCTCTTATGCTAATTAAAATCTAATCATCATCGTGAGAACAAACACCTACTGAGACTTTTTAACTATAACTCCTAAAGGATCTTCTCAAAGTCTGCATGCATGCACATTCTTTGTCAAGTGTGAAGGCTACTTAAGATGCTGAACACATTACAGCTGTAATATCACAGTTTCTTGCAGACTTAGGTACAGGAATGATCTCACTTTCAGTTCTATGATTAAACATGTGCAACATTTTTACTTCTCTCATGGACTGAGGACTCCTTTTCTCTTCCATCTTTTCACTCATTGCTACATGGCCATGATTAAGGCAGTGGTAAAAATGTTTTAGTGATCAGCTATGTCTTCAATATTTATTTGTTTTCAAAACCCAAGAACCATGAATTGTTCCTGTCCCTTGCAAGATCATCTAGGAAACAAATACTGATGTATTCATAGACATATGGATAATGTAACATCCAAGTATAGGTACTGTTTTTTGCTTAGAAACTGAAAATATGCTTTAAGAAAAGTGCTTCTGGATACACTGAGATTGCAAACGCTCATTCTAGAACTGAAACACCTGGAATAAACTGTGAATTCTGTCCATTGGCACTTGCATGACTTTGGAACGTTAAGCTCTTCCAGGCAATTATAAAAGAAATAAAAGCACATCATGAAAAATTCAAGGGAGCATGACAATCCTGGCTCAGGTAAATCAAAATATTATTGCATATTTTATTCTATCAGTAAATTTTAAGGAAATGAATTTAAGGATAGGAATTGCTATAAGGATTTTTTTTTAATCAATTTTAAGCAAAGAAACATTGAGAAAGTTTAAACAGTGCAAATTTCTGACTTCAAGGATAACAATGAAAATTATTGCAGGTCTTTGAATTGTGAACTCTCAAGGACTGTTTCTTGGTGCAACCTTTCTGGAGAGTCATCTTTAAAACCACTGATGTCACTGGTTTTCAAGCTGCATTTGATATCCTTCTGCTGTATATTACCTGCATAATTTTCCCGCCATAGTTTTCTAGTACTGAAAGTATGTGAAAACCATCAAAAGTTAAAACTGATAACAGATTCTGCCCTTTCTTCTGCAAGTTAAGAGAAATTTTCATAAAGTGGATAGGAGGTGGTATAATTACTCAGTAGAGATGATGTGCAAAAACATTCTAAGATGCTACACATTAATGCAGGAATATTTTAGTCACTCAAAAACTAAATATTATAATTCAGATCCAGATTTCTTCTGGTAGGTCCTTGAGTCACACTCGTGGAAAAACTAAATTGGTTTTAACTAGAATGTAAAGGCAGGGCAAAGTCATGGAACCAGCTTCTATTAAACAGACAAAGCAAAAAATGAAAGCACCTTAGAGAAAATAATTACTTTGGGGCTGTATTGTTATATTGAGTTTTGACAATGTTGTTTAGATTACCTGAGAGTATGAAAGAGAGCAATGTAGGACTTGGAGTTTGCCCTATTTTGTTAAGAAAGGGTGCAGAACTCAACCTGTTAATCAGAAGCAAAAGTAAAAACTGTGTTTCGCTTTGGCCTCCATGGGAGAGCCTTCTATCTTAAGAAAAAGGAAATGTGACAGGCCAAATTTAGGCCAGCTAGTCAGTTCCCCTGAGGTGGATCCACCAACATGGAGGAGTTTCATCTCTCCTCTGTACAGGAACACACATTTAGCTCATGAAAAGCAGAATCAGAATGAGACAAAAAAAGGAGAATTTTGAAGTTACTTTTGGGCCACTGAAATTGTTGGGCCATGGAAGGAACCACTCAAGCACAGTCTCAGAGAGGTTGAACCAGAACACTGTAAGTGATTACAAGAAGGAAAGCAAGATAATCATAGATCTAATGAGAAAAATAACATAATAGGATGTTGAAAAAGGAGTTTGGGGATGTTCAAAACTTCCTAAACATATTAGGAGATGTTTAGAAAGAGGACCACTGGTGAAAAAAGAGAGAGATAAAGTGGATTATGCAGGAACCAGCATGGAAAAATGGGGAGGAAGGAGAACAAAACATGCTGGTCATGTAAATGGTAGCTCAGTGTAATTCTCTGGTCAAGGACTGATCTGATTCTTGCAAGCTGTCCTATCCTCTTATTAAACTCTAACTCTAGTTCCTATGTGATGGTCTGTGTGTATGTTTTCTGGAATTTTGTAATGCACTTTATGCTGCGCTAGCTGGTGAGTTGGCAAAGAAGGAGACCAGGACCTGGAACGGCTCAAGGTCAGAGCTGGAGAGTGGATAAAAAAGGCTGAGGGTCTGGATATGGATGGTGAATGATCCTTTAAGATCTAGTCTAGGGCTTGAGGGACCCACACATGTTCATGTTAATGTGGCTGTCGGTATGGCCGTCCTCTCCTGTTGTGTTGATCTGACACGGTTTGTGTGGCCTGACACGGTTCTGTTGTGCTCATGTGTATTTGCATCTTCCGAATACACACTCAGCCCACTACTGAGCTGAAAATGGGGAACATCAGCAGCCACATCCCGCAAAACTGTGAGGAAAAGTCCCCTGGGTTTGTCTTCCTTTCACAGCTGAGGTCTTTAATGCTACAGTTGTTCTGCTGTATTCGGAGATGACAGGATCTTTTTTCCTTGCCACCTGCACCTCTGTACATGACACTGTTCATACTGAAGCAGGTCTGTGAGTATTTCTGCTGGGTTTTGCTGCAATGCCTTTCAAATTTCCTGGTGCTTTAAGCATTTCTTTTTTAATCTTGCTTCAAAGCACATGGCACATCTCTGAAGCCCTGGAATCATTCAAATCTGAAGCACTCTGGGGGTTTCTGAGTCACACTCTGTCATTTGAAGCATTTGAGGCACCTGGGAAGATCTGGGATGTATTTATTAATTATCTTCTTATAGCACCAAAGATATACACAGAGATGTACAGCCCAAATTAAAGGCATGATGTTTTTTTTCTCCCCGAGAAGCTTTAAATCCAGGTGATTGATCATATTAAGTGCCAATGAATGTCAGAGGACAACCGGGCTCTCAGGCTCTATGGACCAGATTCTAACAACGGATAGAACATTTCCCTGTGAGGGAATTTTAAACTCTCAGATTAGATTCATACCTGAATTTTGGATGCTTAGGGAAACGAAATTTCTGAATCTTTTAAATTCAGGCACCCCTGTTTCTTAAGGGATATGAGTTCTTCAGTCTGCTTTTCACGGGAAAAAGAAATACACCAATACCTTTCCGTGTGTCACAGGAAAACTTGTTTATTTCAGAAAAGCAGACAAATTCTGTTTATTGCTGATTGTCTCTGCCATTATTGATATCTGAGACAGAAGGTCATCTTATTGCTAGAGGGGAAATCTATGACATTTTTTAACTGTAAATCGTTATATATGCATAACAGCTGTGAAATAGGATGTTCCCACAAAACTACATGAAGCGCTTTCTCAGGACACCTACTTGTCAAAGTGCAACTCTTCCTCCAAAGTGGATTTTAGTTAAATTAAGAGAATTTCTTATGCTGCTGACTCAAAGATCTCTAACTCCACAAAGTAGCATACACACACGGTGCTCCTCCTGTGACTGAAAACTCAAAAGCATTCTCTGTCATCCTGTGCCAACAGTATGTGTGTGATAAACGTCCTTCCTCTCTTGCTTTATTACTAGGACCTTAAAATGGAAAATAATTTACTGAGGCCACCTGTTTGTTAGAGAAGGGTCCAGAGTAAAGCTTCAGTCCATGTTTGTGGGAGCTAAGGTCTAGCTCTACAAACTCAATCCATTCACACTGTTTGCTTCAATGTGAAGTGGAGTTCCCACTCAAGATCCTTCCTCCTCTGTTAGCTTTACTGTTTCTGGTTATTGTTTAGATATTGTCTATTGTCATTGCTGGCAGTGAAGAAGTAAGCTCTCCCTACATGTATGTTCGTGCAGATAAAATAAATCCTGAAATCACAACTTGTCTCTGGACTTCCCTCAATTTTTCTGCTCAAGGTTAGCTTTCTCCTTTCTCATCCATTTGGCTAAGCATGAACTGAAGTCCTATTTTTGTATCATTTCTCTAATTTCAGGCTCAGCTTTTCAAATAATCCATTTATAGAGTCAAACATAAAATGGGTAGAAATTCTAGACTTGACAAGAGACTTGCAATTTTTTCTGGCTTCTTTGCAATTATCAGTTACTTCAAGGTACTTAAATGAATGGAGTAGTAGACCTGAATCGAACCATAATCCTTTCCCTTCTTTCCCCAAAATCTACTCCTTATAGTTAAATCACTTTGACTATAGGACATGTACTACATTCTCCTTCTCCACATGCAACCATCTCCATATATGCCAATTGTCATATTAGATACAGAAGTGTATAAGAACAGATGGGCTATCTTGACATGGGCTTGCTCTGAAAATACAGAGGTCAATAGTTTTATTAGTACTCTGGTTTTTATGATAATGTGTATATTTGTTCCACAGACAGCTTAACACTGTTGAAATTATTTTGTTCCTTTTGCGACTGTAAGATCTTGCAACCAGCTAGAAAACACTGACACTGTATGTGCTGTATTAAGTATCAATAGGATTAAATAGCAAAGCTGATTTTTTTCAGTTGGCAAATCAGCGGTTCAAGGGATTATTCCCCAGGCAGTTAAAACATTTACAGTGTCACATACACAACATCATTTGGATTCTAATGGGTCAAATATAAACTTTTCCATGTTTATTTAGGGATGAAGGATGCCTTAGGTGACAAGAAATGCCTGTTGTTATGACTAGTAATATTTTAGAAGCACACTAAAGCCTAGCTTTGAAGAAGGATTATAACCCGGCCTATTTTATTGTGCTGATAATTAATTGCAGGTGTACTTAATCGAGATACAATTCATTGCCAGTCCCAAACTGTGCCATAAAGCTAAGGAAGGGGACACTGAAAATATGGCCTGAAGGATTTTGCTCCTACTGCTGTTCCAGTTGATGGCAAAAACTCCTATTGATCTGAAAGGGACAAGAGTTTGGTCCTAACTGTTAGATGTTGTGCCCGTGAGTGAGGCTCCTTTTAATGTAAATTGACATGTCTTAGTCTGACAAATTCTTTTCATTATGGGCACTAGGATTACTTCATGGCCTAAGGCATTCATGGCTCTAAACTGTTCTTGGCATTTTAAAAAATAATAATTTTAAGCCTATCCCCTCTCTTATTCCATTGTGGTTCCTTAACTTATCAGGCTTCTGCAAAATCAAACACTGTAACACAAAGCCTGAAAACATGAGCACTTAGTATTGCACAAAGCAAGGGAGATGCACAGAAGTTGAATAATACACTGCAGCAAATGCACTTTTTTGCTGCTTCCTAGCTGCATTGTCTGCCACTGAAATATCAAAGGGTAAATTCAGGCCAGTAGGTTCCCATTGGCTTTAGTGTAAGGATATAACAGAAAGCAGAATTGATTATGAAAAGAAAATAAGTATTTGCTACAGGAATTTCTCTACCTCTAGCTTTTAATTGCAAATACTTTTTTTTTTTTTTAATCATGAGCTGCTTTTACTTCTATAGAGAAAGAAGGCAGAGAAAGACAGAGAAAGAAGATGGAGAAAGATCCTCCACATCTTTACTATTCTTTGACAGGTACATGTATTGTGCAGGCTACTTGTCCAGTCTCTTCTTTACAGGATATGACCTTCTACAATTTCCACAATATTCAGGATTCCACTCACTCATACCATGGCATAGATAGTATTTGTGCAGCCAGTCCTCTCAGCTGCACTGTATAAAGCTGCCAGTGTAGGAAATACGGCACCTCAGGCTAAAGTAACATATGAAAATTCCTTGACCCCAGCTACAACTGGCATTTCACGGTAGAGAAAATGGTAAAAGAAATAGTGTGAGGACAAAGTTTTCCTGTTAAAAATTGTCATTAAAAGAAAAGGAGGGGATAAAAAAAGAGAAAAGAAAGGAACAGGCTGCCTGTGTTGGCGGGCATCTGCCAGGAAGAATCTTCTAGTCAATTCAATAAACAAGTGTTTGGTCTTCTAATGAACTTCTCAGGAATTTAAAACCAATAGTGAAGGGAAGAAAAGGCTGGTCTTTTTTCCTAGCAGGAATAAAAGTTATTTCTACTATATATAAGGATATTTTGACACTGTACAGATGGACTGGTGGGGGGTAATTAACAATTTCTGTATTAATTGTATTAGAAGCAATTGTGAAATTTTGCATCAAAAGTGGGTTCTGACCCAACAGTGAAGCTGGCTAGGTGGTATCACCTGAATAGCTTTATTGTTCATACTGTAGAAGCAGAGAAATCAATTATGGATTCTTCCCCCCGTCCTCTGTTAGTCATATTTGAAGTTTTGACGCCACGCATTCCGTTTATTTGCTGCTGGCCTAATAATCCCCTGCATGCTGGGAAAACCTTTGTTCTCTGACAGAAGTAATAAAGCTGTCTGCACGATTCCCTCTTGTGAGACATGGAGCACTCCCATTTTATTTAATCTGGTGGTGTGCAGCCTTTTCAAAGTAAACACTTCACAGGAACCAAATGGGGAATGACTTTCCAGTGACTGGCCTGCTTGACCAAAAAAATTAAAACCTTGCCTGGCAAGGAAAAAAAACAATTACTCTTAATTTCAGATTTCCCCTCCCCTCAAGAAACCTGCATGAGAAACCTGGGTCAAATGGTTTTTAGCTCTCATTTCTGCTGAAGCGTGTGTCTTCCTGTGGAAGTGCTGCAGCTTTCCCCTGCTCTTCATTCACTCATTCCCACTGAATGGCAGCATACAGAAAATGAAGAGATCTAAATGCCAGCAGGAGGCTGGCTGCTTTCTTCTAGGCATGTCCTGAGCCCAGTCACCCAGAACAACTTGTGATCCCTGGACAAAGACACTCACAGCAGGTGGCCATATCAAGAAATTTTCCTCCTGGAATTAGATATTATTCCAGGAATCACTACTGAGTCAAACATAATGCCCCATCCTGCTGGGTCAAGTAGGATTTCATTTCAATTTCTTTACACAACGATGCGTTTCATCTTGTCTGCGTACAATGACAGTGCTCAGGCATGAAATAAATTGAAGTGCTTGAAAGGCAGAATTATCCCTTGAACCTGCAGCATTCCCGACCCCAAAAACATACATTGTCAAGTGAGTTCCAGATAAGCAGGATCTTCACCGAGTGTTTGTGCTGCTTGGCTTCCTTTAATCATACTCCCTTTTGTAAAAGGGATTTTCGAGGGGAAAGATAAATCATTGCTGAGGAAAAAGGTCATTTTCAAAAGGCTTTAAGAGCTTCATTTTGTGTGGCTTTTCAAGGTGAAACAGGTAATTCAGTGCAGTGAAAACCTTTTGTATTCAACTTAATTCACAGTTCACACTACCAAGAAAAAAGTAACGAAATAAGCTTGAATAAAATTCTTCATTAAAACTGTTCTTATAGGTGTGTGAGCCACATTTTGTTGTTTGCTAATACATTGGCCTGAATATTGAAAAATAAATTTATGACTAATACTGAAGCTCTATACCCCAGCTTTAAATCAGCTGTGCCACCAATATTGGACCATTTTCTTGCTGTAGCACAAAAGGCATCAGTCATTTCTTCTGGGAATCACTTTTATAACGCATATACTGAATATACTGATACTGAGACATCCAGACATATCCTTGGCATCCTGCCCACAACCAGACAGAGACTCATATTTTTAGGGTAGGGTAGCAAATGTTTTGCAATGTTTCATGGATAATGAGCCTGCCCTGGATATAGAGACTCTTTCTGTACCTTTTTTCAGACAACCGTCGTAGACCTTTCAGATCTCTGGTCGCAGGTCAGACATCTATCTTTGTTTAAGATATCTGCACCCTGTATTTTAACCTCAAGATATGAGCTCAGTGTAAGAATGACCAGATGACTATACACAGCTTGGATTAGTAGACTAAGTCATGATCCTTTCAACTATAATGAATACACTTCTCTGTTCTTTCCAATTTTTCCTGCTGGGCTGACTATCCTCCAAAGCATGGCTGCATGCATTTCACTGGGAACAATTGTGCAAAATGTTCATTAATGTTAATTAACTCATCTATAACCTTAAATAACAGCCCTAATCGAGAAAGTACTCTTTCATAATGATGACAAAATATTTTCAAAACATGTGTCTGTATCAAGAATGGGGAATACAGAAACTGATCTTATTTAAGCTTATTTGTTTTTCCCACACATAAAATAATGTTGATCAAAATATGTTCTCCTTCAACTCTGATCCGGATCAAATGCCTGCCCTAAAACTACTGTAGTGACTAAAGATAACAACATTTTAGTAGAAATAGGCAGAAACGCTGCTAAAAATGAAAGTTCTTCTGTTGCTATTTCCTTAAAAGAGGAAATAACAACCCTAAAGAAATGCTTTCAAGATCGCAGATAGAATATGGCTGATGAGGGATCTCAGAAAAAAGCCATGGTCCCCAAACTCACCTTATTGTCCGTATCACATCTACTTGTTTAACATAAGATTTTACCCCAGAATCTAAATCCTTCTTCTTTTTTGGAATATAGCATGTTATATTAAGAAGTATCTTACAGAGACTGTACATAGTCCGTGGGATAAGTCATGCTTAGGGACTGTGACAAAGTACTGTGAATCTAGTTCAAATTTTCAATATATTGCATCCCTCCAAGCCATGGACCAAGTTCCCAACTGATGCTCTTGATCCAGCAGAGAGGATATAAATATAGTGCAGTTCATACAATAATAATTGAAAGGATTAATTCGTTTTGAAGAGAGGTTGGCTGTATTAAGAAAGAAAATTAGTATATTAATCTTGTGTAAAGAATTCCAAAATGAAAAAAAAAAAAGGATAAAAATGCACAATTATTTTATGATATCCTGGTGGCTGCAAGAAGATATGACAAACTTGGAGAGAATTCTCCTTCAGTATGAATGGATAAACCTTGCCTGGAACACGTGAAATAGGCATGCTAGAACAGAATAAATATGGGAAAGGAATGACACGGTTTCACAAAACTTAAGAGTAAAGCAGCTCATGCAGTCATTGATGTCCTTCTGAATACTGTAACGTGAGACTATTCTAAATTAGTCTCAGATCTGCCTGTTTCTCCAGAAAAAAATAATAATAATAAAATATGATCCTAGAGGTAATTTAATCACAAGGGCTTGTTTTCATATAATACCTTTCTCTTCATGGCCATTGGTAGAATTTTAACCTACAAAGCAAGGTATATGTCCTATTCCAATGAAAATTTTGGACTCAAGACTACTAATTTTATAGTAAATCGGAGCCTCTCAGTGCATTCCAACATCTTCAGAGAAAAGGTTACAGGGGAAATCCTAATTAATTTTCCTCAGTAGATAATTAGCCTATTAATGTGATCTGAATCAGAAACATTCTGGTGTGGATTTACTTTTTCAAAATGGGATAGATCAGAAAAAAACCTTATACTAAACTTAAGCTTGTGACAAAATAAATATATCAGTCTTTTAGGGAAGAAGGTATATCTGTAAAAGTTATTATTTGTTCAAGGTCAGAACTTACATTCATTTGTATCACATATCTATTTGTTGCTCTTAACCTTAAATTTCTAATTTCTTTTTATCACATGGACATTAATTTATTATTATTTTTTTCCCTTGAGAGATTTTCAGCTCCTTTCCCTCCATTCTCTGTTTTATTTTCTCAAAACTTGCTAAGGCCTAAATTTACACAAAAATACAAAGCAGCTTTCCATGTTCCAGGGAGAACACTGCAACTATGGTGGCAGAGATTAAACATCCTATCTTTATGTAAGGAAAGATATGGCATCATTTTTCAGTAATCTTGTCCATTGGCTATGGCACTGAGTAAATAGAAGTTCAAAGATGAGATAAAATGTTGTGGTTACATTGTCTTGATCTGAAACTTGCCAACACAAACAATCCTCTGTAATCAGAATGCCAGAAAGCTAATGAACCTACAGTTTCACAAGACAGGAAAGAAACTGAGAGGACAATTTGTTTTCATTCTTAAAACATTGCAAGCAGCTAGCAATCATTAAAATGCAAACAAGATAGTTAATTGTCTTGATAATTAAAACATATGGATCATTTTCCTCTCATTTCCCTAAGATTTTAAACCATTCCACTGAATAAAAGATAAATCAAAACAAAATACTTTCCATGCTGGTGTAGTGAAATCACGTTTAATCCAAAGCAAAATGTTCCTTCCTCCTCTTTTCTTCTCAGACTGTTAATTCAATGGTTTTTCTAAATTGCAGCTGGAATACACAAAAAACTTCTTATTTTATGATTGCAACCTAGTCCTATAATTTTTCTATAAAAAATGCTTCCAGTTGGTGTTGCATTGGGTTTGGGATTTTGCTTGCTTGTTTATTTTCTAATTTATTTTTTAATTTAAAAATTAACATAAAATGCAATGTCTATAAATGTGTATTTATACTGTCACCAAGAGAAATACAGGAAAAGTCACATAAATCCCAATCACAGAAATTTTTTTATGAAAAACATATTGTTATTTTATCAAATTTATTTTTTCCAGGATTTGTTAGCTAAAAGATACAAAAATACTTATCAGTCATTTAATAATTTAATTTTATTGTCTCACTACATCTACCTCAACAACTATATATTTCAAGGGAGGATTTTCCAAGACCATTTATCATGTTTACATTAGTGATAAGCTCACCCCTCTCCAGCCCTCCCCTAGGTATAGTCATTTCTTTTAGATGTGTAAATTCTTATTTGAAGACTAATTGATAATTTGATTGCTGACTCCATTTGGTGCCAAACAGGTTCTAGGAATATCAAATGAACAGTTGTCACAGTTCATGATAAGCTTAGTCTTTATTAAAATCAGAAAAACTGCATAAAAATAGTATCATACATACAATTGCTCTGTTCAGTTTATGCTTGCTTTTGTGTGCACATATAAAAATATATAAACATGTGCACATATAAAAATATGGAAACATGGCTTTGTATTAGATATTCCGTATTGTCAGACATGCTTTGATCTGTCAGATATAAATTGGAACATTGCAGAAATGTGCATTTTCTTGAATATATGTGTGGGACCATTCCTCCGCACCTTTTTTTCTTACACACTTTAGCTTTTCCTCCCAGGGGAAAGTCTTCCATGGGGAACAAGGTATCCATCCTCACCAGGAATTTATAACCCTGAGTTTTTGGGCGTTTTGTTTCCCACCCATGTGGGTGTCAAGCCTGGCACCATAGCATATCAGGACAAGGAGCATGAACTGGAATTGGAGTTATACCAGTCCCACACAGCAGCCCCAGTGGAGGGATGCCCGCCAGCTAAAATGTGCAAAGGCAAACACTGCATCTCCCTGGAATTTTCTAATCAGCCCTTTGCAAAACTCTGATTTTTTTCACTGTCAGCTCAGCATTAGTAGATACATCCATTAACTCCTTCAACTAAAGCAGTCTGCTAAACGAGTTGAATTTCTTCTGAATTTCTTCTTAGCACCACAACTAATTGCCGAATCTTTTATATTATAATTTTTTTTAGTACTATGGGTTGACTGAACAAATCTGATCCTTATCTACAATGCTGATGTCCCTGCATTTTAGAATTAAGAGTGCAACAAACAAGAATGACCTTAAACGTTTTATATAGACTCTGACTTGTATTTACAGTTTCTTAATTTGTGCAAATGAAGAGGGTGTTATTCATCAAATCACTACAGAATTTACTTTTCTTTTTGACTCAGTTCTTCTGTAGAGCCTTATGCTTTGGAAACATGGGAATATTGTTCAAGTGTTTATTTATTCAGTGTCCATAAAATGAAAATTAAAGACATCTCTGCAGATGGATTGCTATAGATAGTGACATTATCGTATTATCTTGATAAATCTTTCCATTCTCCCTCCTCTTTCTCTGCCTATATATGTGTCTGTGGGAAAGGAAAGAGGGATTCTGTGTGAATTTTTGTGTTCTCATTCCCTGCTGTCACTGAAGATTCTCTTTCTGTTCTTTTAGCAGGAAACCATCCTTTGTTTCGCCATTAATTCAAGATCATGTTTTACTATTATAATTTCTATTTTTCTTGCTTACTTCTATCAACAGAATAAGATTTGACTCTGTCAGGCACTGTACACATACAAAAGATAACGACAGACCATGGCTCAAAGAATTCATGTCCTTAAGATAATAAAAGCCTTAGCAGATAAAACACAAGGAGAAAAAAGCAAGATTAATGATTAATGATTGATACAATAAATAGTAATTTCTACATGTCAGTGCCAGGACCATGCTTTTAATGTAGACGCTTACACAAGGACTTGCAATGACTTCCAGTATTTGGATATGGACAATTCTCTCTCTTACCTAGAGAAGATGTGAAGATAGCAATGAATAAAAGATGTAAAAGTATATTCCTGGAACTCGTGCTCAAAGAAGACCTCTTACGGGAACATCAAGAAAAGCTACCAATAAATACCACCCAGTCATCAAAATAAACTAATTGAATTGAGTAGCATATCTCATAACAGAAAATAGTTTAGTTTATGAAAAAAATATTAAAATGTCATTCAAAACCCAGTCATAGACGAAGAACATTCTATTTCATTTGAAGTTCTTTCTAAACAAGGTTAATAATCTGTATTTAAAGAAAAAGAAGAGGATGATATTTCTGTGCTTCCATTTATATGAAGTGTGTTTGAAAAACTTAATGATTTCTTCATTTTTCTAAATTTCAGCTATAAGCATGGAATGTTGTTCTGACTCAAAAGTGTCATTCAGCTAAGGAACACAGGAGATACATAACAGCTAAAAGAGTTAGAGGTAGAGCTTAATAACTTCAGGCATCCAATCTTTCTCAATTTTAAAAATTAAAGAAAGATAGTATTCCAAAATCATAAGAATATGTATTTAAAGCTGGTTTATTAATTTTGTTGTCATTATTTTTTTACCAGTAGTACTCATAATGTACCAGACATTTATGACCCACTACTTATAAGGGATTGAAGTTTTTCTAGTTCTGTAAGAACTATTGAATTCATTTTGACAAGCATTTTTAATTCTAATACCATTTTCTAATTGATCTGTAGGGACGGTTTTCACAGGTACAAAGGGATAACATCAGTAAAAGGCCACTAGATATTCCTTTCCATTTGAGGCGTTTTCTCAAAAAGCTCTCACTTAAGCACAGCACCAGCACCAATATAAATTTATTTTCTATGATCCTCTTGTGAAGACTCTGTATTGTTTTTAATGCCAGTGGAAGTCACGCTGGGTCTTCAAGATGAGCTTACATTGACAATTGCATTTTTTCTTCCAGCGGGCATGGTGTGAAAACTATTGGTATGAAAAGCATACCAATCAAGTGCATCAAGACTCACAGGCCTGATAGTGGAGTTGCTCTGGCAGAAAGATGGAGGATCAGGAGAATGGAACAAAATCAGTGAGGAATTGCCTTGATTGTGTTTCAGTCCTAACAGTAAAATTCATGGTAATACTCTGTAACGCCATTTGGATATAGAATCATAGAATCATAGAATCGTTAGAGTTGGAAGGGACCTTAAAGATCATCGAGTTCCAACCCCCCTGCCA
>JAOXNO010000024.1:80585730-80643487 GCA_028565335.1 Limnodromus scolopaceus | reverse complement strand
CTCTTCTCCAGGCTGAACAACCCCAGCTCTCTCAGCCTGTCCTCATAGGGGAGGTGCTCCATCCCTCTGATCATCCTTGTGGCCCTGCGCTGGACCCGTTCCAACAGGTCCATGTCCTTCCTGTGTTGAGGACTCCAAAGCTGGACACAGTATATATATAAGACATGTTTTGCAAAATATAGAGCTCTGTTAGATTTAAAACAGGAATAACACTACTGCCAATGAAGTAAACAAGAAAAGAAGGCTAGTGGCCACATATTGCTGTTCTGTTTCTCTGTGAAATAAATCCCAATGAAATTGCAGAATTGTTATCTGCTTGTTTAATGCAACACCTGTAAATACAGCAAGACTTGTTAAATGTGGAGAAGACAAGGTGGTGGGTTTAAACTTTGCATGGTCACCAAACGGCTAATAAGCAATATAAGGTGTGAATATTATTACTTGTCTGCAAGATGAGAAAAGTTTGCTGCCAGGCAGGAGATATGTATGGTCAGCACATTAGACAGACTGACAGATTTTTTTTGCTGGTTCTCCTACATAGAGAAATGGGGAGAGTTCAATTTTCACTAACTTTCAGAATACGCTTATTACAAGAACATGAAGTATTTGCCTGCAAAATGAATTAGCTGCTGAGATGTCTCACAGGCATGGGGGTGTCTGTTAATGCCATAGTGAGCATGAGGCAGCACTACCATTTAATATCAGACATGACTGGATAGCAGTAAAAATTGCAAGAAAGAAGAACCTTGTCAAAAAAAAAAAAGATCAAAGATCAGTTTCAGATACCTGAAATTTACTTGAAAGATAACTCTTTTGCAGTGGGAAAACCACATCATGATGCTGCAGCTGAGTGATACAGAATGTGCAGAAAGGCAAAAATAGCATAGCAGTTCAAAGACTTCAAGATGCATTGAATTATGAGAAGAAGCCTGTCCCTATGTCTTCCGTGTGAAGAAGTCGTTGAGAAAACTCCTTTGTAAGAGAGACACTCAGTAGTACATTTGGGAAGTTGATGTATGTACTCATTTTGAAATTAATGACAAAATTATCTGTCCCTTGTGGTCAGCAGTCTCCACAGAACCTTCATGGAGGGGATGTGTTTTATGTCCTTACAAAAGTATATGGAATGCATTTCTGGCCTTCAATGCATGTCTTGGAAATTATGCCAGTGAAAGAGAAAAAAGTAGAAATGTCTATTAAAAACAAACAAATTAGCTGTTCACATTTCCTTTAAGCTCAGTGAAGGTTATTAACAATTTATCCAAACAATTGACAGAGATAGTTGGGTTATATTTGCTCTGCAGTCTGTACTAAATGGTCTAGTCATAGTGCATTTCAAAAATCTAAAACTAAGAACAACCAGTGGTTGTTATACACAAGAAAGAACTCTTG
This sequence comes from Limnodromus scolopaceus, assembly GCA_028565335.1. Lineage (NCBI taxonomy): Eukaryota > Metazoa > Chordata > Aves > Charadriiformes > Scolopacidae > Limnodromus > Limnodromus scolopaceus. The sequence continues at coordinate 80,642,095 of JAOXNO010000024.1, read as the reverse complement.
TAACTACTGGTAGTACTATCTAGCAGTACCTATAAATGTCAAAAGCATATAATGACTTGCATTACCATTTTTTAGATGTTGCTTTAAAGGGTATAGGTTCTGCTTTGTGACCTACAACTGAGATGATGTCAAGCCAAAAATAACACATGTAAAAATATAGTTATAGAAATAGAAGAGTAGGAGTGAATTAATGGCAAGTAAGAATAAAAACCATAATGGAATACTCTTAAATCTGTTGCCCCCTCGCGTGTTTTTTTTTTTCCCACAGAACTATAACATATTTAGATGTTGTTAATTTTTTCACATTTCCAGAAATTATAACATTTAACATAGCATTTTTATTTTGTGACAAGACATATTAGATCTGTGTAATGTAATTTCAAAGAAAATAGATCAGTTTAAAAAGCGTGATTCCTTTTGTTTGTTTTAAGCCCGCTGCCTGATCCTTTCCCTAAATATTACTCAGATCTTGTAGTGAGAAAAACAGATTTCCTATTAAACTTCATTTTAGAGTTCATTATTTTGTAAGACTGCATCCTACATCTTTTTGTAGCCTCTTTTCCAAACTAGTCTTTATGTAGAAACACTTCCATATCTGTGACCATCTTTGTTGCCTTTCTGTGTATCTTTCCTAGTTCTCCTAGAATCTCTCAGAGGTGCTTGAATAATTTCAAAGAACAAAGCTTCCTAGAAAGAACTTTGATAACCTGAATGATTGCTTCCATTAAAAAAAAAAAAAAAGTTCTTTTTTTAATGAGTTAAAAACCATGTAAAACTGGGCAAGGTGAATTCCTAGTATAAATAGGGAAGGGCCATATTAGGAGATGAAGACTTTGACAGCATAGGTAATCCACAATATTACCTTCTGCATAACATATGTTTATGGCAATAACAGGAGACCAAGTCACTCTGTTGCTTTCACTACCACACATCAAACTGGCCAGGAATCACATGGCTGACGTTCATGTGCAGTAAAGGGTTAGAGCCAAAATGTAGACTTAGAATACAGCTGCATCACTACTAACTTTAAAAATTGGATATACTGGTTGTCATTTGAATTACTTCAAAATATCTCAGAGCTTTCACAGAGTCTCTGATGCAGCAAATTCTTAAATATATGCCTAAAATTAAGAATGGATCAGAATATTGGCTACGATGGCTAAGGTTTAGAAAGAGAAGCAAGGCTTATGGGGAGTGATCTTTCACTAGACTAATTGGTAATTGAACATAGAAATGGATTTTGTGTCTGAAAGTTTGTCTTGCTTCCTCTAACTACATTGCTAGGTTTGTCAAAAGATGTTACTCCTCTCTGCAACGCTTGTTTAACAACTTCAAGTTATCAGCAATTCTGTTGGAGTAAGTAAGGATATTTACATATTTAAATTTTTAATGTACCTAGTCACTTTATTGAACTGTCACTTGAACTATATCAGGCTGTAAAACAGAAAATCAACTGCAACCCTGCGATGCGGACTTCACTTCTCTTCTTTGATACTTAATTAAAAAAGCATTTGTTAATATCTGCATCAACGTCACAATTTTCACACTGTGGTTGCTACTGAATCAGGTTTACACAATAAATAAGCAGCAAGCATCCCTTTATGTAGCCCCAAATTACAACACAAATGCAGCCTTCTTTTTTTGTGGCCCAGCTTCTCCTGAAGACAGAAGATACCTTGTGAATCAGGATTGTGTTTGCTTTGCAGTGGCAGAGCTGGACTCAGACACGCTTCCTTGAAGAAGGTTTGAGTAGAGCTAATGTTACTGGTTCCTCACACTCACAGGTGCCAAGGGGAAAAATAATTTAAAAGTTGTACATTTAAAAGTAGCATGCACCATTAAGCTGAGTCTGCTGTTGTGGAGAGGCATGGATTGACTGATGTATAAAACACGCTGTGCTTAGTGCAGCAGTGCGGACCTGCACGTGGCTTGAGAGTCTAATAGGGAGGGGGAGGAGAGCTATTTGTTTTGTTGTGTCAAACCATTCTGCTCCCTCTGAAAGGAAGCTCATTTTGGGATAATGAAAGAACAGGCATAGAAACTCAAACAATAGTTGCGGGATCTTAAAAGAAACCCACATATAATTTATTTCCTTCCTTTTTTTTCATAGACTGTTATCCATTAAAGTGTCCATAATGTTATTAAACTGGTGTATTCAGAATAATATGAAAGAAAATTAGATCATATTCAAGCTGACAGACAGTTGTACTGAGAACAGGCAGTGTTTCTTTCCTTGATCCCAACGATGCTGTCTTATGGTTCCAATTTTTTCTTCATTTTAAGAAAAGCATCAGTTCATTGTCTGTTTACAAGAACCTCATTGTATCTATATTCTCTTTAGTGTTTTGTCATTAAGAGTACAAAATGAGAGATACTTTAGGTTCACATTGGTGATTTTAAGATGAATTTTTCAGCATCAGTTTTATTTGACACCAATACAGGTTATCTGCACTCCTTGATCAATCCTTCATGTGGATTCCTTTCATGGCTTTTTAGTGCCGTTGATCAAATGCAGGGACTGTGCAGAAATGAGCCTCTTTTTCCTTGGCTATTCTGGCTGTTACTGAGGCAGTCAAAGCCTAAACTAGGTTAAAATTGCTACATGATATGGGTAATGAAATGCAACAATCTTTTCTACTTACTCTGTTGAGTGAACCAACTGATTTTATATTTTACTATTTGCACTGAATGTAAATATATTGGAACCACAGTTTCTACCCTTATACTGTATAGAGAAATATCATTTGAAAACCCAATAGGCAGGAAAAACACCGGAGAAATATAATAGGGAAAGCAGTGTGCACTGTAAGTATTATATTTTCTTATCAAAGGATAATTAAACTGAAATGATCAACTCCCTAACATAATAAAAAGAACATTGAGTATTCTGTGGAGCAAAGAGGTATTTTTGGCATCTGGCTACAGCTTCTCTATAGACTCACTATATAAAATAAGTACCAGTTCAGGAATACTTGCCAGCAACATTGTGTTAGAATAATATTGGAAATTCATTGTTGTTGCCATTGTTGTTAATAATAGTATTAGCATTATTATATTAAAAAAGATTTTTTTAGTAACATATCAAGGATAAAATCAGAAAACACAATGTATGATGGAGGTGATTACCTAAGGTTTGATGCTAACATTCAGTTATTCTTTTCCACTGAGAAGCATTTTTTGTCAACATTTTTAAGGACATTGGAATTGGCTTCTGGGAACCCTACAGTAAAAATGGAAGTGTTGCAAAAAAAGATAATGTGGGCTACTGATATTGAGCACAGATTGCCTCAATCTTCTTTCTGCTCTCTCTCTTTGATTTCTCTTTTTATTTTTTTCCTTTTCACAATAGCTGACCAAATAGCATGGTGTCCAGCAGGAGTATGTCAACAATTACTGGAAATGAGAAAGTCCTTTCTCCTCATTGATTATTGTAATTAATCTGAACAGAGGGATGCAGTGAATCATATGTTAAATGGCTCAGTAGGTTAGACAAAAACTGGACAGGAACTAAAAAGAAGAAAAACAACAGAAAAAATGAGACCGGTACAAATAAATAGCAGAAAATTTTAAACAGGAGCTAGCACTTCCACTTGGCATTAAAAATATAATATAACATCAAATGGATAGCCACTTTTAACTTTGTTCCAGAAATGAACTGGATACTGTCTTCATTTTGGGCCAGCTGATCCAAATGTAAACCAACCTTTTTTAAAAACCAAATACATAAAAGGGTATTTCATTCACAGCTGAAATCTATACCAAGGTTTAGATGTCTTCCTTGTATGGAAAAATGATTGCAAAAAGATATTGTGAAGTACTATTTGACACTGAGGTCATGGTGCTCACATACATTACACACAAGAAAGAACTCTTTATGCTTACTTAGAGAACAGTTGCAGTTACTGTTTGAACTGATTAAGGTATTGTTTTAAAAATGCACTTCTGCCTTTCAAAATGGTTTCATTAAGACCAGAGTGACATAATACCACAGGCCTGTAATTCAAATTTGTTGCCACTGTGGCAATAAAAAGCAAGTGCTTTTTTTTTCTTTTTTTTTTTAAAGCAGATTTACTTTTTAACAGTGAAGCTTTAGTGGATGATTATGACATCAAAGTGTGACAGACAGTGATTATGTACTGCAGGAGGAAAAGACGGATGAAAACAGACATTTAATTCCCTTAGCTTAAAGAGACATTATCCCTGGCTAGAAGGAAAAATAAGTGTTCCATTTCTTTTTCATTTAGGCAAAATCAGGTACTGATTTAACCAACTTGCCCTGTATGAAAGACTTTCTTTTAAAATCTTAATTGTAAGCTCATTTTCTTTTTTTTAAATATATTTTCAGTAAGTCATTTGCTTTTTGTTTTTTCTTGACTTTGAGACTTAATGCAGGCAGTTTGATGTTCTTTCCAAAGAGCTCATCCATAATTGTGCCTAGGCATGACCTTTTTGTTTTCTTTTTTTTTTTTGTTTTCCTCAGAAGAGCCACAGGACTAGGGAAAAAAATTTAAAAAGAACATACTGGATATAGAGGCTGAGGAATATAATTAATTTAAAATTATTTAAGATTTTTACATTTCCTCTGAAATTGAGAATTATCTTTTGAAAGTAATTCTCAAAAAGAAAAGAGAAAATACAAAATTCAATGCAAGGAACAGGATTTGATACAGCTACTACTGAAGTCCCTGGAAAGACCTTTTTTAGATCAAGTCTTTGTTGCAGATATAAGTAACTTCATAATTTTGATGTTTTTCCTATATTAATGGAATGTTTGGATTTGATTTTAAGTTGCATGAAATATGCAGAACAACAAATTGCTGTCAACCCTTAAAAGGAGACACAGACAGACAGATTAAATTCAAAACAATTTTTGGCTTTGGCTCAGAAGACTTTATCCCATTAAAGGTAGGGAAGGAGAAAGATGGGGGCTGGGAGGGGGTTGTAGGTTTAGTCGCTGAGGGGAAAAAAAAGACATCAGAAGAATCCTCTTGATCTAGAGCCAGTATATATCATTTAAGTGCCAGACTTCAAGCACATGCTCTTTAATGAAGAATTTTTTTTTTAATTCTTCTCTGACCAAACAAAAGGGACAGTTATGAAAGCAAACCAATAAGACCAGTAGATTATCTGCTTTTTAATGTTGCCATTCCTGCAAAATTCCACACTTTACAAAAATATCCCTGGCTTCTGCTTTCACACATACTATAACAAATTAAATGTCTGATGAGGGCCTTTTCTTTTGAATCGCTGCAGAATGCATTTTGATGAAGAGAAAAAGGTTCATAAACAATTTGTTCAAGGATAGAGAAGGAAGAGATGACATGAGGACAAAAGAACAGCAGTGTGAAGTAAGAATCACAGCTGAAATTTCTGTGATGGGCCAGTTGTCTCTTGTGTGCTGAGATTCATGTTAGAAAGTAAAAATAGAGGGGTAAGTTTCCAGTAATAAGCTGATGAGGAGAAGTTGGGAGAAAATGCTGCCTCCACAGAAATCAATGGCAAACATCTATCGATTGCACTGGAGCCTAGATTTCACCTCAGTTTTCCAGCTAACAATGTTGTGTCCAGCTCAAGTACTAGACATTGAATCTTCTTCAAAATATGCTTTGATTTCAGTTTAAAACATCTTGTGGACTAAAACCTCCTCTTCAGCTTCCAGAAAATATCTGCATTACATTTTTAACCTATCAACCTGTAAACAGTTTCTGTTCCTGCAGTTCTTGTAGATTTGCAATTTTCCATCTCTTCTTTCTCTTCCACCTTTTCTTATCTCCTCTCCTGGCTGAAATTTTAAGGTCTCGTCCTGCATTGATATAAATAAAAAGAAAGAAAAACAGTTTACAGTCTGTAATGCTTTATTTTACATCTCAGTGTATCCTGAGACTAGATCGTCATTCCACACTTCCGGAATGGTAATTGAACACAGGATTTTTCTAGCAATTCTATGAGTGTCTGTGTTGCGCACTTTGCAGTGACTCAGTGTGAACATCCATTTGGGTGGGTTAGCAGTCCTGTAGCATCACCTAAGTTTAATTTAGTACTCCTTGATAAACATGTCTTAGCATTACTTGCTAAGGAGGATAGAAACTGCAAACATGTGCTTTGCTTTTAAACTTTAGGATATCTTGTTTATAAAAAAAAAACAAGAACAATGTACAAACTTAGAAGCACATCCTAAAGCCCTGCATTCCCTGTGATCTTCTCTGGGATGATTGCAAGGATTTCCTACACAACTCACACTACCATGTGGGAATCTAAAAGAAGAATTTGATCCCCTATATATAGATGCCTGGAAGGCATTTATAGAAAAGTGTCACAACATGTATCTGATGTCTTCCCAAATGCACCTTTGCAACCATTATATATTCAGGAGAAAATTTTTAGCTAATGATTTTAGACACGTAGACATGTCAGTATCTTTTTGTAAAAGATCAAGACTGGAATAATAAATCCAAAAACATTCAGGTGGTAAGAGAGGAGATGCTATGTGTTATTGCAATGAACACTGAATGACATACATGCATTAGGAGGACACCTCAGAAAGATTAGAGCATTTCTCTCTGATTCATTTTAATGTAGCTCTTTATATTAAAAAATTGGATTTTTCAGGGCACAGAAAGCAAGCACAGTTGCTTGTGTAATGTATTAAACCTGTCACATTTTTCACTCTTGATTTCCTGTCCCTTTTATTATTTTATAGTCTAACTTCTAAAAATGTTAAGAATTTTGGCAGACTTCATGGAATTCTGATTTTAAGAACACAAAACAGGAAGCTATTTTGAATGCTCCCACTTGATCCATCTTTGTGCTGGCAGCACAATGCCTGTAAAATCCACCTGCTGGAAGTCGGGTGGTTTATGCAAAGGGATGTCATGGTAATTTGGAAACTGCTGAATACAGAGTGAAGCCTTTTCCTGCCCCCAAACCTGCCACACCAGTTTTTCTAGCTCATTACATGCCAAAACTTTTGATTGATGTGCTCACTTCAGTCACGGGTAATTTTAACTCCTATATTAAGTAGCTGCTGCTTCCACTCCATTATATTTCCTCGTATGGGGCAAATCAGAGCTCAAGCTTGGCCTGTATTGGTCTGACCTAAAAGCCAGAGTAAGCCTTTGTTTAGTTTTGCGTAGGCGGCAAGCCAATATTTCAAAACAACTTAGACAATCACACTGCCTTGTCTTAATTGTTAAGATCCCTTGAAATGGAGCTTTTTGGGACTACTACATAGAATTTTTTTGCGAGCCCCAAGGAGGTGAGAAAGTTGTAAAAAGCTTACTAGATACAAACCTTTTCACAAAGTTTAAGTAGAATATTAAGTGCATCACAGAACAACCTGTGACTGCTTTACGTTGTTGCAAGTCGATGGAACTCCTATTTTGCACAGCCTGTTCCTTAATTCCCTGGATGAGTTTAGAACAGAAAAGAAACAGAACAGAAACACTGGGTGTTTTCTCTCAGAAAAGAGCCCCCACCTATAGTCCTGTAGAAACCAGGGTACATTTTAAGAGTGAAATGATTACCTAAAATAGGATTCATCTATCCTATGGCTCTTTAAAAGACACCTCACCTAAAATGACTGTTTAGATACTTTATCTTGAAAACAGGAAAATATCAGTACTTCAAATACATAAGTCATAGAATTAGTGTTTAAAACAGGTGTGATTTTAACAGCTGTGAAGGGGGAGAACTGATATATGCAATGTTTCTCAAATCTGATCTCTGCCTTCAGGTTTGGGGCTATATATCATCCAGTCACCTAAAGATTTGAAAATGATACAGATTATAAAATCTTTAGACAGCATGTGGATTCTCCTTCATTTAATCCTGTTTCAGGATTAAATTTCACTACAGGGAGGAATGCAATTAGCTTGAGATGTGGCTTGGCTTTTACAATAGGATAGATCAGAGCAAACAGTACCCCTAAATGGTTTGTGGACCTCAATTTGCATATTAGGTATGTCATTTAAAGATCTGTGTAAAGCCATTTGGTGGAACATTAAACATTCAACCTCCTACCAGTGCTTCGCTGATGAAGTTGAAATGTACATTTTAAATATATCTGTACAGGTCTTTCAACTTGCTGACAAAGCACATTTATTCACCTGGGCTGGTTATAAGTAATAAAAAGACAAATTATAACAGTACATAGTCATGCCTGGCTCCATTTTATGTTTTTTGTAGAGCACATACCTAGAGCACACCTTCAAAATGATCTGGTAGATAGATTATTTAGGTTCTGTACAAAGACATTATCTTAAACCCACAGTATAATACAACATAAAATGAGGGATTCATTTAAATAAACAAATATGAACATCAGAAATGTTGATATATCCCTCTTTGAGCTAATTATGAAGATATACCCATTATCAGAAACAAGCAGGCTCTTACTGAGAGTAGTGCATCTCATCCTAAAATAGTTAAATAATATAGACCAAGAGAATTACTTCCTAAAATGACTGATTGTCTCTGTTCAGAAGAAAGTGAGACTAAATTGTACAGCTTGGAGTATATCTCTATGCTGCCGGTGCCAAGAATTAGATAAGATGAATCCCTTCCAAAGATCTTTAAAAAGCTAGTGCTGAAACACAAACAAGCTACCTATGGATTATGTCTTTTTTAGAAGAATTTCTGGGCTACTTCTTCTGCACAACTTCAAAAATAGATTGTAATGCTCTTTGAATCAGTTAGAAATAAACTTAATTGCTTGCTACTCCTATTCATTAAAAAAATTCTTTCTGTATCTTATTTCATCAATTCCAAAGTCACTTTGTGGGAGAGAAATTGGTATGTCAGGAATCTACATATTCAACTTACAAAAGTGTCTACTGTCTTCACCCCCTTGTAATGAAACGGAAAATAAACTAGGTCCGTCAATATGGTAGTGCTGGAAAAGATCTTGCCAAAACAAAAAAAAAGTAAATCAAGAACCCATTCTGTATTAAGATGACAAAAATGAAAATCTTTATCAGGAAAGGGTTAGGAGAAGTTATACATTATACCTAATGAAAGGAAATCACATTACACAAAAGAAAATGAATTTATATTTAAAGATTACACCTATAGTAGCTAATCTATTTTGCCTGCGGTAAGGAACTCTATGGTAACTCTTGCATTATGAAAGTACACATGCCACCTTTTACAAGAAATCAGATACACTTACGAACCTTTTCAAGTTTACAAAATCAGTTGTCAGAATATTGACACAAGGATTGATTATATCATTGCCAATATCTAAGTGTCATTACCTCCTCTTACTACTGTGGTATAGATGCTCAATATGTTAACTCACCCAAAATAAGGCTTTCTCACTCAAAGATTTAATAAGAAACTACAAATATTCAAACTGAATTAACTTACAAAAAATTCACTCTCTAACAGTGTCTAAAATTAGGCAAAGGTAGTCTGTCTCATGGAGGAAAAAAGCAAAAAAAAGCATTATCTTTTTAAAAGAATAATTACATAAACATATGTAAGTTAATTAAAAGGCACTTAAGCAAGGCTAAACAGGTGCCATAGAGATTAAATTAGCCACATCAGAGGCTCCGTATATGGCACAAATACAGAAAGAGACTCTAAAGGGAGGTGACATAAACCAGCCTGCTAAAAACTCAGAATAAAGGAAGTTATCCGAATGATAAAATCGGATAAAAATAGTAAGAAAGAGGCTTCAGGCTGCCATTTAACGCATCCCCTGGCCCAGTCACAATCAGCTATGCTTATATGACCTGTATATTTCTATGATATTCTGAAAGACCTCCAGTACTGGACACAATCTCCACATCTAACCTAATTCAGAGATTCATTGTCTTTTCTTTTCACGTAGCCTGAAATTTTCTTGCTGCTGTTAGTCCATCCTAACCACCATGGATACAGAGTACAAAGTATTTCTTCTTACAGAGCTTCTTGTGTACTTAACAACTGTTTTAAATGTTGCCATTCGGTATCCTGGTGTTTTTTCTTTTTGTTTTGTTTTGTTTTGTTTGTGTGTGTCCATTGGTTGCTGCAGTCGTCTCACTGCTATAATCATTCTTTCTAATCTTGTAATTCTTTCTACTTACTTTTGGACTCTCTTCTTGGTCAGCATCTCTCCTGAAGTGAAACATTCAACTAGAAAGACCTCCTTCAGAAAGAGAAAGTAGATTCTAATCAATAAGGATGGAAAGCTCTGGAAATATCAGTTCTGGAAAGTTACACATAAAATTACAGTAAGGCAGGCCACAGAAATATGAGAAAGTGACTTACTAAGAAAATAAAATATTTTCAAATACTGCTACTAAGTAGTAGACTACTAAGGTCTTTGCTAGCATTTTTTGCAATATCAGAAAATATAAATGGTAAATCTCATACAGTTTTTGAAAAGACCTCCAGGATTATCTTCGGGACTGGAAACCCTGGGGGTTTATGTTGTTGACTCAAGCATGATGGAAAATTGGAATATGATTGTTGAAGTAGTTACTGCCCAGGGTTCCTACTCTTCTCCTAAAGTTTATTGTTTCTGCAGTAGAACAGCTGACCTAAACTATTGCGATAAACCAACTTTGATTTCAGTTCACAGAAGTATAAAAAATAACAATTTTAAAATCTGAAGATAGCAAGTCTCCCAAAATACTGTCATCCAGCATGTAAATCAACAACTTCTGCTCTGTACCAAAATGTGGTAATAAAGAACAAAGTTAACATATGGATAGATAAAATTGGCACACCAAAACATTAGCCTGGCTTTTGTGGATGTGAGTTACTTACTGGAGTACTTCTCTTAGCTTTTTCACAAATTTATAATAAAGAGTGACTCAGCCAGTAAAATTCATTCAGTAATTCACCAAAGACTCTTAAAACTGTGTAGTATGTCATTCCTCCCATGAAGTGACATGACAAGGGGATGGAAGTTATTATAAAGCTATTTTGGAGAGTCAAATTTAAGGAGATGGAATTTACAAAGAGGACATGATGGTTCTTCTTGAAGAAAAAGGAAGAATAAGAAGTAAATAAAGGAATTCTTTTTGCCTTTTCACATGCTTGAGGAACTATGGACTACCACTTCAGGAACCTGTGGAGATCACAAACTTTAACATATTAAAACAAAACATGGAGCAGACTTTGACATGAATACTTACTTATTCACTAAACATTGATGTTGCTACAGGCTCCAAAATCGTACACTCTTCTGTGTCTTAGTACATAACAACAAAAATATTTTCAGACATCCATTAAATACTCAAGGAATACATTTTTCTTTTTTCTTTTTTCAAGGCTACTTAAAGTATCATCAAGTTTTACCAAGTTAACAAAAATTTTAAAGAGCCTAAGTCAATTTGCACCTACTTTTGCAGCTGTGACATAAAGAAAACAAGTAAAAGCAATATCTCCAGTGTACTGTATTTCCCTCCTGACTTTTTTTATAATTTTTCACACTTATGTTTACCATGTGGCATGATTTTTGCATTCATATCAAGTAGGTGAACGTTTGTTGATAGACTTCCATAATTTAATTCTAAAAACAAAAGAGAAAAAGATGAAAGTGGCACTTTTATTTTAGAAAACTGGAAGACAGGAACGGGCACATTATTTCATTAAAATCAGGCTAAAATAGTTTGAATATTTATGTATATAAGCTGCAAAATTTTAAGATGATGTTAGAATCAATCTACCAGGAAAATTCCTCCCGGCAAATTCATGAGGGAACTTTAAAGCACCATAGCATTGACTCGTAACTCCAGAAAAATCACAGTATAGAAGGAAACATTGTTTTCATTTAAGAATCCAAGTTTGAAGTCAGTGCTAATTTTCCTTTGACTTAGAGATATTATATTGCTTCTTGAAATACCACTGCCAGTAACACAGGAACAAGGGATGTTATTTTAAAATCTTTTGTTTAAAGCTGCTTTTTTTTTTTTCTTTTTAAGGAGCTTTAATCTCCCAAATCATCAATGTCCTCTTCAAGGCCTTTTTTTCTCTCCTTCTACATCTTTATTTGGAAAGAAACATAAACATGAACTTTTACATGTTCCATTTGGTTGCCTGGTTAAATCATTCTGTGAAACCTTTCTAAAGTCCATTTCTTCATAGAGATTCAAAGCTTAATATAAATATATCATATCTGTAAAAGAAGAAGGAAGCTGATACAGTTATGCAGATACTTTAGAGGACTTCAGCTGTGTTAACTTCAGGGACAGTCTGGGATTTTTGACAGCTTTGAATATGGCTTTCATTGTTATTTAACTCTAAAGTGAGGTTTAATACTTTCTTCTTTTGCCATCAGAAAATATTTGTCTTGGGAAAATAATATATATTGGGATTAACAAACTCCTTTTATTTCACTATTGCACAGGGGTTGTTTATATGTGGAAAGCTGGGATGATGTTCTTATTCTGGGTTTAAATCAGGTTTGGTTCAATTTAATATCCAGAAGCATCTGCACTAGAAACACTTTACCGTTATAGAAATACCAACACAGTAAACGAGCAAAGTGCTCCTAATGGAGCCATTATCAAACTGAACCTTTGTATCAATATAATAAATTCACTGTCTTGAAGCAAATCAAGTAAAGGACATCTTTGCTGGTAGAACAGAATCTGTAGTAGGGATTTATGCCAGCTCAGATGTGTGAGTTTAAGTCCACTCTCTGTACCTTGGCTATTTGAACTGTAACAAAGTCTTTAAGGTAGACATAGTCTAAATCAACCAGGAACAAGGTTGGAGGAAATGGCTTAAATTAAGCTTCAATAAATCAATGCGAAATTGAAATAAGTGTGTTTAATGAAATTGTATTGGATTAAAAGATGGTTTAAATTCAGTGTAAATTTGGTGTAAATTTCTTGTTTGTATATACAACCATTGTGCAGTCTGAATCTCAGCTGTTTCCCTACTAATTCTCCCAGTTCTACCTTGAAATGTATTTTATTCAAGCTCAGATATCAGCTTTCCTTCAAGTATAGCCTTCACATATAAGCAAATGTGTGTCAAGCAATTTAGGAATATGCCTGAAAGAAATATGATTTTCCCTCCTGAATCAATCAATCCTCTCTTCTTCCTATACTACCTATACAATTCTTATAAATGATACCTTCACAATTCTACTGGGAGGTTAAGTAAGTGAAATGTTAATGCAGTTCTCGTATGAGAAAAAATACATGTAGATTCCCAGTGCTCTGCAATCATAACGCTTCAAGATCATATTCATATTCTTGAAATGCTAGCTGCCTAAGATATCACAATCTCTATTTCTTTTAAGAGATTAAAAAAAAAAAGGAAAAAGGTAGAATGAGTGTCATTATGTGAGAACCTATTTAATTAATTGCAATTGGATCCTTGCGAAGGATTTACAAACAAAGGGGTGGGATTGCAATTAACATGTTCCCTTGTCCCTGAGCAAGCCTCCCCTTTGATCTTTCCAGATGACAGGAGATGTGTCTTAGGAATCAGAATGTAATGTAGGCATCAGCAGTGATTGATGGAGGGGTATCAGGGCTGAGCGAGAGGAAACTCTTCAGGCAGGCATACATGTGTCACTGTATTTATTGCACTGCCCCTCCTCCTAGTTCTTTCCTGAAAGGAACCTTTTCACCTAGGTTCAGCTTGTCATTAGCAGTGGCACTACAGATGGGTGTTTTTCTTTTTTAGCTATGATCTCTGGAAGCTGTGTTCTGTGTCAGTTGCTCCTTTCTTTTGACCTACTTTGGATTGCAGCTTTGCCTTTAATAAGAACACAGTGCTCTTTTCACAGGTTGATAGTCACTAATGCAGATAGAGCCTGGGAGAAAAAAAAAATATATGGAGAGAAAGTATTCGGTACTTAGGTTCCTACCTCTAACCTGAAACAAGGTAGAGTAGAAATATTTTTTACGTATATAAAGAAAATATCTCAGGTATTGGAAGTGACACAGCTTGATTTTGCACAGGATAATATGCTCTTTGTCTTGTTTATGAGTATTAGTACTAGTCCACGGAGTATTTAATAAAAAATATGCTAGTACCAAAGACTCAGTCAAAAGAAATGTCTTCATCAGTCACTTTTCTGAGTCCTCAGTGTACAAAATAACATGGCTCAAGTCTTTAAAAAAATTGTGGGTGCTCACATCAGCTGGACCTCAGGGTTATTATTTAGTCTATGAAAAGTCCCTCAAAATAATCTGCTATAATTTAAATTATGTTAAAAAAATAAAGGTAATGTGTTTCATGGCAATGATTGTTGCCTTGTGACTGCTCAGCTGATAGTCGTTTGCCTTCCAAAGTATGGTCAGATTAATGACATTGTACTACAATGGCCTCATGTCTTAAAGAAAAAGGGGACTCTTACTGACAGCAGCATGTGTGATTCTTCTGTTATATAGCTCATGCATGAAGCTGTCATATGTGAAAAAAGCTGGTCCTATGGAATAGGAGAATTCTGGAAGGAAGGTGAGAAGTTTGCCGTGCTGATTTGATACCAAATTCTGTGAAGATCTTATTTTAGAGTTTTATGTCATAAGAATGTTGCCATTTATATTTGTGTAGGCTAATTTAGTCATTCCTACAACAGATGATTCAACAAAAAACATAGGCATATGACTAATTTTCACTATATATGTAACTCAGTTCTTATTTAACAAAGCATATTATGTTTCATAATATATTATACTATACAGAATATTATAAACATGCGCTCTTCTCTTAAGGAATTTAAGTCATCTTCCATTTGGGATGTGAGAGAAGAGTGAAATTATTTTTGTTATTTTGAGAGAGGAAGGAAAATAAACCCTCCTGTTTTACATAAAAGTGTCTAAGCAATTTATATAACACTTGTAAAACTCCTACAAATCTAAAATAGCATTTCTTAAGTAACTGTGGCTGAACAGGAAATGTAGCAAGAAGCAGAAATCTATCGAATCAGTTAAAGCTTTTAGGAGTTGCACGTGGCCGTACCATTATGGGAGAATTCCCATGTAACCCAAGTGACTTTGTAGCATTAGTTCTTTCCGGGATTTAGCCTTCACTAACTGTTTTTTTATTAAACTCTACCAAACTTCAAGGAGGTATCTCTCAGGTGGCACATTACAACAGCATACAGCAGCCTTTTGTAGACGAAATATAATTAGGGTTAGCTGATTGCTAAGAGAATAGAGAAAAAGCATCAGAAAAAAAAAAAAAAGCAAAAAAAAAAGCCCTTGTATCTTAAAAGCTGTGTTCAAAGCTGCATGTGTGAGTATACATAAAAGTTTTGATAAGTGCTCACTAAGGATAGCAGATATATAACATAACTAGTTAATTAAGCTATCATGCAAATAATGCTGCAGTAAGCAGTCATTAGAGAGCCCCTCAACAGATTCACCTGTCCTTTTCTCTCAATTTATTCTGCCAGAATTTTATTACAGCTGAGAAAAAGTAGGAAAAATAATGTGTGAAAACTATATCAGGAATGACAGTTGCCTCTGAGTGTAGCATATCTACGAAATTATTTCTTTTGTTAGAAAAAAGAAACAGCTTCATTGGCAAGAAATAAGCATCACCCGTTTTCTGACTTCTCTGTAGCCTTTCAGACAAAGTTTTATTCAGGCTTTGTCTCTTTCTGGCTATTTAAAATAGTTGACAGGCAACATTCCTCATGGAAAACTCTTGTGGATGATCCAAAGATTTTATGTTGCGGAATAAATATGCAGATCCCACTCTCTGCATGTGTGTATTATATGTTCATGGTGTGTTTATGAATAAGAATATTCATGGAAATTAGAATGATACAACTGACTTCATTTGATGCCAGATAAGATTTAGATATCAAAACAAGTCCTTTTAAGGAAAGTGAAGACACAGGGTTTGGACAGTAGAGTGTACATAAACTTGGCAAAGAGCAAGTTCAAGCTAGAATGATATGGAGGAATAAATTTGCTCTTCTGTGAGTATTTGGAAAGCCTGTGTTCCCAAATTAAGTCCCACTCAAGGCTTAATTTTTTTTAAGGTTGAACTAGAAAGGCATAAAGCTGCAGATCTGCAGAAAGGAAGCAACTTGTAACATGCATTCCTTGGTCTTCCAAACGAGGCTGTACACTACTGCTGTCTCTCATAATCTAAGAGTCAGGTGCAGTTTTTCTACCTGGTTATCTCACAGGATATCTCATAGGAGAGGAATTTTCATAATGAAATAAGCTATGATAACTGCCATTTGTTCGTAGAGAACAAGAGCCCTTTTTCCTGAACACAGGAGAAACAAGAAAAAAACAAAACACAAAACAACAAACCAACCACCAGGAGTGCTACTTTACTTGTGGCTTCAAGCCCATTTTATCCAGCATGTGGTTTAAGATATGATCTTTACAAGGCCACGGTCCCAGTGCTTTTGCAATCTGGGTGTCCTTTTTCATTATTGATTTCTCAAGCTTCTCACTTGATGATGAAGTGAGATGTTCCTCTCCCTTCCCCACCTTTTTTTTTCTTCTTTTTTTTCTTTTTTTTCCTTTTTTCTTTTTTTTTCATTCTTTTTTGGTTTTTTTTCTTTTAAGTGTTCTGGTTGGGTCTATGTGGAAGGACTGATACTCTGCAGTGTGGTTCAATTCACATCTCAGCGCTCAGACTTCCTTCCAAGAAGAATCTGAGAATATGGGAGGGCGGTGTAGACCTGGGTCTTCTTCTGACATGCAGAGATGCTGGCAAGATTAAAGTCTAGATGCAGTGGAGTATGCCGGTGCTGCCTGTAGACACAGTTGTCTTTTATAGACTGCCAGACTTTTGGATTAATAAAGAACAAAAATCCCCATCTGCTTACGTTACAACTTTTTCTTAAATCCCTTTTTACTAGGAACAATTTCCACTTAGTTCTTCCTGATTTCAGTGCATTCATACATAGTTTTTTCATTATTTCTGTGCCACAATGCCCCTTACTAAAGAAACCTGTATCTGAAAACTAAACAGGGCCAAGGACTCAGTTGTCTGTGTAAGTTATTAGAAAAGTCTTCATGGTTTTGTCTTGGGTGAACTATTCTTCAGACTATGGCCAGAATACACAATGGTTAGCATGGGTGGGTCAGCTCCCATCAGGAAGTTTGGATGCAGCTGTCCTAATTCAGCTGATAAAAAAGTTAGGTTAATCATGAAGCATCATACCAGGATGTGAATCTTTTTGCGTCGTACTTCGGAGGCAGCCATAGTGTTAACAATTGTCCCACCTGAGCCTTAATACATGCAAACTCTCCTTAGACAATGCAGAGAAAGACTTTCCAGAGGTTGGAGAACCATTTCATTAACTTCTAGTGGAGACTTTGTTATGCTTTTGTCTTGGGTGGAAGCCATTCATCGTTATTTCAAGAACTGATTAGATTTCTTACTGATTTCTTCATGAAAAGGCAGCCAACAAATCCATCAGTTATACATTCTTGAGTGCCATCTACTGGCACATTCTCTATTACAAGCACATATACACATTTGCATGTATGTATGCATATTTTTATATATGTACATATAAAGACACACATACCTATATGCACATATAGATATATAAATATCTGTACATGCATGTATAGATATAAATGTATCTGTAAATCAGTCTTGTAATAACCAATTTACAATGTGCCTTCACCCATTCAAAACTCTCACCTCCCTGTTGCTGTGCTTAGGAGTTAAACCTAAGTTAAATTAGCAGAATTAATGAAGTCGGTTTTCCTATGAGACTGTGTCCCGTATTCCTATCCAATTCCATGCCCCCTCCCACACACAGACAACTCACAGCTCTGAGCTCCCAGTCACCCCAGCGTCATCCTACCCTCTCTGAATTGGTGGAGTTATAATTGTTCTTTCCTCAGAGAGAACATTAATTTCTGTGCTTTACTCTGTCTCCAGAGTTGGCAAAACTTTTAGAACATGCCCATCTTTGAGCTACCTTCCCTTCTTCTCAGACCTCACTAAACTGATCACTAAGGACATAAAAGTTACCGGGTAGACCAGTACAAAGTACAGAGGCTGTAATCCCATCTCTCTTTTCATTTTAATTGCATTCATTTTCATGTAGTTCATTTTAATTAAATGGTTGCCCTAATAATCGTTAAACATGGATTGAGAGTTAAATAAATATATTATTTCTTCTTGAAGGAGATTTAAAGATCTTTTTGGTTTGATTTGGGACTTGGAGGTGACTGCTTAGGCACTGATAAAGATACCCCTCCCATTGGCGTTCATATAGAAATGAATAGGTGAAAATGAGAACAGAATTTTGCTTATGGTGGTTCAGATATCTCACTTGTTGCTTTGCCGTTGGGAGTGGCATTCTCAGAGGATAAGTGCTAACTATTAGGTTCTAGCCTGCAACCACTTTCTTCCCAAAGCAATGTTAAAAGATGATAGTTTTCTGAAGTCCATGTTCAGGATTAGTCTTTTCCATTTATTTCTGTCGCACAGAAAATTCCGTGTTCTGTTTGTACTAGATAATGAGAAATAAATATGGGAAAAGACATGCACTTCACAGATCAGGTAGGATTGCTACACACCTGTGCTCTATCCAGGTGATGAAGTGTAGCAATAGACATTTACCAGAAACAACTGTTAATTACAAAGTATCGAGCCAAGTAACAATCATTTGTGACTTTTCAGTGTGGTCCTGTCCTATTCCATGCATTTCACCCTTCCAACAACAAAGGCCTGAGAAAAAAACATTTCATGCAGCCAGTTCTCATTTCGCCTTTAAGAAGTAAATTTCAGTGCTGAGCCCAAGACACAGACAGTTGCTCAATACTGTAGAAATAACATTCAGAAAGAGAAAATACTTCTTTCAGTTTATAACCATTGGCTAAACTGAAGAGCAGAACGTCGGTGTGGTATCACAAATCTATTGCAATGTATCAAGACCCCAACTCAAAATGTTTTTTTCCCTTTTTATTTTCAACAAAAAAAAAATTGCTTGCTACATGAAAAGAATAATTTTGGTCTAGAATTTTCAAAAGAAAGAATAAAGAATTAACCATTTGCAAGTAAATCATGATCCTTTTGAAAAAATGTGCTTAAGATCATGGATACGAGTAGGTCCAGCAAAGTTTCATGTAAAAAATAAACACTAAGAAAGGCTAGAGTTCACATCTAATTTTAAGCTAACAAAGAACAAGGAAATGTGACAAACAATGGAGAGAAGAATAATAAAGTAAAAAGAGATCAACTTATTTTCCCCTTTGTCTTTCTCTGTTGGTTTTGTTTCTATATTAAACCTCTATCTATTTCAAATTTTATGAAATATCTGCTTTACTGGCTTTGAATTGATTGAGTGTTTTAACTTTTGGTTACTTCTAATATTGTTCTTAGGAGTTTCATTTTCCTACAAGACATCTACTTCGTCTTCTGAAATATGTTACATTCTACACATTGCCTTTTAATTTTAAATTAGATCAAAATGAAATAGAAACATAAAGTGAAACCACTATGTGGTTTCCTGTTGTCCACTTTCTTCCCTTTATTCCTTTTCTATAGTTCAAGTGCTCTTCTTGCCCTGTGTAAATAGCTGCAAACTATGAGCAAGAAGTTAGGAAACGGAGATACCCATGGTTCCCTTCCCTGTAGAGTTGCATTCATGTCACACATATATCCACTCTGCTTATCCTCCAAAATAGCTAGTATTAATCATACTAGAGGTCAATGGAAACACAATTATTGATTTTGATGAGTTTTGGATTAAGATCAAAAAAACTGGAACTTCTAATAGGTGATTACCAGGGGGTGGGGGAGCAGTGAATAAGATTTTCACGCACTGCTGAATCATACATAAAGAGCAATATCATTATTTAGTGTATTAACCCTATCCTGACTTGAAAAAATAAGAGATTTTGTAGATGAAGTAGCTTTTGGAACACAGCAAGTAAAAAATCTCAATAGTACAAAAACAGTTCCATGATTTTGAAAATATGAAAAATACGAAGAATTACTCCCTAGGTAAATGAATTCTCATTCATTTATCACACAGTATATTTAAACTATTTGCCTTTACTCTAGACTTGACTAAAAACAGCAAAGGTGATTTCTGCTTGTTATGATGGGATCTGTACTAGCCTCTATAGTTAAATGAATCATGTTTTTTATTATAGTCCATTATAGTTTCTCATAGATTTCTGAAACTTTCAGCTTTCAGATTGAAATTTTGCAGGTTTGTTCTCCCCGAATATGACATTTATTGGTAATGTCATTACTCTTATCACTGGTTATTATTTTCTGTGTGAAGATGGTTTGTGCAAGATGTTTGGTCAGTTTTGAAAGATAACCATGACAGGAGAGAGGAAGAATATGCTTTTTTAATACAAAAAATCTTATTTTTAAAGATTTTTTATAAAACTGCTAACGCTTCAAATAATGACAATAAAATTTTAATTTGCCACTGCAATGTATTTATTAAGAGTGTATTTGTTCCCAGAAAATAAAAATGGGGTGAAAATCCAAGAACAAATAATATAATATAAGACTGTACTATTCGGGAAATTTTATCTGATCCTGTAATTAAAGACTGCTATAATGAACACATGCAGAGACAAAGTTAAAGTTGTACGTTCCACAAAACAGACTGAATACTTGGCACAGCTATTTGGGAAACAGCACTATACAAAAAGAATGAATTATTTGACCAGCAATAGAACTGATCCAAGGATCAAAATAAGGGGTGCGTGTGACAATTATAGCAATAAATGTCCAAGCTATTAGTAGAATGCATTATCCACCTAATAATAAGACACCATAAAGGATGTGCAATGTAACACTTGACACTGCAACTAATCCATCTTTTTACATCAGTTCTATGAAATGGAATAAAAATTCAGGGGATAGTTTATATTTCTGGTTATCCTTAAAACCTTCTCTGTAGCCTGATATCAATAGACGAAAATATTTTTTTTTTACCTTCCTATCTTTCTTCTTCCTTTTTTTTTTTTCTTTCCCCTGATTCAATTTGCACATTGTCTTTGAAGTTTACTCTTTGCCTTTAATTACCTTTGATGGACTGGCAAGGCTGTTTCCACAGAACAGTTCATAGACTTAGGCTAATATATCATAAATGAGAAATCTTCTGCTTGAAGCACCATTTTAAACTGGAAGGACACATCGCATTGACATACACTCAATAATAACATTTCACAGCTTTTAACTAAGCTGGTAAATGTGCTCTTTTTCTTTTTTTTTTCCTTTTTTTTTTTTTTCTTTCCCCTCTCAGAGACAGCTGCCCATTCCTGTTCATGTACTGTTTCTGCCAATACTCTGATGTCTTTATTTAGGGAATTATAAAGAATTGCTTGGAGTCTTCTGCAGTTTCAAAAAACTAGCCATTGAAGGGGAGGAGGATAAAACTTATTCAGAAGACAGATGACAGCTTTTCATCTGGGGATCATACAGAAGGACGCTTCCTTCCATAAAAATAGATCCTGCAATGTTCTTTGCTCCTCACATTTCACAAGGGCCAATCATTCTTAAAAAGAAAAAATAGCTTAAAACTGTAAAGTCAGCTGAATCCTACAATCCTCATTCAGCCAAACTGGTATTTTTTTCAATTATTACTATTTTACACAGTAAGGCATGCAGAGTTGGCTCCTAAAAGAAACAGATTGTTCTCGCAGCCGCCCCTCCTGCCCTTCAAGAAACAATACCAGCCTGAGTTAAATCAGCTCGCACAAATTTTGTTTCATAAAGAGACCATTTGAATTGCATTTGTCGACAGTATCTTTTTTGTATCAGAATGCTGCTAAAGATGGAAAAAAGCAACAGAAAAAAGGAACATTGTGATCATTATTAAATAAACTGTCATCCTATTTAACTGAATGGAGTGATTTAAATGTCACCATAATGAGCTGTTTGGAGTTTATTTTTTAAATTATAATCTGTTAATTAACGATTAATGTGTGTCTTTAAGACATAGCCCACTGCAGGAGGTACTGGTGAGGCATTTTGCCTCAGCAGGAGTGCTAGGCAGTAGTTAACACAGAATAAGCAACTGGGACAGATCCTCAGCTGGTTAGGATTTAACTTTGTATTTTCTGGAGTACAAAAGAATCTATACTTTCATATGGAAATGTAGGTTTCAGAAGTGTCTTTCAGCAGGTGGGGAAGCATAGGGCTGGAGCATGCAAGCATATTGGTCAGTTGTATTCCCTGGGGATGGAAAAGGAGCAATAAAACTGGAGTTTCATTAGCAATACAGACAAGCAGGGATGAACCATTTAGCTGACCCGCTCCTACCCATTATACCAAGTACGGAAGGATCAGTGATCATGCTATCTGTCAGAACAAGTGTTTCAAGCATAAATAAAGAACAAAGCAAGAAACATTTCTACTTACAGGTTGACAGTAGGGGAGTTATAAAGATTATAGCTCTCATTTACTTCCAGGTGTTACAGGAGGACTGACGTCTGGCCCAAACAGTTCAGCCACTGAAACTTTCAGTTTCAACTAAACTAGTTAGTTGATTGCCTTGTGCTATATGAAGCAGTGCCCCTTTTTAAAAAATCAATTACTTGTTAAGGCTCGTGTCTTTTTTAGGTCTCAGCCCCCAAGTTACCTGACTCAGTGCTAACCATTACTTTTAGCTCCTAGGCAAAGACTCGATTGGGAAGGTCAGATTATTCCATGTGACTGCTGACCACACACTACTGTGGATGCCATTGTTCCCTATAGCACCAAAAGACTTCCAATCCTCTACAAACTGGAATCCTCTAGAAACTGGAAATTTTAATTTAAAATAGATGTACACTCCACGTCCCCAATATTTAAACAAGACGGTTGTGAAGTTTTCGTATTTTTTTTTCAGTTTCTTCATGCCAGAATGTGATTGAGAAAGGTTGTCTGAACTTTTTTTTGGTTGGTTTGTTTTTTTTTTAAATTTACTGATTAAAAGCAGTGGTTACAGGTTCCTCAGCTGATGCCGGATCTCTGAGACCACACATTACTGGCATTTTGTTTCGTCTCGCCTAGCTTAAACTGGGAAGAAGCCTCAAGCTCATTGGTATTGCTTGGTTGCCTTGCAGAGTTAGAGGACAGCAAATATGGCTGTCTTGTAAATGAAAAGCTAGTAAATACTAGTACTAATTTTAGTTCTTAGTGACCTCCAATTACAAATTCATGTAGCTGTATGTAGAGAGATTTTTTCACACTACACATAAATGTCTTTGATTTCCTTTTTACACTAGTGTGTTCATCAGCTGAATTTTCTTTCTCTTTCTCTTTTTTTTTTTTTTTTTTTTAATTTCTACACCAGGTCTTGGAGAAATATTAAACTTAATTAAGTAACAATAAGAGGTGTACCTGCTCCTCCAATGTGGAGTTTCAGCTGTAGCTGACACTTGTAGAAAGACTTCTTCTGTGCTATGTTCAGGTTTCCAGACAGCTGGAATGCTTCCCACACCCTGCCTACCTCTACACAGAGCTATGTACAGTCATGGTCCCAAAATGGATCATTTGCATTTTTATTCTGTATTTTTATGCCTCTTGCCTTATATTCAGGCTTCTTTCTTCACTGAATCTGAAATTCCTAAAATATTAAGTCACTGTCCTCACCATATTCTATGTTTTTATGGGTTTTTTTCTGTTTGTTTGTTTTGTCTAAAATATATTTTTGAAATGAAATACAATTGTAAACAAATTAAAATGGCATAAACAAATGCAAGATATGCTGAAGAAGTTCAGTACAGAGAAACAGAGAACTTGTTAAAAGGGAAATATTTAGCTGAGCTTAAAGCAAAAATAATGCATAAAGAGGAACAGACAAAGAAAGAGGAAAAGATATTTTTGAGGTTATTTGGAAGCATAAAGGCTTTAGTTTAGACACAGCCATTAGCTATGTTAACTGACACAGGTCAGCTTGTCTTCATGATACCAGAATCTGTGTAATTAATGAGAATGGCTGTGGCCTGTGCTAGCTACTGACTCATCTCCAGGAAGTCTATGGGAGAGTGCTGGCTGGCTTCAGCCAAAACTGCTCGAGAACCGGTAACAATAATGTAAGGTTATAGATGAATTAATGTTTCTGAGAGCATAACTGTATAGTATCTGCAAACAGGGTTTCTTCTGGGGAGCTATATTTTTTGTCTGGCTTTCAAGCCTGTGCTGCAGCTGCTAGTACAGCTCTGCACCCTCTCCACCAAGCCTCTCTCACCTGCATAGTTTTGAGGCTGGAGTTGGAGCACCTCAGGTGCTCTCTGGTTGAGGTCAAATGTGCCTTCAAAGGACTGTGTAGACATCATCCTTGGTTTCTTCACTATAGATGGAATATGAATATGGTGTAAAACTGGGCCCGTGGGATATTTCATATATTCTCTATTCCTTCATACAAAATTTGATTTTTTTCTTGAGAGCAGAAAAAATTATACAGCATATCACAAATAGCAATTACAATTCTATATTCTACTAAAAATTGTTATATCCTTCCCTCTCTGTCAAAAAAAAAAAAGTTGTTTTTTTTTCTTTTCCTTACCAGAAAGTCTTATGCTACAGTGAGTTTCATATGATTATTTCCAGCACTTTGCTTATCACAATGCAGTCTTCAGATAAATAAAATAACAATTTCCCTCCATTCACTACAAAGGGTAAATTCAGAGATAACAGTGATCTGGGGATTTAGAAATTGTGCTAAATTCATATGGTAATGAACATCTGTGATGTTTTGGTGACTCACTTGCTCAAAAGGATACAATCCCCAGGTTTCATTATTGTCTTTGAAAACTTGCAGGAAGTCCCACACTGAACACTGATGACAGACAACACAGGACGGTTTTAAGCAGTGTCCCAGTAAGATACAGGGCAATGCTAGGCTATATCCCAGTGTGATACAATGGCTAATGCCTAATACATGGAAAACTTCTCAATATTTTAGTGTTTTAATGACATCCTCAAATATTAATGAAAACGTAACTTAATGAATCACCTTGAGTGTTATTGTAATTTTTTGCTTGTTTGTTTGTTTTTCTCCATTTGCTGAAGTGGCACGAATCAAGCCACCTGCCAGGAAACTCTCTTCTGAATGGCTTAATTTCTTTCTTTTGCCTCTCCTCCCACCAGTCCCTTGACAGATAAGACTTTTTTCAAGTGTGCTCTGAGAATTTCAGAGCGTATTTTCCTAATCAGCTCTGTTAAGAAAAACAGCCTTAACACTGGAGGATTTTCTTTTACAAAGTAGGAATACCTCTGTCTCAAGTTATTTTGTCACTGTTTTTTCACCAATGCAGTTTAATATGCTCAATGAATTCGAAGTGAGGAAAACACCAAAAAGCCATTTTAAAAGGGAAGCCACACAGTACTTGCTATTCAGAGAGTAGTGGAAAAGCCAAGAAAGGATAAGATAATGCAGAAAATCCAAATGCATGCTACTACTCAGAGTAGAAAAGGAAGGGCTAGGAAAGGTACTAAGATGTAAAACATATGTTGCAGGTGAAAGCAGCTGAACTGTTAGAGTGTGATGCACTACATCTCACCTGAAAATGTCTATTTTCAGGGAAAACACGAGCCTGTACTGACAGGAGTGTGAGTGTAACCCGCCCAGATGGAGACAGTGGTAGCTGGACAGGAGCATCGATGGACCAACAGTATGTTTAACTGTCTCGTCCTTCTGTACGATCTTGATCACCATTAATCCTACCTGGCAGTCTGCAGCAGGAACTTTTGCATTAAGACTCACCAAAAGCTCCTTTTGTACAGGGTCATCTGTGTTTCTTAAGCATTGTTCATAAGAAATAAAAAATATTTGCTTCCTGGGAGGTACGTGAGCTCAACACAAGCTACTTTTGAATTCAGCTTTTTTCTCTTCTCATCTGTTTTACCAAGATACTTATTTGTAAACATCTGTACAGTAACTGGCAGGATAATGAACTTATTATAGGCCTAAAATACATGTAGGTATTTTATTGGATAGGTGAGATACTTGGTTTTTGTAGGCCTAATGATAATTTACCTAATAAGCCTCATAAAGTGACATTCTTGTTATAGCAGAAAAAAAGATTTGGACACACTCCATTTGTGTGCATGTTTTTCATCACTGTTGATTTTATCATGCATTTAAATTTTTAATTTATGCCCAGTTAAACTCCTCTTCCTGTAAATCTTTTAGTCCTCTGGAAACTGTAGGTTCTGAAGCCATAATCTTAACCAAAAAAGCTGGACTTACAGATTGATACCAAGAGTTCATGGGATTTTTATAATTAACAACAATTTTATTTCAGAGATCTTTACCTCCAGGCTTCAGGGTTTAAGCTTTCTCTGATATCAAAAATCAGGAAGAGATCTAACTATAAATGCAGATTTTTCTATGCTCTTTTGCTGTGCAGTTCTTAGACCTTTTTTTTTCTGAAACTCTTTGAACTGGCCACAGTACGAGACAGTCTATCAAACCTGACAGACTTCACATTTGGCCTGTCATAGCAATTTCCTTTTTCCTAAAAATGCTTACAGATCTGTTTTAACTTTCAGGATGCTTGGCCAAGCTATAAATCTCCTTTCCAATCACTTAGCTCTCTTAAATCCTTGGTAGTTTAAATTGTTCTAAACTTTGTTCGAGGGATTATTCTTTTAATTGCGATTATACAATGAGTATTGCATGATCTGTATTCATTGTACAATCATAGAAAAAATTTAATCCTAAATAAGATGTTGAATAATAATTAAAACTACTGAAGACTTGATTAAGAGTGTTCAGGGATTAGAAATGAGAATTAAAGATGGCTATTGGGCCCAGGGGTAAATTCAAGGACTTCAAACACCTTTTCAAGGAAAAAAAAAAACCCAAACAACCCCACACATCTCAAACAAAGCAAAATGAAACATGTTTTTCAAAGTGATTAAGAAATTTATTGGACTAAGGATTTCCTTCAGGAAGCAGTCTAAAAAAGCCACAGAAAAACAATAGAATGTATTTTCTGAGCTCCTCAGAGAGTTCATTGTGTATCATAGGGGACACAATCTCTGATTAGCTTTAGAGGGAGTGTTAAATGCCTGAACTGCTAAAGAAAAATGGGGGTTTTTTTGGTGATATCTAATAAAGAAGTGGAGTATAAGAAACTTTGAAGAGAAAGAGCAAATCAGGAAATGATGGCAGAATTTTTTTTCCTGTCATATTGTGATCGGTTTATAAAGTGGGTAAGTACACAATCTGGTTTTTTTTTTCCCAAAAAAAGTTTCATTATGAAATGTGCTTTAAAAAAAATCTTTCATCTAAATCAGATGGAGGACATTTTGCATAATACTACAGATGTGTTTGAAATGAGTCAAAGTGGAGTCCTGACTAACACAGAGTCAAAAGGTAAGAAAGAAGAGGTAAGAACTTCTTATTTTGACTAAGCAATAATATATACATATTTATACATAAAAAATTATGTGCATATACAGGTACATGTATGTGTATATATATATATATATATATATATTACTTTTCACTTCAGATCTTTGCAATTCTTCATCACAGTGCTGAGCCTTAAGATGATTGCATTATCCTTCCTTTCCAGTAAATGAATAGAAGATGTCACTGAAAGTGCAGAACAAATCACAAATGTGTGAAGCATGAGAAATGTTTTCCAAAAATATCAGTACCATCTATGATTCAAAATAAAGTTTTATGGGAAAATTCTTTTCTGGTACCAATTGATGTACCTCTACTGGCTTCAGTGATGCTGAGACAATTTCTACCAGACAAGGCTCATTAAAATATCTAAGTTCTCACCTTCAAATTACACATGTGGTCATGTTCATATAAATGCTCACTTTCTAACAGAAATAGGCCAAGAAGTGCTTCCCCCTAACAAAAGTAGTACACCTCTGACATCTCTGAGGTAGTCAAGTGCTTAGAGGCATCTAGCTGGAAAATGTCTCTTTCTGATTTCCTGTGTCTAAATTTACTTGGGAGTCACAATAAATAGGACTTGACTACTTCGAAATTGAACTCTGCTACTTTCACATTTTCTACATTTCTGTACAAGGTATTCTATATTTCCTCATCAGTGTATATTAAAAACCTCCTGGATATGCAGCTGAAACTTTATACTGGTTAATGATGAAAATAACTCATAAAATCAATTAATTTGCCTCTAGTAAGGCATCAGTTTCACATATGAGTATAAAGAATAAATCTTTCTGAGCACTGCAATTTCCCTAATATCTTTCTTTTTTTAATTCCAGACTGGATCAAAAATTGAAAAGATTAACATTTTTGATTAGAAAACAATCAATTTTGATTTGATCAAAAGTGTTGCTAGGGTAGAAATAATATGAATGTGATTTGGGCATATTATATTTTCTGAGCTACATATTGAAATGTGATTTATTTTTAAAGAATCAGTTCTAAATGAAAACTTGAAGTAGTCAATATAAAATGCAGAAATGGAATATTTTTACACTATTAATAAGTTTTTGTTTTTTTTTAAATGTCATCAGAAGACAGTTCTTCAAATTTGACAACAGAAGTCTTGTTTCATTCTTAAAAAAAAACCTCACAAAACCTACATTGTTATAAGAGGCATGTTTCAGAAAAGGCTTTTTAAAATACAAAACAACTTTGATTCAACTGTCTAACTGGTCATGATTGAATTTAACTGTATGAGATATGGCACAAGCTTTTAAACCTTTTTTAACCTCTGCCTTGAGCATCTCTAACACAATTTATGTGGACATGTGGCTAGCACTGACTGATAATTGCCTTTGCATATTATTCTGTGAAGGAATTGGCCTGTCAATCAACAAGAAATTAATTATGATTATTTTCAGTGATCTCACAAACTGACATTGTAGATTCTTGACAGAAGAAGGAGACGCAATACATATGGTCGTTGCCTGAGTGTCACACTGATAGGAAAGCATATGACCAAAGCACAAAGATAATTCCTCTTTGCTTTTCCAGTCAACTGTAAAAGGAAAACAGTGTGCTATAAAGCAGAATGGGGCCAGACCAGAGCATACAGACTACTAAGCCCCACTAATTATGCCTTACATGCGCAAAGTGGGAATGACAGCATCATTGTGAGTGACAGCAGACACTAAAACTCCCTCTGGAAAGACACAGTCTTAAATGATATCCCAGAGACAGTTGTAGAAGGAATAGAGGCCCTGTGATTTGAAAGTAAAATTCAGCAGAATTATCTGTATCAAATGAGAGCTGAAGTTGCCTGAGAAAAAGGGGTGTATTGGGCACCATGACAGCACCTTTAGGCAGCGCCCTAGGCCTACCTAGGCCTCTCTAAACCCTGTAACTTTTATGAATGATTTGTTATTTGTCATTATTCCATCCAGTGCTACATGTGCTTTTAAATACTACCCTTGTAATTATTTGTCCCTCTGCACTTTATCAGCTCAGACAATTATATTTGTTTTCTTTAACATGCCAAGAAGTAGGTGTTTATCGTGAAAGATTTCAAACAATTGATGATAGGTTTATGAAACTGTTATCACAAAATTATTATTTGTGTGAAAGTGTTACTGTCTCTTGCCTGATTACTTAATTCTGGCTGCATATATATGTCCTTTGGCATCTCCTGTGGAATTAGCTATTACACATGTGCCATGACAGGTACACGCAGATGGGAGATCACAAGTGTTTTGTAATTTGCATCTGTGTATTCCTTGCTAATGTGTATGGTTTTGAATTTGCAAGTTCTCTAGATGGATGAGGGACATGCATGTTTTCTGTGAATTTCGCTCTGTGTTTTTTATGGCATAAACTATAAAAAATATCTTTTGAATACGTGCAAAGAAAGTTGCATACCTTACATCAAGATATTACAAAAAAAAAAAAAAAAGAAAAAAGATAAAGTGACTTTGTCCAAAGGAAAAGTTAACAACCAAAGGAGAAAAACAATTCTGTATATTAAACTTCAGAGATGGCTGGACCTTAAGGTTGTTTAAGAGAAATATACCAAAGCTCACAGATCTTTAATTTATAATTCAATTTCATATCCAAATTTATCTGAATCTCTTGAAGGTCTAAATCTTTTTCATGTCCACATCAAAAAAATGGAGGTCTTTAATAGAAATTTTGTTTCCACAAGATTTGAGGAAAAGCTGACTTTTAGATTTGAATTCAAATGAAATCCACAATTGCAGGTCTAGAGCTTTATGCAAAGCCATGCAGATCTACATCAGATCTACTACAGTCAACAGGTTTAGGATAATGAGAAAAAATGTGAATTTATATAAGTTTTGTAAGAGTTCATTTATTTTTTTTATTTTATTTGTTATTATTTTATTTATTATTATAATGAATGTAATTCACATATCATTTCTAAGTTTAAAAACACTTTACTAAAATACTCCAGTTTCTGGAGCCTTCCATCAATACAATTTACTTTCTTGCTAGAACATATTTAATTTTGTGTTATCTATTGCTTTGCTTATGTATGGAGAAATTTAAATTAAGTACTGTGTTTTATTTTTCAAAATTAACATGCAATTGCAAAAGGATAAACTGCTCCACATGCAGGAATATATCATACCCATAGGGGCACCTTTCTTCAAGTTCAAAGGAGATTAATGCACTTGTTAGGATGTAAATTACAACTCTAGCACTGACATGAAAGAATTGCTGTAAAAGATGTACTGTAAATATATATAGCTTTGGCACCAGATAGTACTTACGTGTAATTAATTTAGAATGTATATTTTCCTCTGTAAAGCCCTCCAATAGGATACAAACATTTTTTTCCCTGTGTGTCTCCTTTGCTCCCCCCCAAAAAAGATCCACTGTTTCTCCATTACATCCAACTGAAATATAACTTTGAAATTCACATCTATCTCAATCTAGAATGCTGGGGAAAAGAAGTTAACTCCGTATAACATACTTTTCAATCTACTTTTACTTTACAGTGTATTAACTTTTAGATATGTGAATCTTTTATTATCTGTTTGAGCAACTATAATGAGTTTTGATTTTCCACAGATATAGACTGTTTGATTTTCATTAAGGATTTAAAAAACATTTAAAAAAAACAACAACACAACACCAAAGGTTTTATTTGTGTTGATGATTTGAAAATACAGCCTCAGTTGGTATTTTTTTATTCTACTGTAAGTAGAATTAACCATCTTAGCTGGATAACTTATAACCCAAGGTGTATGACATCACACAAACAGAAGCTTGATGGCAGACTGAAGGCAAAATGAAGTAAGTAACTTGAAAGTTTCGCTGGAATGCAGCCCATATTTAGACTATTTAGGCTGAAATTATTCATATCTGGTGCTCAGTGTAAAGGAAAAGCCTGAGGCAAGAAAAGAAAGAGATACCTGAGTCTTTTGGAAAGCCTGAAACAGCAATAAGTGGAAAACCCCATTGCTGGCTGAGCAACACCACTGAGGTCTGGAGAAAGATGAGGAATAAGAGTGGGAGTTGTCAGTTTTAAGGGAGAGTCTGTTAGACCTTCAGGCGACTCAAAGTCACAATGAATAGGAGAGCAGTAGGCAGAGGAAGAAGAAGGGAGAAAAAGGAGATCTAAGAGGATGAAGGCAGAGGTACACAGAGACAGACTATAGGACCTCAAACATAGAGGAATTATTCTTAACATTATTAGCACTGAGTAGTGTTTTGGGGCTGCAGGCTTGTGACTAGGTCATTGGCTAAGCCCTGGCCTGAGGTTAAGGCACAGCAAAATGAGTCTTCCTAGTGTGTATGGATCTTTTAACAGGAGCAGAACAAGGCTTTTGCTCTGGAATCCACCCTGATGTGCCCATCATATGCTACTGTTGCTATGGTATTGCACGTACAGTTTGCACAAGAAACAGTTTTAGGAATGAGTACGTCCACAACCAGCCATACCTCCCCTTTCAGAGCTGTATTTACAAAACTACTGACCTGAGAAGTAGCTCCCTGACAAGCAACACGTTCAGAGGAAATTCAGCTTTGCCAAATTGACTTGGCCTATAAGAGTTACATTAAATATAACACAATACTGAAAAGGAGCCAAAAATGGGTCAGGAAATGTTTACTTTAGATACTGGCAGTATAAACAGTTATGCTGAAAGTAACAGAGAGCTATTGCACTGTGTAAAGTTTTATTAGGTTTAATCTCCCATTAAAGTTAGTTCCTTTGCAGTTCAGGAGTAAAGAATTATTTTATAAGCACTGCAGATCAATATAAAATGGAAGCTTGGTTTCCAGATAATCTAGTTCTCATGAAACAAATGCGTGTCCTAATGGGAAGAAGGAGAAACTCAGGATACTGATTCTGATATTTAAAAGTGACCAATGATTTTACAGCTTCAGACAATAATGTGCTGGCTAAAAAAAAAAAAAAAGCTTCTTAAATATTGCCATGCCAAAGATTGTATCAAAGAGTACAATGGGAGAAAACAATAATAAGTATAACTTTACTTTGCAGAAAATTAATTTGACTAAGTCTGACATAAATAGCCATCTTCAGTTCATCAAAATGTTCCACATCACCACCTCTGAAGACCCTACAGGGACTTTGATTTAAAATTTTTATCACTTTATTTTTTTATGAGCTTATCACTTTATTTTTTTTATGAGCTAACAGTAATCTTGAAAGTGTATACTTTTCAAACCACATTGATGTTTCAGAGAATGTAGTCCCACAGAGCTCTTTAAAATCCATGGAAGTGCTATAGGGGTAACTAAACGTTAGAGTCTTATGGAGGCTAATATCAGCAGGAGGCACTAAGATGCAGAATGCAACTGACTGGGAAAAAACCACCGCAATGGTATTTCCCACAGTTATAGGTGACTGGTATGAGGAAAGGCACTTGATTTCAGGATAAATATTATATTAAACCAGATGAAAATTTATTTCTGCCTGACAGCACTGGAAGTTGTAATGGCCTTTAGTGCTTCATCTTGGGACTGAGCTAATCAGAAGGTAGCACTGCGATGGGAACACGACTGCTTTCTCTTGTCTATAGGCAACTAAGGTAGTATGGCTACAGTTGAGACAGTCAAACTGTAAAGTTTGAGATTGTTATTCATAGGAAGAGGACTTTCTTACTTTCAAGGCTCTGGGAAGTTTTTTTCCAAGAATTACCAGCGTACCCCTAATGACCTTGAAAGTGATTCCCAGCCAGCAGAAACCGCTAAAGTCAGTAAACTGCTTGTGATTTATACCAGCTGAGTTTCTGTCTTCTTATCTTCCAATGCTTTTTTCTCCTAGATAAGATTTTTTAAAGCTATATGAAGATTGGAACTTTAATTTTCTTTACATTTTCTGTTGCCACTCCAGAATTTAATTGAATGGACATGTTGTTGTCATTCCCATTATCATTGTTATTTTTCTTGTTCTTCAGTCTTAAGGAAAACAGGCTATGTGCATTTTAACCTAAAATATATTCCCCACGTTCACTTGTTAGTTGTCATGTTGTTGTGCATGTCTTCTCTGATCAAAAGCATGTACATGTTTATTGTTGTATTGGCTCTTCCACTGAACTTGCCATACCTTTGTAATGCACATCCAGTACAATACTAAGTAAGATGAGCTAGAAAAGGTCTTGGAAATAACAGTTAAGTGTTTCCTAATTCTGTTCATCTGGGCAGCCAAAAATAATTGTATTGTAGTTTAAATTTCAAACTTTCATTGCAAAATATTTTGACTTCGATGCATTGAAGGTTTGGGTAATTTGGTAGGGAGGAATGCTGTCTGGAATTTTGACAGCACTGTGTGTGTCAATACGACTGATCAACATGTTTGACACAAGACATTCTTTCCCTAGAATGCTTCCAGATATTTGTCAGAATATATTTCCTCAAAAGAAGTCAAACTGCTAAATTCATTTTGCCTTCTAACAAGAACCATCCACACTGCAGCAGCAGAGCTAAAGCTCCTGTGTGGAAACAACAGCAGGAGATATTCAATAAAATTTTACACTCTGGTTATTGCTGAACACTACTGTGAGTAGTGGTGACTCTCTGATTAGTTTGCCTTAGTACCAAAGTACTATTGTTTCATGGAGCCATGTAAATGGAAACTAAAAATCTAAGCCTCCTTCTGGGAAAAATGTTATATCATTTTATATCTGCTGCCCAAATCAAAGTGAAACAAAAATTAGAGAAAATATACAGTGTACCTGGGGAGTGCAGGGTCTTGAAATAGCTTGGTAACTTCAGTCAAAATGTTAGCCATGCCACATTGTAAGTTTTATCTTCATAAATGCGATGGAAGTTGCATGTTCTAATAGAAAATATGCCTTTCCATTACTTTTGTCATCTTATACTCATAGCATGTATTTGGGGACAGAAATATAGTTCTAGCTCGTCATGCTTCATATCATTCAGCACTTGAGTGACAGTAAACACCAAGCCATTATGATCACACTGCTTTATCTTATGACGGAGAGATAACTATTTTGTGATTTTTAGTTGAGACAAGCTTGTATAGCTCAGCTGTCTTGCTGGAAGGAGAATTGTCTCGTCGCTCATTTGACAGACTTAAACAGTGGCCTTGTCGTAAGTCCAAAGAGATGCCGGTGTTTTACAGAAGACTGAAATACAGAGACACGGAGAGAAGACACCTGGAGAGGAAAGTCCCGGTGGTTCAGAAATGAACAAAGGAACTTTCTAGGACTGTTTCAGGAGTACTCCATTAACCAGGGTGCAATGCAGTGCCATCGCCTTCCTGTGATAGTCCGGTCCATCATCTGGCTTGGCTGCTGAATGGCAAAACTGAGGCTGTGCTCCTATAGAATGCACATAGACACAGACTGAGTCTCTTTTACCTGCTGTTGGCTAAACCCTAACTCAAATTTAACAGTTCATGTTTTCTTCCCTTCAGTTCAGCCCATTAAAATGTCCAGCTGCTTTTTGGTAGAAATAAGGTAATTATCTCCAACAGAGAAGCTACTATCCTCTCTCCATGCATACACACCTCTCATCCCCTGTGAGCTAGCTGCAATTTAGATCTCAATCTCTGTACACCACAGTAAAAGAAATATTATGCCTTATCTGGTCACTATCTGGAAACAATCAAATCCTTTTATCTTAGCTGCTAATTTTTGTTGAATATTTTATCTCAGAATCAGTTCCATTGTTACGGATCACATTGGACCATGCAAAGTGATTCACATTACAAAGAGCAAAAAGACAGTGCGGAGTATCCTAAAGTAGAACTCTTTGTATATATTTAAAAATATGCACCTTCTAGGTTTAAACTGGCATAAATGCTATCTTAACGTCTGATGTCTTCTTTTGGAAAAAAACAAAAAAAATGAACAAAAAAAAAATTAAAACCAACCATAACATAAATAGAATGATGAAAAGGTGTAAGTCTTGCTTTGATATGTTAGCATCTGAAGCAAAGGATTTAATTTCTATTTGTATTACCTGGGTCATAATTATATTGCTTTTGTTAGTCATATAGCAAATTTCAACCATGTTCAAGAAATTATTAGCAAACAGCTACAGGGAACCAGCCTGAGCACCCACTGAGGAATGTAAAAAGAATGTTCAAATGATGTTCTTAATATTTGCTTGACAGATATTTACAAAACAAAAGAAACCGAGAAAAAAAGTCTGTGGTCCTTGTTCAGCATAGGATGACCCAGTCATGTGCCCAAGGGAACTCCTAACCCACAGAGAAGCATTTGGGGTAACACATAGTGGCTCCCCAAACCTCATATATGTTTGGTTAAATAAAAGTCTCCACTGAGACTGTAGTCTGGTCTCCCTGATTGTATGAGCAATGGTAAGGAAAATGGGCTGTGGGCATTTGCTGAAGCACTGGCTGATGTCCTCAGTGTTTCTTAACGTGATTCCTGACACAGGTTTGACATCAGCTCACCCTCACCACATAATACACAGACATAGTGTGGAGATAATACATTACCAGGACAGTTCCCAAAAGGCTGGATGAATAAGGCCATGCTGTGTTAAGAGGGTAAAGGAGTTACTTCAAATGCCTATGAACTAATCCCTGTTGTTTATCCTTCCAGTGAGCCAATGGGCACTGATACATTGTGTTCACAGTGGAAACAGGGTGTCTCTTGAAGCCAGAAGGGTCCTACCTTATCTCATAGACACTGCAACGATAGACACATGGACAGGAAGTCTCCTAAGTTATAACAAGTTGTTTGTAAATGAAATTAGGTATTGTTCTGGTATGCATGTTTACCACCACTAAAATACTGCTGTACTACTAACAACTAAAAAGGTAAATTGAACAATGAAAATAATGCAGGGCCACATTTTGTCTTCAATTTCTGACCATAGATGCCAGATTGGAAAAAGAGAAATTCCATAAATATGCAGGGAGGTAGAATTTTGAAACATCTTTCTACATTCACCATGCATAATTTCTGGTAAAGCTTTTTCTTTTGCATTAGTTTCCCATTCTCCTGCATGCACTGCACAGTCAAATTTATAATCACATCACTGAATCCTAATAATACATTTTGCAGCGTTTCCATACTAATCATTGTTTCTTTGTATCTCACTGATTAAATGCACACATATATATTTCTAATACTATTTATAATTTCTTGTCTATGAACTTACATTAATTAAAGATTTTCAGAGAGATAAGCCCTGATTCTTAAACTGAAAGACTCTTTTTACTCTAATGCTATACGACAAGAGGTAGCAACTAATGTTTATATTATTGATTAATCAGACACTGAAGGGATTAGGTTCTAAGATTGTTTAGCACACAAAAATCCATACTTATTGCATTAAAACAGATTTTGAGACCTTGTTTATTGGCTATATCCAGGGTCAGGCCTCTGGGATTTATTCAAGCTGAAATGTCTATATTATGTGTGAACATAGACCAATCTGTTAAGAGGTATATCTAATGTTGGCGACACAAAGGCAAATGATTGTAGTAAATTACAGGTCAGTAATTGAAAAAGACCATTTATGCAAACACTTGTAAATTTAGAAAACTGCCTAAACATTAAATATACTGGGTAAATAAAGATGAAGTTTGGACTAGTACACAATTTTGGCTACTGTTTTCTTTGCTTAATGGATTTTCTATTATGCATTCATTTTGTAATTTTCACGGATAAAAAATTTCATTGGCTTGGCCATAACTTCTACATGTGTATTCAAACAGAACCATGTGTTCCTATTTCTCTTCAGTGTATAATGTACTGGCTGGTGCAAGCAAATACTGGTTGCTCTTTTAAAGAGACAATGTCATAGGTACTCAAGTATGTGGAGTGGTGGGTCTTTGTGCATGTGTGTTTGTGTGTTTTTAGTTGTGTATACGTATGAGATAGTGACTTGCTGAGAGTGAGACACGCTAAAACCATGTAAGAACTGCATTAAGAAAATACATTAATAAACTGCATTAAGAAAATACTTATTTGGTGATTTTAAACCCTTGCTATATTTGAGAACCACCTACAAAGAAATTATTCGGTTTTCAGGTTTGTTCCATCTTTCTTTTAATTTGATATGCCATTTGGACACTTAAAATAGCATGGTTTACACAATAACTTTTTTCAGTTTCCTGCAAAAGAAGTCATGACAATTCCAAAGCTCATAAGCCATGTATAAAAAATTGGTTTGGATTCTTAAGAAACATTTTGAAATTTTTATCCAGAAATTTTTAACAGTTTTGCTGACTTGAGGTTCAATCTCTAATTGTCATATTGCAAACACTTCCACGGATGTATTTAATCCTACTTATAGGTGCATGGCCCACGCATGCACCTCAAACAGGCAGGTGATTGTATGCAAGAGATGTCTTCTTTCTACAACTATTCTTGCAATTCTGTTTTCATTTCTATTTATTATTGCCAAGAAGAATCTTGACACAAAGTCATGGCTGAAGGCTTGCCATTATTAAATATGCCATATTGCATTATGAACTCAAAGTCTTTTAGTTCAAATACCCTTTACATTGAAGTGTTTTGTTCTGATTCCTCACCTCTAATATTAACCCACGTTATGTTGCTGGAGGCTTCATAGATGGAAAAAGTTTTACTCCTTATACCAATACAGTTTTGAATTTTTTTAAAAGTATTCCCCCAAGATAACAAGACTGTTATCAAGTCAAGGCTGATCCCCAACTCAAGGCCAGGCTGGACGGGGCTTTGAGCAACCTGCTCTAGTGGGAGGTGTCCCTGCCCATGGCAGGGGGGTTGGAACTAGGTGATCTTTAAGGTCCCTTCCAACCCAAACCATTCTATGATTCTATGATTCTATGATTCTAACAATCTTATTGAGAAGTCAAATTGCCTCTTTAGCTTAAAACTCATCCTGACTGGTATAAAGTGGAATGATAAAATCTTTTCTTGTACAAGAAAGCATTTGCATGGAGAGCTAGCATTGGTATAAAAATATTTATTTCAGTTAACACCCGAGGTTATATAGAAACTTCTTCCCTACGTAGACAAGATGTAAACTATAAATCTCAAATGAAATTTTTTCAGATGTATAAATGTTAGATATTAATCATTTGTTTGAGGGACAGGCATACAAACTGCAGAACTGCCTCTTTAAGAGAAATATTTACTACTCCACTACCTATTTTTTCCTTACACGGGTAGCTGTGGAGGCTATAAAGGACATACAGATCACCTCAGATCGCAAATGTGCTACTGATACTGGACTCTGAGAAGGTAAATAAATTTGGAAAACTAATCATTGCACTACAGTTAGCTCATATGATTGAGATAAAATAGGAGATGATAAAGACTGAAACTTCACTGTGGTATATGGTGTTGTTGCTTAACCCCAGATGGCAACTGGAATCACACAGCCACTGTCTCACTCCCCCAGGTTGCAATGGGGGAGAGAATCAGAAGAGTAAAACTGAGGAAAACCTCCTGGGTTGAGTAAAAGCTGAGCACGCAAGCAAAGCAAAACAAGAAATTCATTCACGGCTTCCGATTGGCAGGCAGGTGTTCAGCCACCTCCAGGAAAGCAGGGCTCCATCACTCATAACAGTTACTTGGGAGGACAAATGCTATCACTCTGAATGTCCCCCTCTCTTTCTTCTTCCCCCAGCTTTATACACTGAGCATGAAGTCACATGGTATGGAATAGCCCGTTAATCAATTGGGGTCAGCTGTCCTTGCTGTGTCCCCTCCCAACTTCTAGTGCGTCCCCAGCCTAATTGATGGTCTTGACTGCATAACAGTAACCAAAATCACCAATGGTGAATATCAAAAGTATTTCTCATGCCAAATCCAAAATTATAGCACTACACCAGCTGCTAGTAAAAAAAATTTAACTCTATCCCAACTGAAATCATTAAAGGCGTATATATTCTAAACATGTCTACTCTGTACTCTTCATCTTTTTACCGTTATCTATGCTCCAGTGTCAGATTCTGCTACACTGTCTAGTTGATATGCAATGTATTTTCTTATTGCAGTACCTTGCTGCTTAATTCTAATAGAAATGTTTCTAAAATTGATTTAGTTTTGCTTGGTTTTCCAAGTGCCACACTATTGGCAATTCAAATGGCAGTTAATGTCATCTTGTGAATCCTTTTTTCAGTTTCATGTAACTGTCCTTTTCAGTAATAAAATAAGCATTTAACATAAAAAAAAATGTAGTGAAATACTTCGAAAGAGAATATTACATATAAAAGACACCATAAAATTCGCATTAGCAGGAATATTAGCAAATACTTGTGCCTTATTTTTTTCCTACTTTCCTGGTCTAGCTGGAATTTAATTTGTAGGATCATTTGCAAAGTCAAAAGTAAGAAAGAAATCCTTTGTACATCCTGAAATCTTTGCACTCATTTTCTTTCTTTTAAGATAAATTTGAACTCTTGCTATAAAAAATGTTTCAAGTGACAACTTTTGATGTTTCACATCTTTTGATGTCTTGCATTTCAGGAACATTGTACATTGTGTTGTCCTTTGCAAAGGGCACCTTTCCCTACTGTGCTGTTGTGTTAACACTGATCTTGTGGTATGACCCTTTCCATCTGACCAGCGCAGGAAGATGCAGCTGGGACCTGGATCAGGACTGTTCCAGGGCACAGCTACTGCTCTCTGAATGAGTCCACTCTCTGGTAAATGGACAGAGAGAAGGCAAACGCCAAAGGGGAGTCGGCAGAACTTTTGTACCATTCCTGCCTTTATTCTCTGACCATAATAGACTTTTCAAGGACTGTAGTAATTTACTTCCTTCTGCCTATTCCCTCCCATTCCCATCCCACATGCAAAGCAACAAAGAAAGCAAGCAGGACATGTTATCTCTCTGAGTCACCCGCACAGAATCTGGCCATTTCTTCTACTCTACTTTTGTCATGCTGAGCTTAAACTAGCGCTGGATAGTGTTACCAAAGCTGAATTGTTCTATGCAAAATAATCAAACCAGGAAAAATTCCAACAATCTTTGTCCCCAACAAATAAACAAACAAATCTTGCATTTGTTTCTCCTTGGAAGTTGGCAGATTCAGAGGGTGACAAAAACGGGCACAGTTTGTCTTCTAACAGATTATGAATGCCACGTGCGACATTGCTTGAGAAGATGGAAAATGTTTATACGAACTGTCAGAGATGGCTAAGCTAATTTGTGGCATGTGGCATGCATGTTTTTGAACCAAAAAGTTTGTCATACACCTACTGTTTGGCTGTAGAATATATGAGAAGACAGATCTTGTTGACACATCACAGCTGCAGCTCAACTCATTGTGAAATGCTTTGACTTCAACAAAATTCAGAATATGTGCCAAAGAAGAAGAAAAAGGAGTGTTACAGTCTCCATCTATTTTTTAATGTCTTTCACTGAAGGTGAACTACTCTGATTTTGCAGCTGTAGTGAATGGGGTAAGGGAAATACCTCTGCTTTTTTTGAACACAGATTCCAAAAGGAGGTAAATATGACCTGCTGTACACTGCTGTTTCACAGCAATGAGGGATGGAAGTCCGCCACAGTTAGATGTTGCCTAGACAGGCACTGCTAAAGAAAATGGGAAGAATTAGAAGGTAACAGTGTTTGTGAGGGATGCAGGTGAGGTACACATGCCTTAAGAATCAAAATACTTCATATGGCTTTGCATAGCCTTTAACAACATTGGAATGCAATATGCATTTATTATGCTCTTTTAAAGTCTCTCTCTTGACCAGCAGATTTCCAAGCCAGTGAATCCTGCTCCTTCTCTATATTAGATAAAATGCTCTTCTGTAGACATAAGTGAAGTGGAAAAGAGGAAAACCGTAAAAACATAAGTTGAAAATAGTCTTGTTCAGCTCAAATTGCAAGTGAAGCCCTGACCATATATCAGCCATAAGTCAGGTGATGTTCTGCAACGTTGTTGGCTTCCAATATTTCTCACTTCTCTACATAAGCATTCCCAGGAAGACAGTCCATAACTGGCACCAGATGTTATCTAGTAAATTACTTTTGTCCTGCAAACTCTGTATGGTTTTTTTATATGATGCCATTTGGGTCAAATTTGCTCTCCATTTGTCACATGTTTTTCTACTTTCTTATTTTCCTTCCATGAAATTGATGATTAAGTAAATAGTCAGTAAATAGATCCAGAAGTTAAAGTATCATTTCCATTAATTTTAAATTAAATACATACAGTCTTTTGGGGAACAAGAATACTTTTCAGTTACTTTAAAATGTTATCAACTTTTGTATACACAGATTTCTTACTGCAATGTGTTCTGTGGTATTTTGTAATATAGGTCCATGTTTCTTCTGACTTCCCTATAAAGCTGATTTTCTTAACAAGATTTCACCAAAAGTGGACGTGATGGTATTGCAATATCTTATGTCAAGCAGATATCTGATGGAAATTATATACTGTTTGTATAATAATGAACTCTTGTTATGATCTCCCATAGTGAATTTTCCTACAACCTGAAGTGATGCCTTTGCTGTGGTCAGGGTTGTCTGTGTTCTTAGAGTACTGGTTACTCCAGTTTAAATTGATTCTAAATGTTTCCTAGTCTATCCTGACCAAATATCTGGCATCATAAGGTTTGATAATATGAATTGTTCAAAAAAATTGCTTCTCAGGGATCATTCAGAGTAATTATTAAAAAGACAGTGATCGTGAAAGAGCAAATCTATTCCAGAATGAAAAATCTATCAGAACATAATCACATCTAGGAAAAAATCTGATGAAATTTATCAGCTTTTAAGTTTTTACCATTATTTTCCAAAATAACTTTCAAAGTTCTGCCTCTTCAGCTAATGCAAGTGTGTTTTGGATAGACGGCTTTTTTACCTCCTCCAAAAATTTTCAGAGAAGGCTGGACATCCATTTTTTAGGGTGGTCCTGTAATGACCAGCTGTCCTTGATTCCCAAGATTGGACAGATGACTGGCAAATTGACCATCTCATTCGTAAATTCCTAGAAATATGGAAAGGTCATGAGATGACCTTTCCAGAACGAATTATAAAATAAAATATTTCCTCTCATTGGCAAACCCATTCAAAACTCACCATATTTTGGAGCCTTGCATCTTTGAATTCATTGCAGCCAGGTGGGCTTGATATAACCTGCAAGTGAGAAATTTGTCTAAGGAGGGAAGACAATTTGTGGTATTATCCTATAATATTTAGGATGAATGAGGCAAGACCAGTGGCCCTTGAAGTCCTACCCTATAATAAACAAGAACAGAGGAAAAGGATCTAAATGTGGAAGCAAGGTTATGTTGTGATATTTCCCCACCCCCCAGTAATATCTAATAATAAGAAGTCCTTGAATTGATGCACTTGTCTCAAACAACTTCAATAAGCTGCTTAAGAACTCTGATTTTTGACTCATACTCTGTAAAACTAGCATACTGTAAATTCCTAGACAGGGGGAAAATAAGAAGAAAAGCGTAACAGGGGTCATGTTGTCTGAACAAAAATTTCACCAAAAGCATATCAGAATCCAGTCTCTAAATCCTTAAAGATGCTGCTGGAGTTGCTAGCTGAAAGTTAGTAAATACTTTTCATAACAATCAATGACAGAAAATCAATACTAAAATCTCAAGAATGCTATGAGTAATAGAATTTCAAATTCTGATTAACTGAAACTACAGGATTTTGGCTGAACCTGAAAGGACGTAAAATGAGATATTGAAACATCTCACATTGTCTGTTTGAAAGAGTTTCAAAATTTAAAATTTGTCCTTAGGAAAAAAAAAAGCATATGGCAAACAAACATAGTTTGTAGTAGGCAGATTGGTCCAAAATAAGCAGTACCTGACTTAGCAATAGCCTGTGATTTTAATTTTAACAAAGAGTAAGATCTATGAGTTCTCACAGATTAGGGTGAGGCACAAGGGTGTCACAAGGGGATCAGAATATAAATTCAGTGCTTTCTAAACTGAAAACAGACTGTGAAGTTGGGAAC
Source organism: Limnodromus scolopaceus (assembly GCA_028565335.1). NCBI lineage: Eukaryota > Metazoa > Chordata > Aves > Charadriiformes > Scolopacidae > Limnodromus > Limnodromus scolopaceus. The sequence continues at coordinate 80,598,935 of JAOXNO010000024.1, read as the reverse complement.
TACCAGGCTGCAACATTTACCAACATTTTTTCTCCATTCTTCCTATGCCAGTGCTGCAAATGGATCTGAAAAGAAATTCAAAGTCCATACTTTACATTGAGTGGCAAGAGCAAGGGGCTATGAAACCTGAACTCCTGCTGTCCTTCTCAGTGTGTCAGGAGAAGTTGCTGGGACCATCAGGTTTGATACCCTTGGTGTCACATATATTTGTGTGTGGAAAAGAGACGAAGAAAAAATTAAGTCCAGAAGGTGAGAAAAGAAGGTCTTTTACTGTTGGTGCAAACCTGAAGGTACTGTTTATGGTGAGCAGCCCAAAGAGCCAAGAATTTTCATAGTCTGCTCTATTCTGGCTATTTCTTCTATAAGGGCAAGGGAGGAAAGTGTGCTGATTTATATCTTGCTGGTCTGGTCATCTTCTGGGGCAGGAACATTACAAGACACCGTTTCAAATGCAGGCTGTCACTTTAGGTGATAGAACAAAGGGAAGTGACTGAAAGTAAATAAAACTTCAATTCACACAGGTATAAAAGGACCTTTTTCTATAAGCAGGCAGTTATAAACATCATTCTGAATGGTTTGTGAGGCAAAAATAATGGGCTTGTTTGAGAAGCAATTGAGGTGCTTTCTGACAAAAATAGTATATTAGGAGATTAGTCTCCAAGGGGTGGATAACCTTTTCAGATTCTAAGTATTTCTTCTGTTCTCATGTGTGAGCTTACAATCTGTTAGTCTCAAAATATATCTGCAAACCCACAGGCCCACCTTCCTGACAGCTGCTCGAACAACAGAGCGGAGGAGCAGAGAAAAAACTCCGCACTGTCACCCACCCAGCAATTCTGAAAAGCTTGGTAAGTTACTCATACAATTCAGAAATGCCAGTCAGGGCGGGAGGGGGGACAGGCAGTGGGGAAGAGAATGCTCTTAAAGTGCAACATTTGCAGCACACACTCAAAAACTAAAGGGGCCAATTAGTATAATAGCTTTGAAATCATTTCAGCATAGTCCTAAAGACAAAAGAAAAATTGTCCTTCAGAAATAGGGCTTTATTGTTCAGATGAGTATAGAGACGAACAATGAATCCTATCCGTTTTGGAGGCAACATTCCTTCTCCTTCATACCGGACCATACATTATTAATGAGCACTATTTTCGAGTGTGAAAGAACTGTTTGAAAAGCATTAGCATAGTCTATTGGATGTGATTGACACTGTCATCCCTTTCATTTTTTTGTTGGCAAGAGGCATCCCTGTAGATTTATGTGCATCTGGACATTACTAATATTCTCCTTGTTATGCGCTCTGGGCAGCTGTGATATGGAAATTTTTAGCACGATTTTTAGAGGGGGAGTTCACTGTTGTTATCTGCACAAAAAAGGAATAATTTTTTTTCTCTGAGATTTTATCAGCCAAAAATATTTAATGTCTGGTTCCTTAATAGCTCTAATCTCTTTTCAATATGTGCACTTTTCAAAGGAATTTCATCACGATTACAAGGATTCTCCAGATATTTCCAGTGACTCTTTTCCAGCCTTACAGTTTAGACTCTGAGACTCATGTCTACTCATCCTGCTTCTATTTTAACCTCCAGTTCTCCAACTTTACTGCATTTTTAATTGGGTTGGTATGACAAGGACTGCAGCTAGTGTCTGTGGGATGTTTAGAATCACCTAACCTCTTCTGATTTGCCTGTGTAATGGCTTTCAATCACAATTTAGACCAATGAAATTAAGAACCACTGAAACAATGCATCTAAATGACATAAAAAAAAAAAAATTACCAGAGGTTATAGTGGTTTTTTTCAAGGTAATGCTATTTATACTGTTTTTATACATCAATTTAGAATTATTTTACTTTCTTAGGCCATATAAGAACATATGTCATCATTTTATAAATGTGAATATTGTAATGCATAACAAAGAAGAGAGATAGATCTAACAGGGTGAAGACTGATACTAAACATGAATGACTGCGTAGACATTGCATGAAGAGTTACCAATATGGAAGGTTTGTTTCTAATCTAGATCTTTTAATGTTAATTTTTATGTACCTATGTACAAGAACACAAAATGTATAAGTACACAGAGTCAAATATTTTATTCAGGGGAATAAATTATCATTTAAGCTATAATTTTTAATCTCTTTTAAAGAGAACCCATTTGCTACCTGGTCATCTCTTGACTGATCGTAACCAGAATAGATCTTAAATGTTAAGGATCTGTTTGGAGAATTGAGGTAAGAAGCAAGGTAATTCCATTGGGCTAGAAGATTATAACTCAAGGCTACATTATTTTAAAATACGTTTTCATATCTGCAGATATTCTATGCAGTGATATAATAGGGAAGCCATGAGTTCTTAAGCCAATGCAGAGTTATCTTCCCCTCCAGTCTGCTCCAAATACCCTAAATCCATATTCTCAAATCATCTCAACTCATCACTGTTTCCTTTACATATAAACTTATGGAACTACCAGCTTGCATCCAGCTATTAGAGGCACATGAGCAGCTGCTTTCTGCTCACAGTCAGCAGGTCTGCTCTTTGAGTGACATGTCCACCACCTTCCTCAGAGGTCAGGTCCAGCTTCTCCATGGCAGGTCCATTGTTGGCCATCCCAGGCTGTGAGAGTTCAGCACTGAGGTCCCTCCTGCTTGGCAGCACAAGGAGCTGCCACCGCTCCACTAGACAGCCTAATTACACCAATCAATCATGTAAAATAATTCGCATGGCTACAAGCGGAAAGGTTATAACTGATAAAGACACTTGCCAACTGAAGAGGTGGGGAAAGAAAATGTTAAGCCAATGTATAACTTAAAAAAAACCCAAACCACCAAACATGCTATCCAACAAAATATTCTTAAACTCTTCCTCTTAGTCAATTTTGTTTCTAAGTGCCATTTTTAAGATATAACCTCATAAACCAGTAACTAGTTACAAGACTTAGTCCCTTGCTTTTTTGATGTTCTTCGAATTTTAGTGATTCCAGGTTTACAGCAATGTAGATTTAGTTATTTTAAGGACTACTTCCTATTTCATACTAAGATGACTTTGTGCCATCTTGCAGAGCATAAGATGGCTATGCAGAGTAGTCAGCAGAAATTCTTTAATCAGAATTTTGAGATTCTTATACGGCTTCTTCATTTTGTTTTCCCTAAGTCTTGTTTACAGTATTTTAAAATTTTGCTTAGTAATCGCAGCTGTGGACCACATGATATTGTGATTACTCTCAGAGCAACAGCCGTATAAACGAAGATTCCTTTACCTTTCATTGAGGAATTTCTTGTCAATTCTCCTACTTACTGTGTAAAGTATACTTCACTACCTTAGAAGAGTGGGTTTATGTCAACGTTGTACTGGTATCAGAAGTTGCCATCTGCAACTATCAAGTATCAAGAGGGCCATCTGCATGGCCCACTGTGCTGGATCTAGTGCTTCCCAGAAACCATTCCTTGCACAGGTTCAGGGCCCAGATCTATTCCTTGGTATTTCTGAAGCCATTATAGTTCAATACTAGGATTTAATGTATGACTGTCAAAGGTCTTTGCTGAGTGACTTAACTACAAGTGTCAAAATATCATCTTCTCAAATGATTTTACAAATTGCTAATTTGTTATTGTACAAATGCTACAAAGTAATGTTATAACCTTGATCCAAGCATTAGAAGTAGAAAACACATATGGATGAATGCAATAGTTCATTTTCTTATGAATTAATGGGGTTTTTTTACAAATATTTTGAAGTTTGAGGTGTAAAATAATAGATTTTTATCCCAATATTTGCCACTGTCCAAAATCTATCATGCTTCCAGTCTGAAATGGATATGCTTAAAAAACAAGAACAAAAGATTTAATGAAGTTTTGTGCTGATGAGAAAAGTTCAAACAGTATAAAAACCACTTTCATTGGAGGTTTCTAGGTTAAACTGAAATTCTCAATTAATCTGGAGAGTTTGAATAACAAAACTTCTCAGTGTTTATATATATTCACTGAAGAAAACAAAGCAGTCACATTTTTCATTGTTAAGAAACCACTCCTTCCTATCTTGTGATATATTGTGCTTGTACATATTCTGTCGCATTGGTAACCCATGAAAGTGGATGATCACACGACTCACTTTGTCTCTCCCACGATGTAGCTTTGGCTTTTACTCATGGAAAGTAGTAAGCAAGGTAGTTCTTAATGGGCTGCTAGAGGGGCAGTTTATTAATTTTCCTTTCCTGTGTTGGCATGAATGCAATGGCTTTGTTTTAGATTTAGATTTTGTAGCTGAATTCGTTTTAGTAAAAAGCTGAGAATTCATAAATTTATACACTTGTGCTCCACTGAGTCAAAACAGGAGGAGGGAAAGTAGGTGTGTATTGGGAGCACAGGCTGTAATCCTATTGCTTATTATTTTCCTTGTGCAATGCCCCCAGGTGATACGTATTCACATCTAAATAGCAGAAATTAATCTGAGAATGTATTTTTGACTCTGTTTTGCTACACACAGCGGTAGAGACAGATACTGGGAAACGTGGATTGTAACAATTCATTGTATCCTGTTACTGGGATTCGGGGTACACAAGAACTTGCTGAGAAAACATGTCACTCACCCCTCAGAATGACATGTAAAACGCAGGGGAAGAACTGAACTAGGGACTGTCCTAGCAACTGTCGAAGCCAAACACAGAAAAAGTGTTTCACTGTCAAAACCTCTAATGGAAAGATCCTATATAATCTAACACCAGAAGAATTACAGAAACTATTCTAAACAATCAAAAACTTCAATAAAGAATTCTATCTTTGCTACCATGCTCCAAATCTTCTTTTGATTTTTATTTTTTTTCCACAAGAGTGTTACATAAAGAGGATCCTTAAATCCCATGGGAATCAGCTGTGCATCCTGCAGTGGATTTTTATCTTTCTGAACTCACTGCTAGCAAAGCTCAAACAGAACAAGGTAAAGACCCCCAAATCTGGGTGGCTTAGGCAAGAATCATAAGCTTTTTCCTGTAGAGAGATTCATTTGTCCCTTTGCTGACTTGTCTCTTGCCACTGTCACTGCCATGATAACTTCCACCATGTCTATCCCTAATAGATCTTCTAGATTATTTCTTCATTAAAAATGAAAAATGAAAAAAAAAAAACCAAAAACAACCCAAACCCCCGATAAGTGCAGTTAAAAGTTAGCCGCATAAAATTAAAGTGTTGGCCATAAAGTTCATGAAGAAGCTAATGAACAGTTGTGGAAATATTGGCTTTGAAACTTTAGTTTGAATTGAGTATAGTTTTTGAAGGAATAAAGGTGAAGAAAACCATATTCATATATGAATATTTAAAACCAATTAAAGCCTGCTCAGAGAAACTGGAATTTCTTTGTTTGATACCTTTCTAATTATTAGCCTGATGATGGTATGACAGCATGTTTTTGACCAGTGGAGATGATTAGACATTAGCTAGAGATGTCCTACAGCATTTCACAATGTTTCTGTGTCAATCACATTATTTCTAAAGGCTAATTAGGAAGACCTACAGTTAATAAATTCACTCTTGTTAAGTATTGCATAGAAAAGCACAGTCACATTTTTAAATGCACTGGTAGGTCAACCTGTAAATCACACATTTTTGAAATTGTTTTCAATTTGAAATTGTTTATTTACAGTGCCTTGATAATTCTTTACAAACTCTTTAATATTTTATTTAGATTATACATTTCCTTACTTTTCTGCAGGGAATCTTTCTTGCTGAACAGTCTAAAGTAAATTCTAGGACTTTCATCATAAGGTTTTAGTCTGCTTCTCCTGAGAACTTCCTAAGAAACTGTAAATACTGCACACCAGCAAATTATTCCTATGGTTATCACCTTTTCTGCTGCTTATTTAGGTTTGTGGAGAGTTATTTTTTTGTGTCTGTAATCGATATGCCATGGCTGATGATTTTGATTGAAGTAAAAAGAGAAAAGAATATTTCCCACAGGAATCTCCAGAGAGAGTAATGTTTGAATGTATATAAAGAATATAGAGTGATTGCAGTTATATGCCTGAGGAAATTCAGGAATAGAGGATATTGTAGTAGGTATTTCAATCACTGAATAACAGTTTTAAGTTTGAAAAAAAAAAAGTTAAAATACCAAGCTTACATAATACAGCGTAGTTTTGAGTTGTTTGGGCCCCTGCCCACTCACTTCTTTACTTCTCTTTTGTAAGTGTATCACGCCTTTTCCCATTGCTCAGCTACACAACGGAAAAACAGAGTTCAAACCACAATTCTGCTATGTGTAGTTTAAGCAAAGGCTTGCAGATTGTGTGACAAAATAAACAAAAATTATCGTGTGACTTCCCAGCTATTTCCTCATATCTTCACTTGATGAAGGTTTGTATATGTAATAAAAGATTATGTCCATAGTATGAAAATGCCTGATGGTTAGTAATAGGCCACATGGGTCATGGGGTCTGTCTGGTTCAGAAGGGTGAAGAGAACACCCATTTCACATCCCCAAATGAAAAAAGTCCACAAGATGTTTAGTAAGTTTAAGTCTTTCAATAGAACAGTATGAACTTCCCGGGAATAAGACAAGGTAAAATTAATCAGCAGTATCTTTCTACTGTGGAAAGGAATTATTTAAAGTAATCTTTTAGGAAATAGGCACGTCACATACTCCTTCTTATGAAGCAGGTGACTAATTCTCATCTCAAGTCCATTCTTCCTATTTATAAACTGACACAAGGCAGCACATTACTCCAAAATTGATGACTTAAGTGTAAACAAATAAATCGTCTCAAATTGTATTGTATCACATTTCTAGTTTTGCCAGTCTCCAGGGACTCTGAAGAAGTTTCTCCTCTCCCCTAGGTTCCTTCCCAAGTTTTCCAGAAGACATGGGAGAGAAGTAAATCCATCCTTGGCTCTGGAAGATGCCCAGCACAAGCTTTGAAATAATTAGGTTTTGCACAATACAAGAATGCAGCATAAATATGGTGGAAACATTGCAGTGTAGTCTTTTCAAACTCCCATGACAATACTAGATGCACAAGACTCTTCTGCACCAAGGAACTCTTTATCAATATAACCTAAGTTTATGTCATTTTTACACTTTGGGACATTTATTAGCAGACAGTCAAAAATTTCACTATTCAAAGCCAAGAAAGGTTTGTATTCCAGTAAAGGAACGAGCAAGCTGTTTATCACAGAAACTACCCAATATATCCCTCACCCTCTTTTTTTCCCTTTCATAATAAAGAGCCCACAAACATCCATTATACTTTAAATACTTTAGAACAAAAAAAAAGTTCCAATAGTTTAATAGATTTTCCCATTTTGTGGGTAGCCTTTGAAATATATGTTCAAGCTACTTCATGAATATTACCTGTCCATTTTTAATGAGGAAAATATGTAATGGTTGTTCATATTAGTAAAACAGATCTTGGAACACTTTCTTCCAATATTTGACTGCTCTACTTAGAAACAAACAATTTAACAGTTTGATTAATTCTGCAGGAAACAAAACAAAACAAAACATGATTTGGAACAACTGAATTTCTAAGGAAAAGAAAAAGTGTAAGCATAGTAGAAACTCCTTTAGCATGACTTCATGAAACTTCTCTTTTTTTTTTTTTTTTTCAGTACATCCACAAACCAATCTGCTCAATAACATACACTTGAGGTTGTCCCTCAACACACTAAAATTAATGGGAGTTTTACTACTCACTTTAATGGAAACAAGATGAGGCCCGATTTATTGTATTCAGGAAGTTAGTCCTTCATGAAGACAAAGTGGAAAAAGTGAGAAAGGATATGAAGAATTGATATAATTGAACTTTGGCCAGGGTCCCACAAAGAACTTATTGGTCTTTTTTTTACTCAACCATAATTTTTTCTTTTCATTCGTCTTTTTTTTTTTTTTTTTAAATCCTATTTCTTTTCTGTTACTCCATATCTTTTTGTCATTATTATTATTTAGTTGGGATGGAATTCTCCTTTCCTACACTCTGGGTTAGCAAAACTTAAAAGTTTCAGTGTTTATTATCCTAAACTTTTAATCACATAGTAATTCTAATAATAAATATACTTCACAGGTATAGATTCTTTCCACCTAAAGATAACCAAAGCTCCTCAAATATTAATTAATATTCATCAGACTCAAGAAGTCACTGATGTTAAATTAGGATATTTTCAACTAGACACCACTATGGTCAGCTAGAATAGAATTCATCATGAGATTAAGACAGTGGCACTGAACACCTGTATGTAGATGTCCACAAGCATGCAAATTATCTGGTGTTTTATTATATTCAGTGGAGATTTAGTCAATGCAATTACTGAAGATTAGAGAGCAATTAATCTCTGAGCATCAACAACTTTCCTGGTTTCAGCTGGGATAGAGTTAATTTTCTTCCTAGTAACTGCTGTGTTTTGGATTTAGTATGAGGATAATGTTGGTAACACACACTGGTTTAACTGTTGCTGAGTAACGTTAATATTAAGTCAAGGACTTTTTCAGTTTCCCATAGAAGCTGAGAGGGAGCACAAATGGGAAAAAACTGGCCAGAAGAATATTCCATATCATAGACATCAGGGTCAGTATATAAATGGGGCTTGGCTGGGGGGCAGGAATCTGATCGCTGCTCAGGATGGGCTGGGCCTCCAATCACTGGGTGGTGAAAGCAATAGTATTGCATCCCAGTGGAGACTGGGTTCTATGCCGCTGTGGGGCAAGATGCCTCACAGTATCTAGAATAATTCCTGTATTTAACTGAATTAATCCCAGGTTTTATTATTTTTATGGCTTAATTCTCCTTTGGCTATGATATAACTTCTGACATCTAACATAGGTGACAGACACCTTCTGACACCCAAATGGAGAATTATTATTTTTGACACTGTCATGACTATTCAGTAATTCCCTAAATTGCTGGTTAGTAATCTAAATCAGTAATTTGGGACACAGACTATAGATGTTGATTTTGTTATTAATGATTCAGAAAATTATTCTGAAAAAAAAAAAATAAAAAAATGCTCAGGCAACTCTAACTGCACTGCTGATTCAGGGACTTACACCTAAACTTGTTGCATGTTTTAGTATCTTAACTTTTAAGAATTTTGGGAAGAGTTAGGCAGCCAAATGCCTTTGACTTTGTGAGTCTCTGACCTTAATGATGACATTAAATACTTTATGGCATGAATTGTCTAAGCACATGCCATGAGTGGGGAGGTCTGAATACAGGAGTGAAAAGTCTGTTTGTGCAGTGCTCTGAGAGAGTCAGGTTACTCTGAATGCAGGCTTCCATAACATGCAGTGAAGTCCTATAATGTCAGTGGTTTTTTGTTGAACAGACACCTGCAGCAGGTTTTAACTCACGTCTCAATTTTTGAGGACTGCTATAACTAATAAAATATGAGCTGTATGTTAAAGACAGATCTTTTTATGAGTTTTAGGTAGGTAGGTTTATCATTTAGGTAATTGTTATTTTATCTAAACAGTGGCCCAATTGTTCTCTTTTCCTTTTGTGACATTTTATCTTGTGAAATTTTTCCTTTCATTTTTTTATTAGTGCATTTTATTTTCTCTTCCATTCTTCTCTCCCAACATTTTTGCTTTATTTTGCTTACAGTTCTTCTGGTATAATTCCAGAGTGATTTTCTGGCTTCTGTGGAATTTCTCCAAATGTATATTGATGATTAAACTGAAGGCAGATTTTGCCCATAAGTCTCTTCCTCCTTTGTATTTTTTAGTATTTTGAACTTTCCACTATCTTACGTTAGTCCTTCAGCAAGAGCTTCTTAAGCCCCAGGACAGCCCTCAAAAGCAGTCTAATGTGGTTTAGGCAAAAAGAATGCTTGACCTATTCCATAATGGGAGCATGCTATTTGCAGATAAGGAAGCAAGAGTTATAAATTTCCTGCCAGCAGCTCATGATGCATTTGAGAGTTATATATTCACATTCTCTAGCCAAAAAAAGTGCCTCCTTTATACAGTAGAGGAGGAAAACAAACAATTAAACAAACATTTTGCTTCCTCTTAACGGGACACTTGAATGAGCTGTCACAGAACACTACAAAAGGGTAATCTGAATGATTTTCCCACTGTAGAAATATACTATGGATATTAATTGGTTCAGACAGCTTTAAAATGAGTCATTAATAAGAAAATTTATAGGTAGAAGTCAAACTTCTTTTGAAAGTAGGAATGAGCACGGTGGTGGATGTTCCTTGAGGAGAAGTTGCTAGAAGGTATGTGTCATTGTTAAGATGCGAAAGCTTCAGCTTATATATAAAGTAAAATATCAGGCCATACAAATGATTTGTATGGCTCTTTTCAAAACCTGCATTTCTCACTCCTTGCATCTATTTATCCAAATAAGTCACTTCAGAGGCAAACTCTACTTTTCCGAGGAAGGTAGCAGGTAGCGCATTTAGTGCTTCTCTGTTTCCTGTAAAAATAATACAGCAGGATGTAGGAAAGCAACATTCACATTTCTTCCTTTTTAAGCAAAACATTTAGGCATATTCTGAGAAGTGTTACTAGTTCCAATTCTATCCACGTATAGCTTGAAAGCCCATGAGGGGTTACATGGATGTGGTTACTGAAGAAGAGCAGTATGTCACCATCACCTACGAAAACCAGGCATCAAGTTATCTCAGACTGTAAAAAAAAAAGAAAAAAAAAGAGTGCAAAGACCTAAGCTTTAGCAATGTCAGTTAAGAAAGGGTGTTATTTAACCACAATGCTCTGAAATTGTTCCAAGGACAAAGTTGTGTTTAGAAGTGAATAACACCATACTGTTTAATCCTTTTCCCAGGCGAAAATGGAGGCGGAGAATGTCAAGTGGAATTTAAGCAAATACTGCATGTTGTAACTGAGACCATTGAGATATTTTTCCTTGAGCTACTGCAGTAACCAAAATTATACATTTGTTGTTTGTTTTACAAAAAAGGTAAGTTGAAGAGAACCAATGAATTTTTTTATCAGCTTTACTGGTCACAATAAAAGAGAGGCTTTAGCTAAAGGCATTCAAAAGGAAATTTGTTTTGTTTTTTATATATATGCATGTTTGTATATATATGAAATATATGTATGAATATATATACATATGTATTTCATATATTTGTCTATATATGTAATATATATATGTATGTATGTATATTGTTTTTCATATATATGTATATTTTTCATATAGGTATTTGTGTGTGTATATATACATATATGTATATAAAAAAGTATATTCCAAGTTGGAAATCGGTTTAAAATACATTAAAGTAGGGTAGGCTCATTTCTTTCGTTATCCTACTCCTGGAGTGGCCAGATAGAGATAACTAGGTGATGATTTTCGAATACGCGTTGGCCTTTCAGAACATGATGCAGATTCACAAATAGCATCGCACTGAATTCAGTTCCCATTTGTGCTGAACAACAGATATTGATTCTTCAGGAGAGTGACACAGAAAGTTAAGATGAATTGAAAATAGATTGCTCAAGTCTCTTTATGTTTGAGTAAAGGACTAGGCCAAGGATTTAATAATTCAGTTTTTCCCCTTCTTTTGTTAGTATAATTTATATACTTAATTTTTAAAAATTGATTGCTTTTTCCCTTTTTAAGAGGGAAAATGGGACTTTTTTTTTGACGAAACTCTGCCATAATTGAATCTTTACCTATATTCAGAACATATTATACATTAGTTGTTCTGCTGGAAAATATTAAAATATTAATAGAAAAGAGATGTCTAGTTCCTCTGGACGGTATACTAAAGGATCCTATGAACTCTTTCAACTTTAGATATGACTAAGGATTTGAGCCAGTACAACTTATCATAGCTTTGTGAACCATCAAAGCCTGAGATGATATCACTGTGCCTACAAGAAAATCTTTATCTTTAAAGTTTAAACCATGCCAGAAAACATAAAAAATATATAAATTAAAATATGAAACTAAGCAAAGAAGAATATATACTTAGTTCCATCAAATAAACATCCTGCTGAAGAGCATTAGGAATTATTTTCTGCCTGAGCAGTTCTAGGTAAGGTATTACCAACAGATGTAATGAGTACAAGTTTATCAGAAGGACATATGCATAATTACAAGTTTAGTAGATGAAGAATGGGGCTTTCTGGCAGTTTGCACAATCTTCACACTTCTTATACAGAGCTTAATGCCAAATCCGCTAAGTCAGCCCATGTAGATATTCACCTTTTGACCCTGCTGAAACTGGAAGTAGATTTGGAAGCCTAAATGCCACCTGGTATTTTGTGCTGAAAAAGCCTGGCTCAATCGCATTGTACCCTCTGTCAGAACTGAAAGTTGCTCAGCACTAGATTTTACATTCTGCCAATACAGGCCACAGGTATTGGTGGCCTCCTATGAGCATTCTAGGAGACTAGAATGCCCCCAGCAAGTGCTGTAGTGAAGGTCAAACACTCTCTGCAGACAGTACTGCACAGAATCCTGAATGTCTCTCTGACATTCAGGGATTTAGCTTCAGCCTTGAATGTCACGAAACAAACGACACGCAACACTCAGGCTGGAGCATGCCTCCTGCATCAATTCATCTTAAAATGCTTCTGGCAATTAGGCAGAGTTTGACATAATTTGTACAGAATCATTTAAGACTCCCACAGAACACTTTTATGAAAGAAATGTTATCACAGAGCATTGCCTTAATAAAGAATTAGGTTGATTTTAATCATCCACGTTCCTTAGTTAAAAATAAATACATGAAGTCTTCTGCAACAGTGCTTAAACTATGCTGGCTTCTGAATTGTTAAGCGTAGCTCGCCACGCTCCAAAGCTAAAAGTGAGGATGCAAAATCCAAATAGATGTAGTTACATGAGGAATGTGTGTTATTCATTGTCTAGAATCCATGGCTATGCCTGTGCTAATAAAGAAAACGCACCACAAACTATTCTTTGGCCCTGCTGCCAGCTGTCTTGGCACAGCTTATTTCTGTACAGATAGATTCTCTTTTGTCCCAAACCACAGTAACTGCATCCAGATTGCTTTTGAGGAGGAGTCCCTGGCCCACACTAAGCATCAAACTGTGCCTGGGCATAGTGTCTGAGAGCGTTGGTTGATGAGTCCAAAATTATTTCAGGGGCCATGCTAGGAATTTAACAGTACGAATGACCACATATCCATGTGCAAGTCTGTGCACTGGCCCTGTTTAGTTTGCCAGAACATAAGTATTCCATGTTGTTTGGTGTCTGCTAGTGGTCTTATATGTGTTTGTGTCAGGAGTAAT
>JAOXNO010000024.1:80546886-80585630 GCA_028565335.1 Limnodromus scolopaceus | reverse complement strand
TAGTTTGCCAGAACATAAGTATTCCATGTTGTTTGGTGTCTGCTAGTGGTCTTATATGTGTTTGTGTCAGGAGTAATGGAAACAGCAAACATGATGGTACTGATATCAGGAAGAAGTGAATGGAATTGGCTTATGTTGAAACAGGAGCTGTGCAAAACGTGTAACACTAGTGGAGGCCGAATTTTCTTCTTCATTAACCTTCAAGGTAAATGGCCAGAAGATCCTCCTCATGTATGCAAAATTACTTTTAATATGTTTGCTATTCAGTGCTGTAGCACCACATCTTTTATCCTTAGCAGCCTGACATCACATTTATCTTGTATGTGGATGAACACAAAAAGCATTTTGATACATTGAAGCAATCTATTATGTGTTTGTACTGCTGTTAGAAAAAAAAAAAAAAAACTACACAAAACAGGTATATTTGAAACATGATTCTTTCTGAAGCCACTTCAATACTATCAGCCTCCAACTAGCACTGAGGTCATTGGGCATTATACACAATATTACACAATGGATGGCACTTTTAGGTTATTAGCACACTTGACAGCCAAACCTAATTGTAACATACAATATAAGTACTCCAGCTCTTCTATAGAATAGAAAAATGCAGTCACCCTATTGTATGTGAAGCACCTAGACTTACACCCATACACTGGACAGAGGGCATATTTACAAAGGAGCAAAACCTTCTTTGATACAATTGTCCAAAGGAAATATATGTGACAGTATTTATATGTCCATTATTATTCCATCAATCCTTTGTTTTAGGGTAAGTTTAGTAAATTATTTATATGGTAAGGTTCACTGCATAACATCTTGCATGTCCAAAGAAGAGCAACGAAGCTGGTGAAGGGTCTAGAGAACAAGTCTTATGAAGAGCCGCTGAGGGAACTGTGGGTGTTCAGCCTGGAGAAAAGGAGTCTGAGGGGAGACCTTATCGCTCTCTGCAACTACAGAAAAGGAGATTGTAACGAGGTGGGGTGTCTTCTCCCAAGGGAAAAGTGATAGGACAAGAGGAAATGGCCTTGAGTTGCTCCAGGGGGGGTTTAGATTGGATATTAGAAAAAAATTTCTTCACAGAAAGGGTTATCAAGCATTGGTAGAGCTGCCCAACGAAGTGGTTGAATCACCATCACTGCAGGTATTTAAAAGACGGGTAGATGTGGTGCTGAGGGACATGGTTTAGCGATGGACTTGGCAGTGCTAGGCTTACAGTTGGACTCGATGATCTTAAAGGTCTCTTCCAACCTAAACAACTCTGATTCTATGATTCTATTCTATGATTTTATATATATATAACTTATTGGGGGAAAAGAAACAAATCCAGAAGTTGTCAGAGAGATTGCATAATTATACAAAGCATACAGAACTCCAGTCTTATTAATGTTAATACCAACAATATTAAATGCCAAAAATAAATATATGCTGGGGCAATACTGTATAGTGGTAGTACACACTTCTTCTTTCAGTTCATTCTAACTGTTTACTGCTGTAAAGATAAGAGTAAACCCTCTTCAGAAGTGTTCAACAACTTACACAAAGGAAACCTGCAGCAGTCTTGTAAGTGAAACTCTGGTAAAAATATTACTACTTCCCACATTGCAAGCATACCTCTTGTTGGTTGGTTGGTTTCTTGGGGTTTTTTTTGTATGAAAAATACAGAAAAAAACCCTAAACCACTGTAAATAATATATGTTGAAATGTATGGCACAGTAAATCTGCTGTTCTCCTTTTAGACTCAACTAAGTTGTTTCTGTTATATGCAAATTCAATTACACAGTATTTGCATATATCTGTCCTCACACAGACATTTTAATACAAGTTCAACCAATTCACATTTTCTATTTCAGTCTTCATAACGTGAGCATAGACTGTGATAGATTCTTCAAGACACAGAGATCCTTTACAAATATTCCAGTTTTCTCTGCAAAATAGTTGGGGTCTCAATAACTAGGGGCATTTCAGCTTGTAGATTAATAGTTGACTGGACCTCTCAGATATTGGTGTACTGGAAATCTGTAGCCTGTTCTCAGAATGGTGCAGGCTATTACCACATTCCTCCTTATTGCTTCTGTAATGTTTTACTCTACAGAACAACATCTGTTTTGCTCTTAACTCATATAAGGTGAGAAAATCTACATCATCTTTGCCCCCATTGCTGTTTCATCTTAAATCAAAACAGAATCCCAGTGTGATGCCGGAAGGTTTTACTGACAGTATGGCATCTAGAAATGACAACTGCTTATGCTCACTGCTTTGTCTTACTCCATGAACATATCGGAGTGGACCAAGCTATCTTAATGGATAACATGTTGGAGAGCAGAGTAATATTGTTATTATTTTGTAATATTTCAGTGATAAATGAATTTGACATACAGGATTATCCTGTAACTTTTTCTTTAACTCTTATAACTAAAAGATTTACCATCTTTCCATAAGGTTGACTAAATCTTAAACAAGATGTGAATAATTGTCATCCAATTCCTTGTAATTAAAAGTTTCAACATGTTTTTTGAAACTGTTACTAAATATGTCTGCTTAGTAACTATCACTATCATACTCTATTTCTTCATATTTGTGGGCTCCTGTCTCACCCTGATGTCTGGAACTAAGCAAACAGATGAAATCCATTATTTTTATCCCTTGCTTCTCTATCTTTCTTTGGGACATAAAATTAGTCTCTGCAATACAAAACAAGCTTAAAAAGTGTAAAACTGCTTAATTCCACTTATACATCTGCTAAACTGCAGTCTAAGTTGCTATTTTATTTAAAATATCCATTACGGTATTTTATCCTTATGGAAATCATTAAATCGTGACTCAGTTATCTAACATGGATTTAGAGCAGCCTTTTGTCCAAAATGCACGCAATCTGGAGTTGTTCATCCCTGTCATTCATAGGCATAGAATGACAGAGGTGTCACTAATGTGTCTAAAAACACCATCAGTTTCCAAATTTTCTCCTATGCACCCAAAGCAAAGGTGCCTAAAGGGTCTCAGAAACAAATCTATCTCCCTCATATTTTAAAGGAATTGATCCTTGAAAGAGCCATTCTAAAAATGTTAATTATCTTAGTAAAGTAGCAATAATGAAAACCCTGAAGATCATAGGGCCTGTATTCCCCCTACTGCATGCAGCAGTTGGTCTTTTGCATCTACGAATTTACTTCCTGCTGCATACTTTTCTTCCATTCCTTCTTCTTCTCTGACCGCTCTCCTTGGAAAAAAATGATTTCCAATCCAGAAACTAACAACACTGTGGTCTCCTAGCTGTCAGTGTGTAACATGATGGTTATCTGAGGATCTCTTCAGATGGGCCATTCTAATAGGTGTTGATGTTGATCCTGCTTCATTCAACAACTTCTTGTTTCCCTGGAAGCAGCTTACATCTGCTTGGGCAAATTCTGTCATCACTGCCATTTCATTTGCAAATGCCATCTGTCCTGGAACTCCCTCAGGAAACAATCTTTCTTATCTGACTCACCAGAGATATCCACATCATTTGCACTTTTCCAGCAATACTTTCTTGAAGTGCTACATGTCATGTAAAGAGTCACCTCAATGCCGCAAATTAACAGATACCATTAAGTTACCAACTTCAAAATTCCCTGTTTGTAACTCTGCACATCATCTGTTCCACTGATATTAAATATCTTTTTAGGGTAAACTTAAAAACACTGAGCTTTCAATACAAAATTTCTCCATTGCTCTGCCTCTGGAAAGTCTCTTTCTGAACCCTGAGCCAGATTCAAGTAGAGGGTAGTAGCTTCCCCTATCTGTGTTTCTAGAAACATGGGTAAAGCCCTAAGTAATAGGTTATTATTGTGCCCAAATAGTAAGATAAGTAGATTGCTAATATGCCTTATGTACAAACACGGCTGGAGGGTTTATTATTTCCTCATCCCTGTCTTTGGTTAAAGAAGAGAAGAGCTTGGTCAAAACTGTTCATTTAACTTCCATGAAAAGTTCCTCTCTCATCTTGAAGAAAATGTCACCAACTGTGACAAAAATGGCCACACGTGATATCAGCACTTGGCTTTCTTCCAGGCCTATATCTCAAAGACAGCACAAACCAGTATTGTATAAGCAAACCTGAATTTTAAATATGGTTTTGGCAGTACTGTGATGATCGTTGCAGTTCCTTGCTGCTTTGCAGACATTTCCATAGCTCCCAAGCAGAAACAGGAAAAGGTACATTTGGACTCACTTAAACACTGTGTCAGACAACATTAAGATTGATTTAGTTTAGCCCAGGATCCTGTAGCTAATGCTCTCCACTGTGCCTTTGTAGCACGGAGGCAGAAATGAACTGACAACCAGTGTACAACTAAACAAAGACAACTAAAATAATGTCCTTATTTCCACTGCCTCAGACTAATCTGTGATGGTACTTGCAAATGCAAAAAATCCTTTTCCAATATCAGTTTAAAACTAATGCTGACCATCTTCTGCAAGGCAGAGGGACCGGTTTTTCCTTTTCAAATAGTTAGTGCCAAATAATAGTGTCCAAAACAGCACAGGCTTAAATGGCAGTCTTATGGCTGAAGATCAAAACTAGAATAGTTTGCTGATCTGCTGTGCATAAGAAACATTGACTTGTCCACATATTTGCTCTTAAACTGTCTGGATTTTCCATCCAGACAAGGAGATGACTGAAGGCAGTGAGAAAAACTTTTTCAAAAGAGAATAATGCAATTTTTGGAAAACTGTAAAGCAAATGAAGTTACATGGTTTAGTAGTAAGGAAAGGTCACAGATTATTCTGTAATGTCCAGATCATATATTTATTCTCTTATGTTTTTGACGTTTTTGTGTTGTAGTAGCACTTTTGTAAAGAAAATACCAAACCTCAACTCAAAAATTATACACCCAGCATAAGTTAGCAAAATATACTTACATATACTGTATTATAAAAATACTAAACAAAACGATAGGACATTGGCCTGAATTCTACAGTCATGCCAGTGATCCCATGGACTTGTTTGCAATGGATTAGGTTACTCAAGTGTGTTTTCTAGATTCAGTTTTCAGTCCTGGAGGAGGAATGTACACTTAGTTTGGCTCTATACCATTTCAGTAATCATCATATATGTATATATATAATAATGCAAAAAAGAAAACGAGCGCTATTTAATTCAATACTTCAACTTTTGAGTGTATATATAGAAAATGTTCCCCATTCTCTACATAAGAAGACAAACCAAACCAAACAATTGCAGATGAACAAGAATCCGACTTTTCTATACACACATCGTAGAGGAAATTACAGAATACACCAATGACCCATACATACATACAAAAATTCAGTGAGAGTTTTAAGCGGAAGAGGGAAATTCGAACGGTAGACAATTGCCCTGTATGCCTTTGTACTGACCAACACATTCATAGTGACATGATGAAGTTGTATTTTACTAACAGCACGAGTCAAATAATCTAATTCATATTTTACCTAGTTTTTTTAGGTTATTAACAGATTCTTTTTTATTGTTATTATTTATTTATCTAAAAGCATGAAAACTTTAAAACTGTAATTGTGATACACTTTTAAATAAATGAGCCCAGTACAGCAAATTTCTCTATAGAACTTAACATTGTATGCTTAGCTCCATTAGCAGACTCCAACTCTGCAAACTTTCAGACAGAGCTGATATTAAAATGAAAACACCAAGCATGCAGTAAATAAACAATCAATAAGACAACGAGTAGCAGTTTCAAAACAGAAGTAGACTTTAGAATACCATTACTTATTTTTCCATTTTTCTTCAAATTTTTTGAGAAAAGATGTGCATTTACTCCACAGCACACAGTATACTCAAATACAGTTCATAATACTTCTTTGGATAGTATTTCATATAAAGTTTTTGTTTAAATTAAAAATGTTCTGTTTGTGTAAACACAGTGGTAATAATTATTGAGCAGGTTTTCAAATCTTGTATACTCCCACTAATAGAGGAAATGCTTGATCTAGTTCAAATAGTAATATACACATCCTTTCATAAGAAATTTTAGAAGTATTTTTCCATATTTCCTTTTATTTTCAGCCTTGATCAATTTTCACTTGAAAAGGTAATTGTAAAGTCCCATAAGTCTCAAAACCAACACTAATGAGATATTCAAACATTCATTCAACCAAAAGAATTTACCAAGGAATGCTAATGATGTGAACATCTTTCTTTTTGTCTAAATGCATTGATTGTTCTAATTGCAAACTGTAGAAAGTAAATAGAATCCCACTGGGTTTGGTTTTGGCGCCTTTTTCTTCTTTGTTTGTTTTCTTTTCTTTTTTTTTGAAAACTGTGTGTATAAAAAAAAACCTACTGGGGAATGAATTAGGATTATGATTTTCAGTATCATTAGAAATGGGGTGTCACACTAAGTAAAACACAGCCAAATATAATTTGGAAATAACTAATCTATTCAGAACATCAAATTTTGGTTATTTTGAAACCTCACCACCTAGCTGTGTTTAGCTTTCTTTTCCAGCTATGGGAACATACCCCTGTGTAGTTAGAGCTGTTTGTCAAGGTGGGAATCAAAGGTCAGTCTCTAGACTAGGTGATCCACTGGGCTAGTGGGCTTAAAGCATTGTCATTTCTGAAATCAGTAAGTGATAAGAAAACAGCATTGTATTCAAACACCCATGATATTCCAAGCTGGAAAAGCAACTATCTACATCTAGGTCATCACAAATCAGGCCAGAGACCCATAATCAGGCCTGCATATCTGGAATAAAATGCCCAAAATGCATTACTGCCACACTTGCAAGCATTTCAATGAAGAGAGAAGGGTTTGTTGGCGATTTTTATTTGTTTGTTTGTTCATTAATATTTGTGAAGTTGTAAATGCAAAATTGTAACATGAAATAAACAAAGATGGTTTTTGCATGCGTGTTTGTCAAGGTTATTAAGATGAACATATCTTGATCAGTAACAAATTTTTAAACAATTCTTTATTTGCCACAGTTACATAAATTTTTAAATAATACTTATTTTTGTAAAAAATAATTACATATTTTATTCTTTTCTAGCTATACATGAAAGACAAAATGCAGTTCATTTTTAAAAAGAATTCTAGTTGTGATCTTTAAGTGAAACAAATTTATATACATAGTAAAGTAGAGAGTTCCTTGGAATGCACCCCAAAAATAACAAATGACTTATTCAGAAAACAAATATTCTGAACACCAAAGAATGTCTGGCTGTCCACAGACTGCTTAGTAATTTTTCTCATTTCATCTCTTTTCTGAAAGCTTTCTCTGTTCCTCATACGGGATAAAGTTACACTCCACAAGATAAAGAAACCTCTACATATTTATACAGTATTTTTCTTCTTTTTATGCCATGGAAACGAATAGCCAAATCATGTCTACTTTCTGTGGGAATATTTTAGAGATGCAGAACTGCAGGGAATCCCCTTTTGCTCTGAAGTTTCTCCCTGCAGAAAATAGTACTGCATTGCCGTCCTCCCAGCGGTCAAAGGCAGAGGAGGACGAATGCTGCTGGTAGGGAGGCAGGCATGGAAAAAGGTGTGCCCCAAAGTGGGATGCAATGTCCCCAGGAACATTTGCTTGTCTGCACGTATTGTACAAAGTCATTAAATGTTACTCAGCATACAGCATGCAGTACCCTTTGAAGCTTTATTAAGTGTGTTGTGGTGGTGTGCCCCAGAAGTCCTGTAGAGAAGCAAGGTCCAGCCTGCCACTGAGCTGGTGCAACCTCCAATGCAATGCTTACAGTTGTCCTCTAGCTCTACTAAAGCATCTGTCCTAAACTGAATTAAGCTGCATTTTTGTAATTTGCATGTCTGTCTGTGCTCACAGGTGTGCATATGCAGACCTGCACCTGCCTTTAATCCTTGTCTCCGCGTACATGCACACGTACACTAACAAGACAAGCCAAAATAGTGAACTATCGTTAAGGTGAACCTTTTTCTATCCAACATTCCTATGACAGGAGATAATAATGGACTACATACGATGTCTTACTTGTCTTTGTAAACAATTACCCAACCGAAAGTTGTCATCAAGGAGAATTGACAGTACCAGTACTCCTCCAACTACTGTGTGGTTAGAGAGAAGTTCAGATCATACTCCAAGAGGTAGAAAAAGGTCACTGATTTCACTGCTCCAGGATTTTGCCTCTAGTTTTGAAATACATGGTTAAACTGAACACTTTTATTCTTTTGTTATGATCAATTTACTGTCAACTTTTTCACTGTATGTTGAACATAAATGTTAACACTATATTTTGTGAAAGTGCTTTTGCTGACTGCCTCACATATTCATGACTTGCCTTTCATGTATACCTCAATAATCTTGGAACTGGGAACTGATTGTTTTCATGTTAGTTCACAGGATTTGCTTATCTCTTTCCTCACTTATGTTGCCCTAGTTCTATAATTTTACTGTGGGGAAAAATACTATTAATACAAAGTTTGTCATGCAATTTTTGTAGTAGCACCTCATTTTTAATCCCACTTTAATATGTTTAGTGTAATTCTAAGCAGCACAGATAATGAAAAAAGACTGTCTTCAAAGACAGATTTGCCTGAAGAAATACGTTTTCTCTGTCCAAGATGGGATTACATTAAAAATGTCATTTGGGATATATGTTTATATTTGTATTGTTTATATTGCTGCTATTTTTATTTATGTCTATATTATTTATACTTGTACATGTATTTATATTTAGTACAGACCACCTTCACTTTCGCCATCTCAGTTAATTGCCAAGTGACTAAAGCAATGAATTGAAATGAACACAGATATGCTGTACCCCAATTTGGAAATTAAAATCAACTTGTACAGAAAATGGTCTAAACTGACTGTTCAATTTAATTCTGTTATTTCTTCAATACTTTACACAAAATACACTTGTAAATACAACATCATACTTGTTACATGTAGTTTTCAAGTGCTCTGGTGATTTTAAAATGTTTAATGTATGGTTGTATGTTTATTGTACATATTCTATTTATAATAAAAATTGCACATTCTGTTCTGATATGCAGTTTTACCCAAGAGACTTTCCTACGTTCTTGTACTTTTCCTGTCACGTAGGATGTCTTAAAGGACGACACAAGTAACTATTTAACATATTTTGTTGTCATTTCTTTGTTCCTTTTCTCTAAAGTACACTTATCTTTCTTGAGCAGAAGGAAGAGAATGAATTTTGAATTCTTTCTGTGTTCTTAAGAATGCATTTGGGTAGTACTTAAAATTTTGCCCAGAATGTGAGGGGTGGAAGGCAACAACAATCCTCTTTCAAGCAAAATGTTGTGATTTGTCCCTTACCAATCCGTGATGATCTTGAGCAATTTAATCTAAATAGAGTCTGCTATTTTCACACATGAGTGGGTAACAATTGGCTCTGAGGTGCAAATGTGATGAACCATTGACCGTGTCATTCAAAGGGAAAAGAAGCCACAAAAGCCATAATATATGCAGTGAACATAAAGCTAAATTGTTATCTTTAGATAACAAGTTATTGAACTTTTTTTAATGTAAACTTTACATACACTATGATCTTTTCTGTAAACTAGATAGCTAAAAAGACATAAAGGTAATTATTGGAAACCAATTGCAGTGAACTGCAGAACAAAAGCCATTCCTTTTTATGATGATAATTGAGCAGAGTGCTAGGCTTAGTAGGATAAAATGATTTCAAGCCTCTTTACATTGTGTTGATTAGGAGATTGAAAATCTGATGTCTTAATAAAGAGAAATGTACAGTTCAAAAAACACGGCTCCTTTTCTACATTGTCTTAAATACAGGTTATTTTTCTCTTTGTCTCTCACATAAACCACAATGCTAAGGGCCAAGTCCAACACGTTTCTTTCCAGGCACCCTAATAATTGCCCCAGTATAGCTTTGTTAACACTTAGTCCAGTGGACCACATGATGTACTCTCTGCCAAGTTGATTTTCCTTCAGTGGCCAGAGAACAATAGCTACACTTCTTACCCCCTTCTACATTATTCCCAATAATAGGAATATTGTGAATAATAGGCTCATAAGATAACTATGGGACTGAGAAACATCAAACATAAAATGGCTCTAGAATTTAGGAGCACAAAGTGACGTGTTCTGTCACATCAGGAATGATGGCCTGTGTATGATTTCCTGAATCTCCGTCCACATTATTGTCTAATGTGTCTAATTCCCTCTCTCTATCTTAGCTGTGGGTATTTTGCTCAGAAAGTAAATAGCAAATCTTATGGAGGTAGCTTATTATATTTAATCATCATGATGCAATGTGTATAATAGCCTCAACATGAAACATCCCTGCCATTATAATTATTTTGAAAGCTTATCTGGGAAATATGGATTTCCAACTGCTGATGTACACAAGTGAAGGGAGATCAGGATGGAAATACTTCCGAAGTCAGAAAACTATATACCTTTTGTTTCTGCTATTTCATTTTGGTTCTTATTCTTCTGTTTGGAATTGGATTGCCTACAGGCAATGATTTGGAAATCTGGCTACAGAGATTTTTCTTCCTATAGACTGTCCCTAGGGGATTTCTGACCCAGATCCCATTTCATCCTTGCTTAAAAGCTACTTGCATGTGAGATGTGGAACACCAGTGTCATACAGGACAGTTCTGCACAGATGTCAGCTATTGATAATGATACACTACAAAGCTTTCAGTAGTCACAGTAAAAATGAGACCATTTTTTTTCCACAACAGACATGGTCTTCTGCTTATTCACACAGCTAGAGGCTCTTTTTCTCTCCTTTTCTTTTTAAATTATTTTGTTATTAAGAGATAACATCATTTCTTGAATTGTGACAGTTTTTGCCTGTCAGAGTGCAAAAGGGGAAATTCCCTCTTGCCATCAAATGCAAGGCATAACACACAGCAGAAAGAGTGTGGTTCAGGTGAAAAAGGAAAGGACAGATGGCTGAACAGCATCCTTCATCCCTCTGTATGACTAGGGGCAAGGAACCTCGGACTTAATGTTACCCAGAACTATTCAGACAAAAGAGATATCAATGAAAAATAGTGATTTTTTGAAAAATAAACCTTGCATAGAAATACATGGATTTCAGTGATTATTTTTCCTTGGGAAATTTTCTTAAGATTTAATTAAAAATTTTGGTCAAATGAGAAAGACAAAGGAACCCTCCAATAAATAATTGCCTGATGGTTAGGCAACTCACCAAAGATAAAAGACCTGAATTCATGTCTATAATGACCCATAAGATGAAGGGCTGTAAACTTCATTATCTAAAATTGTGATGCAGTTACCCATACTATTAGATATTCTGTCAATGAATTCAGTTTTGAAAGGTATCATTATAGGCCCACTTTGGAAGTGTTGTCAAATTATAAACATTTTCCATGAAATGAGGAAAATTTTTCCTGCTATATATGTTTTCCTCTTGCCTTTTTTTTTTTTCTTTTTTATGACTGGCTAAATTTATTGGGTTTTGTCCCAGTTCTGAGTCACAGGATTTTCCCAGTATGTCTGTCATCTCATGCTGTAGTACCTGATCTTCCATTAAAAAAACACAACCTCTAACCTTTCTAGTTGCAAAGATAACCTTCAAACTGTGAAGTGAATGTATTTATTTTTATCAGCAATGTCTCATTTGGTCTGAAGCATGAAATGAATGCAAATTTTTTTCATTTATCACACTGTTGAATATTAACACTAATGCAATCCAATTTTTAGTGTCAAGAACTATTTCTGTGCTGATCAAAGCCTTCAGGAAAAAAGATGGGAGGACCTAGCATACGCTCTGTGCCTCTTGTGAGTGCTCTTTGCCTCCACAGTCTTGGGGAGTTAAAAAGTGGGAGAAAAAAAAAGAGTTTTAGAGGCAATAGACCTCCATGTCTATCATGATAACAGCTGAAGATCTCGTCCAATGAAATCCATGCAATTTTCCAGAGGTTCACAACCTACAGAATTCCATAGACATTACAATTGCATATCAAAGGAAAGAATAACTAAATTCTGTTACTTACCTTTACTGATGTGATGGAAATCTAGTGCAAATTCTTTCAGATAAATTGTAATCTCAAAAAGGGACACCTGAAGTTAATGATATAAATATCTGAAGCCTAATGCCTATCTGTCTTCCATGAAACGCTTGCAGAAAGCAGTTAGTCATGGGTCTATTTTCACTAAGACTACCAAGAAAATCCAATGACAACTGCAATATCTAGAAAAAAATAATTCATTGAGCCTGAAAGAAGTTAGATTTGTCATCCATCCCACCAAAATATACTTAACTGCCAAAAGCAATTGAAATAAAAAGGGGCGGGGAGACAGGTGTTCCTAGTGATGCTAAATAAAAATAAATAAACAAAAAAACAATAGAGGCACAACTCTGTATCAATAACTGCAATGTTGAATTAGGCTAGAAGCCCAGGAGGCACAAAAGAATAAGTTTGGGTTGGGGTTGTTCGCTGCTTTTTTTTTTTTTTTTTTTTACATATTAAACTAGACTGTATTTAGAGAGGACATTATACATATTTTACATCTAGGAATTTCAACGCTTTGAAAAGACATTGTTTGTGTCAGTCTGTTTTATTATGTGTGTATCTAACATGATTAATTGGAAGTTACTGATTGGAAAAAAATATCATTTTACTCAACCATTGGCCAGTAGGAAAAAAAAACCAAAACAACCCAAAGCAGGTTTTTTTTGAGAATTTAGCAAGAATTTGTTTCTTTGTAATAGAATAATAAATGGTACACCTCTTAAAGGTGTGAGGGGTTTTGGGGAGCAGTTGTTTTCTTATCTTTTTGTGAATGATGAAACTCAAGAGAAAGGAAACTTTAACTCAAGTAAAGCTTTTATTTAAACTGAAACTATGCCAAAATAAATTGCAGTGGGATTTTTCCTCTTCTGCACTGTAGTATAAAGAGTTTTGAAAGCAACTGCACCAGATTTCTACTGTGTATGAAAGTTACCTATCATTATTAGGATGAAAAAAATGCAAGTATTTCTATTTAACCTTTTCATTTTCCATTCCATTGTATGCCATTCCAAATACCTACCTCTGCCCTGTCCCACAAATAATCAGTGTGGAACAGATGATTTATAGCCCACTTTATTTTATATAAGCCTTTGAGCTGCACAAAGTGCACAACTGAAATTAAGTTCCAGAGAACAACATGAGCTGGTTTGGGGCAGGAGGGGCTGGGAGGATGGTGGTCAAAACTGCATTAGCTCTACAAAATCCTTGTAACATTTCTTAAAATAAATTGCAAATTACCTGCAGATGGGGTTCCGTTCCCTTTCACAGATAAATTCGTGTTTCTATACTGATGTTGATGAACTTTCCTTACCCTCATTCTATAAAAATCACCTTTTTCTGTGATATGAAATTACCTTTGCCTGCACTGTGGCATAAATTGAGTGATTTACCTGAGACCACAAAAAAAATCTGTAGCAGAGAAATTCACTGACCTTCTGTTCTGGTCGGTAGTAACCACTGAATTATCCCATCTTTTTCCCGAGTAGAAGCTGGCCAAATATTTTTTAACAATTAAGCAAATAAATAAATAAATCAGCAAAATAGTCAATAAATAAAGTTATGTAAACACTTTGTATTCCCTGAATTTGGGTAAGAACTTCAGCTGTTTAAAATCAGAATTTCTCTGTGGAACTGAATAAAGCAATTCTGATTTATGTTCCTGGGTAAGGTTATAATTTTTTTCCCTCATTCAAGTATTAGCCCTGTTAACAAAGAATCCTTCAACTCTGTGTTTTAATGATACTCTTGATTGAAAATGTTATTAGGGACCTATTCCTTCAATTCTGTGCAACCATACTAATTTATTTTAAGTTAGAACCTGGCCTAATGCTTCCTGTGACAGGATATCAGGTTTCAGTCACTCGTCTCCAGAGCTATGCCAGCTGGGCTTTCCAGCTAAGTTTTAAAAGCTAAAAAGCCCAATTTCCCCACTGAACTGAAAATAAGACAAGAAATCTAGGAGGACAGGTCATTCAAGAAAGAACTAGGAGCTCGCATTTTCTGTAAACTTTATTTTTAATTAATAAAAAAAAAAACAACACAGACCACTCTCCCCCACTAGATTTATGTAAGTAAAAGTCTGAAGAAATGTTTTACTAAGAAATTATGCCAGTATATTCACATTGTGTGGAGCTTTCCAATCACCTTTATTTCTTGGCCATCAGTGTCCAACTCAGCAAAGAAAAAAAAAGGTGTGGAGGATTTCTTTCTTACTTGATAAACCTGTGAAAGAAAGAAGTCTTACGAGTGACAACCACATTTTCTATGCTCTTTGATGGAATGTTTGCATCTAATTCCTGATAAATATGCTGAATAGTTATGTTTTGCATGTAATTTTATTAAAAAGCAAGACAAAACAAAACAAAACCCCCCAAAACAATACTGCAAAACCAAAATCAAAATAGTAACTACCTTTGCTCTCCCTCAAGAGCAATATTAGAGCTGTTATCCTCTAAATATTGTCTCCAAAATACTTGGCAATTAGTTCTAAGAATTTGGCTCATAATTATTGAATAAATACTGTCAAGGAACAGGAAAGAGCCTGGGCTGCTCCACAAGGGAAAATGAACCAGAAGCAGCAAATGCACGGGTAGAAGTCCCAGGTGAGGCTGGTGAGGGTGACTAAGGCCTGTTGGGGCACTCTGGGAGCACATAGAACCTCTGTGTTGCTTGGTGGTTTCCAGGAATGCTCCTCAGTGTTTAGCCCTGATAATTAACAGGGTGGTGAAGTTTTCCCCGGGTTAGAGTCCAACATTCGCTTTACTTGGAAACCTGAGTGCTCCTGCTTCCTGACCGTGGGCAGCAACTGGTGTGGGAAAGGTTTTGGGTGACAAGGCTTTAGGAGAAAGTTGTGAAAAATGAGGTGGATCTTCAGGGACCGTAGGAACTCCGGCAAGCAAGTAACTGCATAAATGAGCTCTATTTTATAACCATCTAAAACCTAACAGTTTTGCCTGTTTAACACGAAGAAGGATACACTTGCCTCTATGTAGCCTAACGCATTTTCTTGTTAAGTGGCCCTACAGTAGATAGCCTTCTTTAGGCTTCAGTGGGTAACATTTATTTTTATACTACTTTTATCATTATGGGTGAAACAGTGATTTAATTAATTCCAATGAGACTTTAGTGGATAATTACTGTGGGGTTGGAATTCTCCCCATATTTTTGCGTTAAGTTGTAACTGAGCTAAAGAACCTTCCATATGACACTTGCTATTCTGCATTTCCCTTGCACAAAAGCAGAAAGTGTTAATAGGAAATAATTCCAATTAATAATTCCAATAATTTCCCAGAAACACAAGATCCTCCAATGTCAGACCTTGCAAATCTGAATATCTGCCCCCAGTGCCAGAAACAGTACTGCACACACAGAAATCACAGACTGCAGCCTTAAAGTAGGTAATTTTCCTGAAAATACTTTTGTGGATTTTCAGTGAACATTTCCCAAGGTAGAGCACTTCTTTTACTGCTTTCTAAGGCTCTATGAAAATTACTGACAGGCTGGTTTGGCTGGTTTCTTGCAAAGCAATCTGTGAGCAAGCTATTTGTAACAGTGGCAGATTTAAAGAAATTTCTTATATGAGTTCCCATTTGCTTTTATATTTAAAATGTTTTTAAAAGTTTATTTTAACAATAGTATTTGTTTCATCAATATTAATCATAAATATAGCAGGTTTCTTTTCATTTTTCCTTCACTGTCTTTTGGGAGTACTGATCTGTTCTATCTTATCATGGACAAGGCTAGTCAGAGCTTTCACATGGAAGTTATTTTCTTCATTGTAGGGCTAAAAGTTGTACAAAATAATGGGTTTTAAGGTTTTCACTCGGGTCTCTTAAACACTACCTAACAAATAATAATAATTTACTGATACAAAAAATCATGTCACAGAAAAGACAACCAGTAAACAAGAAGTCATATTTCTTGTCAGAATATTGCAATTAAAAAATGGCAAAATTCATTATTTAGATTATTATTTAAGAATGTATTAATGTCTTTACTTGACCAGACTAAACTTGTCTTCAACCATGGCCCAAACTGGGTATATGAAAAAGAATGTAAGAACACTGCAAGCATGTATTGTACTTCCAGAATGGAAGAGAAACTCTGAGTGAATTTTTATTCCTTCACCAGTTTTAAGCAGGAACAGAAATAGATGGACCTGGGATAAGAATGTTTGAATGCTCTTCAGCTTCCAGTTAATAATGACCATATTAAAGAGCTGCGTGCTTTGAATTAATTTCTGGAGATTCTTTGTAATATCTGTTCTTCCTCATTCATGAGGTCCTGAGAAGAGCAGTCATTCAGTAAACAAAAGAGTTCCAACGCAGGCTCCCATCATTTGTACTTAAGAGATATACTCCTTCAGAAGTGGTTTTAAAGTATTTATCAAGCCTCAGTAGACATCTCCCTTGCAATTTTGCCTGGAAGATAATTGAGAACACCTATGGGTTGCCCCAAACTCTTTAAGCCCATCAGATCTGGCTTCAGCCATGCTTGGCCTACGTTAACAAAGTCTTCCAGATCCCATTTGCTGTGTATTCTTAGAGTTCAAGAATTTTACTATTTGTGAAAATTTCTAGATACCCACAATGCAGGAACATCTGTTATGTAAACATCTTACAGTTGCTCATAGCAATGCACCTCAAATTTATTCTCATGGGCATTAAGTAGATTGTGCAGCAGAGATATCCTAATGTACACTGCAGTCCTGAATACCTAGATGTCCAGATCTATTGCTGTGACTGCCTTTATAGCCTACGTCTAAGTGTGCAATTTTCCCCTGCATAAAGACCAGAAGGTGGAGCAAAGGATATGCTTGTGTCTGTCCCTACAGAGCATGGGGCTCTACCTGGATGGTAGAAAGCAGAAGCACAGCCCTGATTTGCAATGTGGATGTAGTACAGGCATCATCTCAGAATGAAATGAAATATCTTTACTATGAACAAATACTTATTGTGAGATATCTGTACAATGAAACTTTGTCTGAACTCACCAGTTTGGCTTACATTTCCTCTTGACAAACAGCTATTCAGACAGGAGGAGGGAAAAAAAAAAAAAGTTTAACTCAGTTTTGCTCCTTTAATCTTTCTTATAAAGTATATTTGCACTTGGACACCATACAGAGAAGACTAAACAACTTGCTAACGTCCCTTGAGGGGACTTTGAAAGCATATTGTTTTGATGGACTCATCCAGTCTTCTTTGAAACACCATAAGGGTATCAGTATTATAAGTTAAAGTAAAAAACCTTTCATCATTTCAAAATCTTGAGAGGTGTTGCAAAAATGAAGGTGGAGTGGGTTTTTACTCAGAGCGCAAGTAAGTTTGCTAAGTTTTACACACTCCCACCTATCTACAGGGGAAAGCAGAGCAGAACTGAATGTGAAAAAGACAGTAAAGTGACATATTTTTGGACAACATTTATTGTGTCTTAGTGATATCTAACTTCCAATGTTGGAAGTTTAACTGGCAGACTTGCAGGCTTACTGTGGATGCCAGGTAGTACATGAACTCTAGCCATACCTGATTCTGCAGGTCAGACATTATGCACTCAACCATATATTTGCAGCAGCTTTATCACCACCACCAAAATATTACTTCCTTTATAGTTGTGTTGCACAAAAAATTTGTATAATAGGACTGTTAAATCGTATTTACATCCTCTCTTTTAGCCCTGCAACTTTTATTGCTGATGTTAGGAAGCAGATCTCCCTATACACCTTGTGAGACCAAGTGAAAGAAACAAGTTCCTCCAGAGGTGGAGAGTCTGTTCCACATCTAACTGTCCTCTTCAGGAATTAATTCATTTTTTAGAGAAAGGCAAGGAAATCAGCCTCATAACTTAGCCACCCAGATACCTAAACAGCTCAGGTACCATCTTTCATCTCAACCCATAGAGTGATAATTTCTAATTTTATATTGATGCTGAGTTTGACCAATCTATTGAAAATCTGTTCTAGAACCAATTGTTCAACAGATACTGATAAAGATACTGTATAAAGATGGTAAGTAGTTACATTTGAACAGGAGCTAGCACAACTGTTCTGGCTTCCTAGTGGAAACTTGGTAGGTATTATCACCATAGCAAGCAATTATAATTATTCAGGGCTATTAAATATGTGCACCAATCAAAACCAAATAAACAACAACACACACACCCCTCCTTTCAAATCAATGTTCTCAATTATTTTTTCAATAAAACTCTTGAAGTTGCCCATATTATGCCACTCCTTTTACATTAATGAAAGCAGAGAGGCCAGGAGAAATCAAGTGAAGGGTTTTATTATGGCACCTGTGAATAAATGATCAGTAAAGGAGGGGCTTTTTGAACTTAATTTAGATACATCCCTTCTCTTCCTGGTTAGAATAGCTTCTCTTCTTAAGAACCAGCAGTGTTACACTGCCACCCACTGCCCTGCTTCACTCAGGTAAAGTCATGAGGGTAGATAAATGTTCAGGAGTAATCAAGTCTTTCCAGATATAGTCGTGACATCTTTATTAAGCTTTGAAAGCTCCTCAGGGTAAGTTGGGTAGGCTCTACTTTGTTTTGAATCAGATGGAGCATGATCTTCACCTGCTGAAGTTGGCTCTGAGCATTACAGTACCTTTATGTGTTGGGTTTTGCTTACCTACTTTCAAATGTCACCATCTTCCTCTACAGCTAAATACAGTAGTGTTTTGCTGCAGAGAAACTCATCCTCTGAGCTATCTCCAAATAACAGGCAATCTCTGTGACGAGCACCCACCTTATCTGGCATAGTTAGACAAGGAAAGCTGCTGCTATATAAAGTTATAATGCATAACACCATGAGCAACATTTCAGCAAAACTGAAATACTTACTGCTCCAAACTTTTCTTTCTACCTTTCTGAATCACTGCATTTGCATATTTTACGTTTATTTGAAGGAAGCTTTTGCATTTCTCTTATCAAAATGACATTTATTTCACTTTGCTGATGCAGGAATCATTAAAATTCAACTCATACAGGCTCATGAATGATATTTGGGTTTAGTTATTCATTAGTTGGAAAAAAGACGGGAACCACTTTCAGGTCCAAACAATATGATTATTTTTTTAATTGCCATGTTTGTGTGTCATTTTAAATCATGCATTCACTTCCGTTTAAAATTACATTCTGATTTCAAACTCACAGTCTCAAAAGCCAATTGGAAACCTTGCTGATATTTTTCCCCCAGTTTCCAAAAACCTTCAATCACTACTGGCATTCAAAGTACATGAGGCATAGGACAGGAGGTGCTGCAGTGTCAAGATATTAGAAATTACTGCAAGGTCTTCTCATTTGAGCCAACACCACCATGCCCACTTCTGGACCTCTTGGTATTTATAAATAATAAAGAGGAAAATTACTAGTTTTGCTCTCAAATACTCAGCAAATTACTAAGCACTGCTTTCACTCATGTAAAATTAATTCACCGGCTTGGTGCCTGGCATTGCTTTGCTATAAGAAATTGCATTGTATCTCACATGCATTGAATATAGGACTTAAGGAAAAAAAAAATCAATAAAAGAAATTAAATATAGCCAGCCTCCCTCAAACAATAAAAATCAATGCTATGTTATCAGGTACCTAAGAAACAGGTTTATTTTCAACATTAATCTGGATAGTTGTTTCATGGTAATTGATTTTTTTATACTTAAGCTGTCAAAAACTATAACAAGCAATGATTACTTGTTATTTTCCAAATTCATAAAAGAATTGATTCTATGGGGATTGTGGGTTCCCTTGCCCCCCTGCCCCATCTTTCTCTGGCACTGAATTAGTTTTGTCACTGAAACTATTGCTAATCTTTCTTGTGATTATGACAAAACTGAAAAATAAATATTCACTGGGCCTTAAATGGAACTGCTTTACAACTGTAATGAATTTCTGTTTGTAAGTAAAAATATAGCAATCATATCTTCATTATTTTGATTGGCAAAGAGTGTTGCAATTGTCATCTATGGCTGAAATAAATGGTTGCATTAAATATTAAATATTATATTTTCATTAAATAGAAAAGGACTTATTCCTTAAAAAAATAGCTAAACACAGACTATGTATTGTTCATCTATTTCAACCCAACGTTGTTTAGCTTTCAGGAAAACAGAGCATATCTACTACACGTATTGTAGTGCAATACAAAAGTAGAAAAAAAATATTTTTAATAAAGTTTTCTATGAGAATTCTGAAACACTGGGAATCCTTAATATAAGGTGAAGTATGAATTCAGGATTTTTTTTTCCTTATTTACTATATTTAAGCATGAAGAAAAAAAGGCAGGACAAATCTGTAAATAACCTAATTACATGCAATCTAGAAATAGAAAAGCTAAATATGAAATAGGATGCAAATTAAGAGAGGGTTATTGCAAAATCAAGACATACCATCCTGTTTCAGGGATTAAATTCAGTTTTCAGTAGGCCAGTGGAGGAAAAAAAGGAAGGATTTCTGTACAAACTCTAAGACTCCTTGGTAAATTTTGCCGGTTATTTTGTACAAACCTTATCCCATTATACTTGGATATTATATTATACAGAATATTATCTGGAGAGTAACGAACAAATAAAACAATCTTTACACTGTTTTGATTTATTCTGACAATCTACATGTAAAATTCCTCCCAGTTGCCAAGACAAATCAGAGCAGTAACAGTCATACTTATTCCAGGCAATTTGTATCTACGCGAGAGGTTTATTAACACAAACTTGCTTTCCATAAATAGCGGTGGCAGCTGGAGCTGCAGCCAAGTTTGAGCTTGAAAAATTAACGTAACAGAGAGGCACACACCCCTTCAACAGCATCAGGATTGACAACACCGTGCACAGTATCCGATCGCATTTATCATGAGAGTGGCATGGCCGTAGACAACCTAGGAGAAGATATGTCCTTAATATTGATATGCAGTTCTGCCCCAGAAGAAAAAAGGGGCAGATGCAAAAGTCCTTGGCAAGCATTTTATTTCGCTTGTTATGATCTGTGGAATGAAGTACTACAGACTATTTTGTACTACTGGAGAGGGATAACTGTTCGATGCAGAAGACAGATATGAGGTTTTCCACTCAGTCTCTCTACCCAGATGTGAAAGCACTCTTTGGTATATTTAAATCATTTATTCTCCAGTCTTGTTTTAAATGTCTCAAGCTTTGTAATTTTCAAGACTTGCCATGCAAAAATATTCCATGCTCCTACACCAGCCATTAAGATTTCATTCACTCCCACTTTTTCTTTGGACATGGAGCTTAAATCATTCCTTTTTAAAAATTTCAACACTAATTATTCATCCTTTCCCTTTTGTACTGATTACAGACCAATGCTAATAGCAGCTTTTTCCCTGTTTCGGCTACCGCCAAAGAATTTCTGATGATCTTTTTCATTTAGGCATGTGAGTCAATTTGTATTTTTTAATAAATTCTTGATCCCATCTACTTTAAACATTCTTACGCTATCACCTTCTTCCTCATTGCTGAGGTACAGTATTTTTTTTCTTGTCACTGTATTTTAACCTTTTCTGTTCCCCGATCATTTTCAACACTTTTACTGAACTATCACAGTAATTCACCCCTACCTTACTGGCAAAAAGATGTCAGAAGATGCAATCAACACTGTGAGACCAAGATACGGGGAAGATTCTAAATCTTTATAAATAATGCATGATTATTAACATTAATGTATTAAAATATAACACTATGCCAGTGTTCAAACATTCCTACATTGATAAAAGATCCTGGAACCTTCATCAACCATAAACTTTTTCTTTTCTTTTTTTCTTTTTTTTTTTGATTTTTTTTTTTGCTCTCTGATGCGCAGAAAATTGTATTTTCATTGCACGAGTTAAAAGCCAGAGGTTTTCTCTTTGAACAGATCACATTTTTTTCAGTTGAGATAGGAATGTTTTCCTTTTGACATTATGTCCTGTTTCTATGTGTTCTTCATGTTAGACATTGTTGTCATTATTGCACCATAGTCAGATATGTGCCCTGTATAAAGAGTAGTAAGAAATTTTTTTCATGATTAATTGCTATATGATATAATAAAATGTACTGGCAGTGCAGGAGGTTATTCATTTCAATGCTTTTCAAGCAAAAAGGAAGAAATCGCAAAATGGGGAATTATTCTTTAGATGAAAGGCATAGGTTGTCACTTGCAGATGTGCAGCTTTTGCCAGAAACTACAAAAAAATCTGAAAGATCTTGCAGGAGCTTCCCCATTTCTTAGTCAACATCCATTAACATCCTAAAGCTCAGTCACTCAAAAGACAGGCCTACGCCCTATATGAGTACAAAAAAAAAAAAAAGGGAAAAAAAGCACTTCAGGGGATTCTTCTACATTTCTGTTTTCATATAGTTATCTGTCACTCTAGTGTCTTAGGACCCCCAGCTGTTAGCAGAGCTCCATTGTTATAGTCACTTTATATATGCATGCAACAATAAGAGATAGTCCTAGGCTTGAAGAAAACTCATTATGAAGATACGTTACCATGCCACCTTCTAAAAGTACTGCACCAACATTGGGTAACACAAGCTGTAATTTTGTTTCAGTTCTTCCAAGAGAGTACAACATGGAAGTAAAATTGTTTACTCTAGTGTTTAAGAATAATGAAACCCATAAAAATCCAGTATCATGTCATTTGGTTTGACTTCCCATTGTTTAAAAGAATAGAAGCTGCTAAGCATGAACAGGTAATACTTTCCCAATAGAGGGAAATCACTTATCAAATATATTGAATATTTTCTTTAAATACTTGCAAGTCTGAAAGGTTAAGTGACAAGGTTAAGTGTATAGTTTTGCACTCTTTTTGTTCCTAGTGTGCTCTGAGGTTTTCCTTAATGATAGGATTAAATATGGTTTCCAACTACAAACAGTTGCTTGTCGTTCCCTGTAGGTTAGTCTCTATATTTTGTGCTTATCACAAACAAAGAGGAAATAACTTTCTCAGTCTTTGTGAGTCTCTTAAAATGCACACACTTTGGGGAAATCATATTTTCTTGAAGGAAATGAGGCATGACCAATCACACAAAACGTGAGAAAATCCCTTGATAGGTGACCTTTGCCACGTGTAAAAGAAACTGTTCAGTGGCTGAGGTTTCATGGATTTCATGCATGAAAATCAGATTTTCTGGCCACCAGTGCTGTTCAGTAAATAAATAATCCATCATTGTGTCAAACAGTAGAAACACGAAGATACTGGCATTGCTCACTGAATAGAGGGTTTTAGTTAGCAACTTATGCAAACCCTACATTTTGTCTTCAGAAGCTGTGCGTGTCTTTTTTGCAGTATTTAGTTTTCATTACTTGAACTTAGGTTATTCATGTTTAGGATAAGTGTGAAGGAAGTCTGTCGTAGGGGCTGTATCACCAATTTGACTGTATATACCCAGATGCACATATAAAAATAACAAATAATGTTATTATACAATACACTCTGGGAATGCTTTTTGGAGCCTTTCACAGGGGAGGAAATCTTTCTGCACTATACTGTTTTAGAAGAATGCTAGATACTTTTCTGTGGTATATGAGAAACAGAAAGTACCATGTACTCAACACAAACTTATTGAGCTATGCTTCACCTCAGTGTGTGAAGTAAATTTGTATGAATTGATAAAACATTGTTTTTCACTTATATTTCATAACCTCTGATCAGAAATTTTATTTATTAATCAAACATTATTTGCACTTATATGGAGAAGATACTCTTTGATGTTGTCTCTAGCAAAAATTTGCATGTTTTTCTTTTTTCCTTTCCTTTTCTTTCTTTTTTTCTTTTTTTTTTTCTGACAAAGAAGTGAGAAACTGCATGAAATGACTCCACAAAAGGATTTTAAAAGTCATTACATAGTTGTCTCTTTCTTTTCCATAGACAGGAAATTATCTACATTAACTTTAATTTTCTTTATCTAAAAAGTATTTGGTCAGTTGACATATTCTCATATCTAGAATTCTAAGTTTTTAGTTTATTGTGCACAAGTTTTAATTGACACTGTTATAAAACCAAGAAATATAATAAGGCAAAATTCTTAGCTGCTTAGAACTCATCACCGAGCAATGAGTATATATGTGTAAAAATTTAGTTGTTCTGGTTTATTTTAACTTGGTGATCAGATCAAGATTACATGTTAGCTCATCCATGTTTCTAGAAAAAAATGAATAGAAGTCTTAGATAGAAATCATCTTCATGAAAAAAAATATGCATCTGTTTGTAGGAAAAAGATGAAGGAAAGCCCAAAGACTTTTAGCAAAAGTTGTATGACGTTAATCGTCTTATGGAAAAGCCTTGAGTCTTGCAATCAAGAGCTTGGTTCCTTCCCTATAAAGGAAATTACAGATGGTCTGTACTGGTCACGCTTCCTAAATTGAGGTTCTCCACATACCCAAAGCTTTATGTATGATGAAAAACAACAGACTATCCACAAGTTCTTCTAGAGTAGTCTATGTTTGCAGAGAGGACAATAATGTAGATCAAGCATCCTCTTAATGTGGCCTCTCACTTAAACCACATTGGATGTGTTCTTTCTTCCAATTTTGTCTTGTGACAGTTCTGGGAGACTTCTACAAGTGCAGAACTGAGTGACTGGTTTCACAGAGATGACTCAGCATTCCCTAGACATTTCTTCAGTTTTAAAGGAAACATCTGATGTGCTTTTTCTTTCTTTTGTAATAAAATTGGAAGTGGCGTTTCATTATTATTAGATGGCTTTATGAGGAAGCTGCTTGATTTTTATTGCGACTGAAAGTAACAGTGAGTGTACGTTCTTTGAATGTAAACAGTGTGACTTCTATAATGGGAATAAAGAATGCAAGCAAGTGAAATGAAGCAAACAATAGGAAGCAGCTCTTGCTCAAAGGCAGGATCTCAACTTCAAAAGGTGTCACTGCCATAGTGTCACGCTAATCTAATATAATATAATAAGGCAACCCTTGAAAATTACTTTTCTGATATTTTCATGTATCCGTGAGATTTCCAAGACTTTCTCCATTCAAATGTGAAGTTCACTCTGTTGTATTTATCAACAAGCAGGATGAAATTTGAGCCTATTCTAAGTTACAGAAGAGAAAAAATGTTGTGAGTTCCCCCAAATTTTGGCTGTACATGAATAAAATTTTATATTTATCAAATTAATTTTTGTGGCATAAAAATACTCTTGAGTGATTATATGAGTGTAAATTGGGTGTAGAATTCATTTGACCTATGTTTAGATGTCTAAAAGTCTGGTTAAGCCTATCCTGGTCATGCCAGGCCATCTTTATAAATAGTGGACAAAATCAGACTTTTAGGGAAAATGCATATCTCATATTGTAGAGAGCAATTTTAGGATGAGTAGAATTGCCTCCTGGATATGCCACTTCTGTTGGTTGGAAAGAGAACCTGATTTGACCAGTTTAGAGTCTGATGGTTAATTATAGATTGGTTTGAGATTAATACCACCAGGATTTTAATGGCCTGACCACAGCCCATCCAAACTAAATCATATATTGCATCTGTGCAGTAATTTTCTTTTTTCTCATATAGTACAGCGAATGATAGAAAATAATTTGGGATTTACTTTTCATGCACGGGTGGTTCATTTAGCTATGCATTCAGAAACACTATGCAAGGTTTTATCATCAAAAGTTATTCTTTTATTGCCAGCAGGTATCTGAAGATGTGAAAAGAATGAAATAAATTAAACTAAATCATCGGATGCGGCCCAGATTTTTTCTCTGTTTTTGTAGTGCTATTGAAGTAACACTCACAATCAAAAGATGCTGTGTTTGCCAAAAATTGATGGAAAATATACTGTTGTATGGTTAGAAAATACATGTGTATGTGCAACTGAGTAGAGATTGCAATTTGAGCCTTAGTTTTATCTTCTCGATTGAAGGTGCCTGCCTTTGAAGTATAGTCACCCTATACTGCCTTTATAACCCAGGGAAATAGATACCTCCCAAAAGAAGTAAATCATTTATTTCTTAGGTGGACTGACCCTTTCATTGGAGGCGTCTTTCTCACTAGCAGCCATGAAAAAAGAACTTGAACAATTAAACTCTTTATGTAGGCAGTTTAAAAAAGATACTGAAGTTGAGTGAAGTGAATCCAGGCTCCAGTCCACAGCTGGGCTTTATCCAAAGTTGAGGATGAAGAGGACCCAGCTGTTTACACCCCATCTAGAGTCCCTTCTTTACTTAGCAGTGTCAGCAAAGTTCCTGTTACCATTTCACCAACAATGCTGTGAAATATACCTTGTCCCAACAGTTACCGCTTCTCTCATCAGAAACACCGTGTCTGTGCCTTGGACTATAAGTGCTCAGGAATTCAATGTGAGTTTGTGATGCCTGTGACTCTTCCACTCCTTTTCACTCTCTCCAAAGGACTGGAAGTTTTGGGGAGATAGAATCAGTCTTGTGCATCCTTTGTCTCCAGTCGAGTCTTCACTCGTCAGTGGTAAGGAAGGTCACAATAGATGGGCCAGTGGAGATGCGTGTTGAGAAGCTGCTGCTGACAGAAGCACAGCTAGCTCTGAGACTGCTAGCTCTTCCTTCTCTTTTCCTTCATCTCCAGATCAGGGTGGCTAAATAGTATCCCTCCTTTCCCAACAAGAAAGATTCGATCCGTTCTCTCTACCTCCTTCCTCAGCTGATCTGTTAAAGACAGCCAACTGTTGTTGTCAATTCTTTGTGTTTATTTTGTTTAGTAAAAAAAAAAATGTTCTTAATCAAATGTTAAAATGTTAATGTACACTTTTATTCTATCACTCATTTTTCTTTGGAAACAAAACAGAACGGTAGCTTTTCACTTGGTTTCATTTCTAACAGAATATTTTTATTTTTGTTGTTGAAAATAAAAAAAAAATAATCCCTCTTTTTCTGCCAAATGCCTGTGCTAAAATTTTTTCACGAGGAAAAAACTATGAAAAGTTACTAAAAAGGAAAAGAATTGAACTGCCTACTTTTACTGCATGTATTTTAAAGAATTGATCTGGATTTTCTTGTCAAAACTTTCTCCTTTCTCCTTCTTCCACCAAATAAATTCCATGTTCTTGTAGCAGTTCAAGTATAAAACTTACAACTGTCAGCTGCTGAATGGATAATATGTTT
This sequence comes from Limnodromus scolopaceus, assembly GCA_028565335.1. NCBI lineage: Eukaryota > Metazoa > Chordata > Aves > Charadriiformes > Scolopacidae > Limnodromus > Limnodromus scolopaceus. Next base: position 80,558,568 of record JAOXNO010000024.1, on the reverse strand, counting down.
AAAGAAAAAAGGTTGGACTAGATGATCTTAAAAGGTCCCTTCCAACCTAGGTGATTCTGTGATTCTGTGATAATATGTTTAAAGAAAAAATACCTTCTCCTCCTGTAAGTGTTGAGTAACCATCCTTCACAGGGAACAGATTATAAATTGTGTTTCTTTGTTTTTGATAGTTTCAACTTTGAATTCAGGGATAACTATAGTACCAGTCTTGGTGTTCACAGAGAAGTTTTTGAAAATTCCGGTTTTGAATTAAAAAAGCATACAGTTCCTCATGACAATGGTAGGATATAGGTTACTCAAATAATACATCTATTTTGTTGATTTCTGTATGTAATCACCATTTTTCAAATGATATATATGGATATTTTATTTGGTATTTATTTATTTGGATATGGTATTTTATTTCTGTGTGTGTCAGCTTGATAGGAAGACATGAAAACAGGAGTTTGTTACAAAATGCTCCAAGATGTCTTGCCTTTTCCAATTTTAACCAGAAACTGGCACAGAGAGCAGAAGTAAAGCACTGATGGGTTTTTAATGTTATTTTCAATGAAGATTATGAATTTCAAGATTCAAATTCAGGTCATGTTTTATGCAGAAACCAGTTTTGGTTATCTTTGTGATAAATAAAGCAGTCAGTAAAGCTAAACTACTTGAGAAAAGAATAATTTTCGTAAGCAATTCTGCAAGATAAAAGAAACTTTTTTTGTAGATCCAGTTTTGGACCAATGAAACTTTGAGTGAAGGACATTATAACATTAATCCAAGATGTTAAGGACAGAGAGAGAGAAAGGGTTAATATAGATATGCCTATATTTCTTGGGAGCACAGCAGTATAGCTGGAACACTGCCAAGATACGGCATTTTATGAGCATTTCTAATGTAACTGAAATATAATCCAAGTAAATAAACATTTTCCTCCCAGGAATGTTAGGAGATGAACAATTAGTCACATAACCATAGCTAGATCCCTTGGAGCAATTCAGAGAGCAAACACCACTGTACTACATTAATAAAGCCATCATTTAAAGCACAACTTCAGCAATTTCCTGTAGTTTCACTGCATGGGAATAGTGAGAAAGGCTTTGATGAAGTCTGCTTGGGCAGGAAATCCTCTTTGTAAATGGCTAGGTAAAAGACTCAGAAAAACTCTAAAGAGTTTTAGAAGGTCTAGATTCAAAACTCAGTTCAATCATGCAGCCTCAATGAGTCTGGAAGTATCCTGAGAGCAGGTCTGCCCTTCTTCATTCCTTCTTTTTAGGTCTAGGAAGATGAGTCAATCTTGAATTTCCTCTCATGTACACTGATATCAGCGTTTGGTAATAATTTTAACTTCTCTAATTCCTCTCATTAGGTGACTGAGAAGGTAGACTCTCTGCCCACAAACCCAAAGAATTAACTGAAATTTTAATCAACAGCTGCCATAGGTTCAGGAGAAAAGGAATGCCTTCTAGTAAATGCAGACATATTGCCTTGAAGAGCCCTTGTCACTGACACAGTACATCAGAAACTAAATCCTGCTTACCTTACAGCCTGCAGCAGTGGGGCTCTGAAATCTCTCTACCTCAACAGGCGGATATGGAATTAGCAAATCTGGAACAGTTATGTTCTTCTTCTGTCCTGAGTGAAGCAGGCAGATCATTCCAAGTGAGATCTGATGTCATTTACCACACTATTATTAATTTTATACGTGACCTACACAATTTTAAGTTTTCAGAACTTGACTAAGCCTATTTCTTCTATTATTTCAGATACTGCACAGGATGTAGGTTAAGTCAATAGAATTCATTGAGGGAGTCGGGAGTATTGCCCTTGACTATGGGAGGTGGTAGAACTTGTTTGGTTCATTCATATCCTATAATACAGGTATGTTGCAGTAGGTACACATATTAAAGTAATATATTTCTACTGTAAGGAAATATTTCTAAAACATATTACAGACTGATCTATATCTTTCTGAAAGGCAAAAAGGGTGGAAAGCAGGCAGTGAGTGTGTTATTTTATTGCTGGAGTATGGGGCTGATTCTTTGCAAGTGAAGGGGAGAATGCTCCTTCTCTGCGAGCATCTGAATATGGGATGGCGTAATAAGTAGGGATCATGCAGCGTAAGCATAGCCTGGGAGTCTGAAGTTGAAAGGAACAGGTCAATACTGAAGTAAGGCTTCAGAAATAGAGGAAAAGAGTCATCCAGATTTTGTTCAAACCATGCAGTTGCCTAAAGTTGCTGGACTGCCAGGGAGAACAGGAGGGAAAGGCTTTTGCTACTGGAAACAAGCAGTAGCCAGATGAGATACACCTAAGGGTACTGAGGGAGCTGGTGGAGGTGTTCACCAAGCCACTTTCCATCATTGATCAGCAGTGCTGGCTAACCAAGGACATCCCAGTGGACTGGAGGTTAACAAATGTGATGCCCATCTACAAGAAGGGCCAGAAGGAGGATCCAGGGAACTACAGTCCTGTCAGTCTGACCTCAGTGCTGGGCAAGGTTATGGAGCAGATCATCTCCAACAACCAGGTGATCATTCCAAGTCAACATGGGTTCATGAAAGGTAGGTCCTGCTTGACTAATCTGATCTCCTTCTATGACAAGGTGATCCACCTTGTGGATGAGAGAAAGTCTGTGAATATTGTCTACTTAGGCTTTAGTAAAGCTTTTGGCTGTGTTTCCCACAGCATTCTTCTGGAGAAACTGACAGCTCATGGGCTGGATGGGCATGATCTTTGCTGGGTAAAATCTGGCTAGATGGCTGGACTCAAAGAGTGGTGAATGGAGTTAAATCCCATTGGTGGCTGGTCACGAGTGGTGTTCCCCAGGGCTCAGTATTAGGGCCGGTTCTGTTTCATACCTTTATCAGTGATCTGGATGAGGGATTCAAGTGCACACCCAGTAAGTTTGCAGATGACACCAAATTGGGCAGGAGTGTTAATCTGCCCGAGGGTAGAAAGGCTCTGCAGATGGGTCTGGACAGGCTAGATCTATGGGCTGAGGCCAACGGTATGAGATTCAACATGGCCAAGTTCCAGGTCCTGCACGTGGGTCACAACAACCCCATGCAGCACTACAGGCTTGGGGAAAAGCGGCTGGAAAGCTGCTCAGTGGAAAAGAACCTGGGGGTATTGGTCAACAGCCAGCTCAACGTGAGCCAACAGTGTGCCCAGGTGGCCAAGGCGGACAATAACATCCTGGTGTATATCAGAAACAGTGTGGCCAGCAGGACTAGGGAAGTGATCAATCCCCTGTTCTTGGCACTGGTGAGGTCACATCTAGAATACTGTTCTCCCAAGCGATAGGACAAGAGGAAAAGGCATCAGGTTGCGCCAGCTGGATATGAGGAAAAATTTCTTCACTGACAGGGTTGTCAAACTTTGAAAGAGGCTGCCCATGCAAGTAGTGGAGTCTCCCTGCTGACTGTGGGGAGGTTGGACTAGATGGCCTTTGGAGGACCCTTCCGGCTCAGACCGTTCTATGATTCCATGATTCTATGATCTCTGGAGGCATTTAAAAGACATATAGATGTGGCACTTAGCGACATGGTGCACTTGGCAGTGTTAGGTTAAGAGTTGGACTTGATGATCTTAAGGGTCTTTCCAACCTAAATGATTCTATGATACAGATTTACTTTGAATTACTATTTTATTTTGTAATCAATCTCAGCCAGGGAATCTGCACTTTCCCTGTTTAAATTGTGGAAATTTCTTGCTTTTTGACAACAAAGAGTTTCAATGTACTTTGGTTGACTAAGAAAAGATTAATAGTTCAAATTTAAGACTTCAACCAGCTCAAGATTCACCATAAACCCTAAGACTCAAATGATGTTACAGCACAGTGAAATTACTTGTAATTAGTAAATATAAATCATAGGTAAAAATAACATTTTTATGCGTAACTTCACAACACACAACATTTCATATCAGAATGCTTTCTGAGATCACAGTAGATGTCAAACCCCTAAATTTTAATTTCTTAAAGGGTAATACATACGTCTTAGTGCTGATCCATAAAAATGTATGATAATTGATTTTCAAGCCAACATCTGCTTCAGTATGGAAAAACTTTGAATGCCCACAGACCATATCATACCCTTTCATTCGTGGACTGAGGTAATTTGAAGGAAAATTGCTCTATTGTGAGGGAAAAATGTTTCTTGGGCTAGAGTATTTGCAAGCTATTTTTAAAGTACTGAGGAAGTTGAAATGTTACATCAAGATGTGATGACATGTAATGTTATTCTATTTGTGTTGTTCTGTACGCTGCTCTTGTATTTTGGATATTACTCATAAGTACATGAAGTGATGCCCATAATAGAGGTAGAAGTGATATTTGTGTATGTAGAGTTTTCATCTGTTCTCATTGCAAAAGCTGTTTAAAATTTGTGACACAAGTACCAACACATTCTTTCATGACAGCCATCAAGTCACAAGATAGTGTCTTTAAAAAGTCATGACTCGAGTCCAACAATTTCTCATAGCAGATAAGAAAACAGTCACTTCTTACTGTAGGTGGGATTCTAAGTAAAGGGGTTTGCTTTTTGTTTTCCAAAACTTTTAATTTCATAATACAGCAAACAAAACAAACAATCCCACAATCAAAAAATGTTACAATACTCTTGCAATACTCCAATACTCATGAGATTTAGGGACAGTGAATGATAGGCAGGAAGAAAATACTTCAAAATTAATCCAGTCACATCATTGAAAACTCTAACTGCAAAGATTAACTTTTTATTTTTCACTTTTTCAATCTGCAATGATTTACAAACCCTCAAATGCCCACAAATCTACTAAGCCAGGCCATTTAAAGAATCTAAATAAGCTTGCATGATTTTAAGCTTTCTGACTTTGAATATTAGCTTTGAAGTCATGCCAAAAACTGCAGCAGAGCTGCCTTAGAACTGAATTCCTGACACTGGAATTAGTGTTGGGTGTGCGACATGCCTAATGATAATCTTGACCACGCTTGCTGTAGACAGTCATCACACATGGTGCCTCTGAGTCAATAATTATCCTCAGATAAGATGTGGAGCATCTTGGTTTTTTTCTTTTTTACAGAATGGTGTTTTGGACACTGTCCATTCTGCAAAGACAGCTTGCCTAATGACACATGGTGTTTTTCCACAGGACAGAAAGATTGCTTGCACATTCCCTTAGTTAGTTCCTGGTGAACATCCATAATAGGAGCTTAAGAAAAACATTAAAAGTTAAAATGCCTCTCATATCGGCTACAGCCACAATCGATTGTATTCTCAAGCTTCTTACATTTCTAAATTTGTTATAGCATCAGGGGTTTATTTACAGAAAAGCTCAATATTTTTATCGATACAAACATGTTCATTGTGTAAAAGAAGTTAATTAGCATGCTACTTCACCTATGTAACAGCATACACGTACCATGTCATTTTTTTTTGTTCTCTGTGCTGCAGCGGAGCAATGCTTCTGTTAGTGAAGGCTTTTGGGGTAACATAGTATGTAAGAGGTAGAAAGAAAATCATGCACAAGAAGAGGTTTTTTCTAAAGCATATGCACATATGTCACTGCCTTCCTAACAAAAGACTCCTATCCTGCACTCAGAAAGGTAAACAACAGCATTTTCATTAGATTTAGTGGAGCATAATCAAGCTCTGGGTTCCCAGAAAATAAATATGTTTTAAACTCAAACATTAGTCACTATGAAAGAACAGATAATTCATTTGAAATATTGAACTCTTAAAATGCATTCTTCTTCCTGGCTAGATGATTTCATTTAACTTTTATGACATGATTAGTCATCCTATCGTGATGCAGCATAATGTAACTGAGCACATCAGGCATTTTAGATAAGAGTTGCCTTGAAGATACAGATGTTGGCAATATTTTCAAAGCACATTCTGTCTTGAATGTAGGAATAGATTACACAAACAGGGCAAATATCAAAAAATGGGTATGTGTGTTCTATACATTCTAGACCCTATATATGAATTTTCCTGCATCTCAAATGATATTCCAGTCCTATCTTTAGAAAGAGTAGAGAGGAAACACACACACCCCCCCCAACAACGTAAACCTGTCACCAAAACTCATGTTTTGAAGACCTTTGACAAATATATTCTTAAGTTTCTATATTGTGTGTTGGACTTTATTTACCACTGGTTTATACCTTATGAGTTATTCTGCTTTTACGAAGAACGAAAAATATGCACATAAAATCTAAGCATTCCATGATTCTATGAATTTTGTAAAAAAAAACAGTAATTATCTAGAACTCTATATTTCAACCACAAAAAGCCCTACCAAAAGTAGCAAACCAAAATATAAACGTCTATTTAAGGTGAGAAAACTAAAGATAAATTAATATGAAATAACTTGATTTTCAGAAGCCAGATTAAATTCTGTTTCTTTCACAATAACATAACAACCACTGGCTAAATTTTATTAGCCTGAAGCCTAAATTTTATCAGCCTTTAATATTCTGAAGTGCCGTGTTAGTACATCTTGGAATATTTAATGTGTGAAAAATATGGTGAGAATTCTTAAGATTCTCTTTCAACAATAATTGTCACATTTTTGTATAACCTATTGAATGATGGTGAAATTATTTTTTTTTTATAGCTATCACCTCTAAAATATTTCCTTTTTATTTTGTTTTAATGGTCTAAAATTTGCTGGTAGAAGGTATTACATGATTTACTTAAAAAAATTATTTTTTTATTACTTAAACTTTCATGGATTGATTATGATAGAGTATATAAACACACTAGAAGTTTTATGTTAAGCTCAGAAAAACAAAACAAAACAAACAAAACAAACAAAACCAAACCAAAACAAAACCAGAAAATATAGGAAACTAAATATTTTTATGTAAGATACTCAACACCTCAAATCTATCCTCCATTTTGCTGCAGCAGTTCCATTTCTGTCATGGGTTACTTCAGTATTTTTCTGTGAGTGCATGTTTCCCAGCTTAAAATAGTCTGCAATCTATGACAAAAACATGCTTTCAGTAATTTCCTGAAAAGAAAATAGCAGACAGAAGTGTAAGGGTTGTGAAATGCATATACATTGTCTGTTTGTAACATGCCAATATTTAAAGTTTTAAATTAAAATATAGTGAGCTATACCATTTGTTCTGGGTTTAATTCATTTTTTAGTCTTTATGGTGTATTGCAGCAAAATGTTCAAGTGTCTTAATTAAGAATTAGCTTGCTTTCAGTAGTCCACTTAAAGAAGAAAGGAAGAAGAATTATACTTACTTCTTTTCCCTGGCAACCATTAGTATTACCCTTTATGTTTATTTTATCTATATTGTATATATTAAAAAATATATATATTAACAGATATTCTAAGGATGATTCTGGTTTAGTTTTAAGTTGTTTTGTATTCTTCCTTTATGTGGCTTTCTACCTGCATGAATAAATTAATATTTTCAAACAAAACATTGGTTAATGAAGTCATAGTAGAGTTGTAGCTACCACGATGGCCAAAGGATACTTGCAGGACAAATTATGAAGGGAGAGAAACTGTCTCTTAGGCTATGTGTTAAAAATATGTTTTGAATTCATATATGACTAATAGAGTCATGGGAAGTAAATATAATCTAGAAAGACATGAACTGTATGTAACGGAGTAATTAGGTAGCCACTTCTTAAGCAAATTAAGTCTCCCTCTTCACTCTCATTCAGCTGTGAATAGTTTTTCTTTAAACTATTACATAGTGGTACAAAAAGAAGTTTAAACTTTAGAAAAAATGTGCTTATTTAAAGAAAAATTATTCTCACAGATTTTTGTTAAATTAAAAATAATTTTCTGCCTTTAATTGTCAATTCTGTGGAAGTGTAACACCATTAGTCCCAAAACAATTACTTGTGAGATGAAAATTCTGGGTCTGCTGAAGTCGTAACTCCCACTGACTTCTCTGTAATCAAGAGATTACCGCTGATTTATATCCGTGTGGGATGAATCTCCAGCTTCAAGATATTGTCTGAAATTTGACAAATCACAACAGAACAGCTTCAATCAGGCCTAGCTACAAATAGATCTGTTCATTCTTCTGAGTCTTACATGGAAATGCCAAATGCCAAGCTTCGTACACTGCCATTTAGAGAATCTGGCACACCCGGTTTCAAAAATCGTCCTTCAGAGTGGAACAAGTGCACTGAGAATGCAGCCAGTTTCTTTCTTCATGAGAGTAATGTAATTAATTCATGTCATTTTCCTACATGGAAATTAAATAAAAGGATAGATAAATTAGAAGTTACCATAGAAAAGAAATCTGCACCTAGTACCTCTGCTTGTGTGAACCAACTCTGTCCACCCTCTTCACCTGGTTGGGGATTTACCACCATGAAATACAGAAATAACTTTTCCATTGACTGCAGAAAAAGAGAAATGGTCTATTTGACTTCACGTTTTCTTGGTGTGTCAAGGCAGATTTTTCCATTAGAACACATGCATTTTTCAGTGAAATGTGGAACTTCTGAAATTTTTATTAAAGACTATTTTATATGTCAAATTGTTAGTATATATGTATGTGTACACATGCACATATATACAAACTGCCAAATGCAAGGAAAGTTTGCTAAGAAAGCCAATATTGAGGAGAAGCTATTTCTTAAAACTTGTTTGGTTTATTTTGTAGAATCCTGGGTCAGATTATTTTTCCTTCAACTTCTTCTTATACCACAGCCTTTGTGTTTCTTCCATTCTAATTGCGTACTGGGCATGATTTCAGTCTCTTAACTTTAAAGCTTGAAATACTTGGACATCCTGGGGCCTCAGTTTTGTACTTTAGGGGAAAAAAAAACAAAACCAAAAACCAAACTCAAACAAAAAACCATGCTGTAATTTTTTCTTCTGAGATTATTATTTAGGGTATAGGAAATCTCTTTATGTTCATAGTAGGATTGCTGCTTTCTATACACTGCAGCAATATGAATAAAACTCAACGATTTATCTGAGAATAGAACTTCAGGTATTTTTGAAAGGGAGTAAGTAAATGTACAGTATATGTATGTGTAAATAAAACCTCTTTATCTTGTCTGAGAGGGTTATGCCTTGTTTCAGCAGTCGATAGCCTAGTATTCCTTGGAATGAAAATTCCTATACAAATGCTAAATATTTACTCGGTCAATAGTTAAGGCAGTGTGTCAGAAAGAAGTCATGTATCTCTGTAAAAGCACATATCTCAAAAACAGAGGAAACACTCACAAAAAGTCCTCCAAATTACTTTTATGATTTTGGGGCCTGATTTTTTTTTTAAGTGGTAACACAGCAATAGGAGCAAAATGGAGAATAAGTATCACATTTTCTCCCTTTTTAAACTTCCAGCTAGATAGATTACCTGAATCTCTTGCCTCTTAATACTTTCCACAGGCTTTGAAATGGCTGAAAGTAAATCAAACATCAAGCACTAACCTTTACCTTCCCAGAGATACAGACCTCTGAAAAATTCAGTTTTGTTTGGGACCCAAGAGCCAAGCATACTAGAAATTACTCCCATCACTGTAGTATTAGTAAAAGCCATGGCTGTGCAGACAGACAAAAGATTTCTATCAAAGCCAACAAAAAGTAGCTAATCTGCTTTCAAGTTTTGAACTAAATCCCCCTGAGAGCCTGTAGCTTAGAAAGGGTTGTTGTCTTTTTATAAGTATGTTTAAAACTAGATAAAATATATATATCATAGACTGCAAAGTGTGGAGCACTTTTCAGTTCTCTTTTAAAGTGCTTGTTTAATTGATTTTTTTGTTGTTGTTGCAAATGGAGATTTCTCTCTTGACAACAGCTGCTGCGTTTTTTGTAGAGTCTGGTAAGCATCAGCGCTCCAAATGAGCCTGAGTCTCAGGAGGAGGAAGCAGGGAATCAGAAAGAGCATTGTGCCTCTTTTGTCACTATTCTGTTAGCAGCCTTGAGTTAATGTATGCCTGCCTCTCAGGCAAAAAAAAGCTTGACAACTTGTCCTTGTTTGAAACGATAATACACCACTGGCTCAATTTTGTAAAAATCAGTCTGCTCAGCTGTGGAAACAGACATGTTTTTTCTGTTGTGTGATATATGCAATGAGTTATCACCATACGCCCAGTACTTGGATGATGGGATTTTAAATGTCAGGAAATAAATGAAAATATCAACAGTTTGGCAATAGGAAGATTTCTGTTTAATGTGAACCTGACTTTTTGAGAGTCTTTTTGTGAGCTTCTCCCTAAAACCTAATCGGTGAAGATTAATTTTAAATTGAAAAATGACAGTAGATTTGACTTTGCCTGTGTGTGGTGTATTTCACTGAGGAAGAATCAGAAAATTGTGAGTGTCTTGTTATGGCTATAGTAAGAGGGAAACTTGAGGCAAGATTAAATCTGTTTCACACTTTAATTTGTAAGACTAATAGAAAATATGAATTTCCAGAGTATTTTCAATTCGTGAGATATTTACCAAGATTTAAGGAGATATTTTATAAAACTTCCTTATTGAAATGTTGTCCTGTTTTCCCTCTTTTGCTTGTTTTTCATCCCTCAACATTCACACATACATACACTCTTACTCATTCACTCTTAAAACAAAGTAAATATTCTGTTCCCCCTTTCATAATTAAATTGAGCTTATCCCAGAGTTACCACTGAAATCCAACTGCTCCTCATTTGCAGTACCATCTCCTGATGCCCTAACTTAAAGCAACATGTCTGTGAAAAGCAAATTATTTATCTTTTTTTAATAAAGATATACATGTAGGTAATACCTCTGTTTTCTGTGTGATATCGGAGAAAGAGTAATCGTGAGAGCTTGTAGCATTTTATTCTGTCTTTAGTAGTGAAAGGAGTAAAAAAAGTGTAATAAGAACATTTATGAATGAATTTTTCTTCGGGAAAAGAGAAGATGAGAATAGTTTGGGTGAGATAGAGCCATGAAGTGAGATGAATAGCAATGCAAAGCCTTGTATATGGAAAGGAATTCCCCTATAGAAAGAACTTTGCTTATGCTTCTGTTTCCATTACAGTGAATAGGAAAATTTGAAAATATCTGCCACCTTCTTTGGAAATAGAAAAAGGCCTATGAATACCTCACCATTCATGGGGATGAAAAAAATGACATTTCTAAGACTTCCATTCACCTAACAAGTTATTTATTTGCCTCGGTTTTTTTTGTAGGAATGACAGTATAGCTACCTAAGCCCTCATTCTGTGTGTATGTACATAGTACTTATATATCTGTGAATAAATACATTCAAATGTATACATACCAGGCAGCAGTAGAAGCCAGCAGGACTGAAGCTGAGTGCAACGCAGACATTCCTATGTTAATTGTTTATTCTGAGTTTGAAGTAAATCTATTGCCACCTGGGACGTGGCAATCCCAGGCACAAATACAGGTAGGGCGGAAAATGGCTAGAAAGCAGCTCTGAGGAGAAGGACTTGGGGGTGTTGGTGGATGAGAAGCTTAACATGAGCTGGCAATGTGCACTGGCAGCCCAGAAAGCCAACTGTATCCTGGGCTGCATCAAGAGAAGTGTGGCCAGCAGGTCCTGGGAGGTGATTCTACCCTTCTACTCTGCACTCGTGAGACCCCACGTGGAGTACTGTGTCCAGCTTTGGAGTCCTCAACACAGGAAGGACATCGATCTGTTGGAATGGGTCCAGTGGAGGGCCACGAGGATGATCAGAGGGATGGAGCACCTCCCCTATGAGGACAAGCTGAGAGAGCTGGGGTTGTTCAGCC